>VZRW01002111.1:411147-614432 GCA_013398125.1 Aegotheles bennettii | reverse complement strand
GGGGGCAGGAGGTGCGCTTCGCCCGCGCCGAGCGCTGCCCGCCCAACAAGTTGCTTGTTCTAGGGAGGACCGCAGTAGCCCAGCCCAACGCCGTGCGGGGAGCCGGGGTGCCGTGGCCCAGCAGGGGCTCCGTCGCCGGGCGGGCTGGGCCCCGCGGAGAGGGGCCCCCGTTCACCTTTTCTTCGTCAGGAGCCGGGGCGGGGTGGGAGGGAAGCCGCGACTCCGCTGGGATTGCTCCCTGTGCCGTGTGGGGTTGGTTCGGGACTGAGGTGCGGGGCGGCCGGCTCCCCCCGGCCCCTCGCAGCCTGTCGGGGGAGCTCCGCGTGGCCGGGCCGGGGGCGGGTTGGTCCGGGGGACAGAGCTGTTCGCTGTTGGGCGCTGCTGACGACCGCGGTGAAGAAAAAACCTTTTCACAACACGTTGCGAAGCGACGACCTCCCAAGGACGATCGTGCGGCGTGTATCTGTACCCATCTATCCGTGTGTAGGTTGGTCTCTTCCCACCAGACCCGTGGGTTGGGAGCGGGTTGCAGGCCGGTCCCGTATGGCCACGCCGGAGGGGAGGGGAGGGGGCGTCCGCCCCTGCGCAGCAGACGGGGATGGGTGGGCGGGTGAGTCGCGCTGCTCCGCGGCCTCCCCGTTCCCCTGGCTGGCCTGGGTGAGTGCAGGCGGCCAGCGGCTCTGGGCTACCTGCCCCCATGCAGCAGAGCTTCGTGCCAAAGCGCAAAACCTCTCTTGATGCGAGGCGGCGGTGTGTGCCTGCAGAGGGCCTGTCCATGCTGTGGGCTGGGGTCCCCTTCTTGTCCTGGCACCTTTCTTTCTTCCTTGCCACCCTAGCAGATGGTTGTGGGGTGCAGGGCATGTTCTTGCCTTCGGGTGACCAGAGGGCCCTGACACAGTGGCACTGCCTGGGCACTGCGTGGGAGTACCTGTCTGGGAACTAGGGCCTCTGCTGTCTTTGTGTTACTCTCTGTAACACTTTTGTTCTGCTGACCAGCCACTTCAAGTTATTTAGGCTCTACTTTTTGTGGGTTAAAATGCTGCTGTCTAGTTAGAAAGATTGTGTGAATGTTCATTGACTGAAAAAACTCTGTCAGATTAAACAATTGTCCACTTTCCTCCAAGTCTTTTAGTTTATTTTTCAGACCTGTGTTTTAGAGCCGAGATTGGGCCATGTTAAGCTTCAAACCAGAAGGCCAATTCTGAGTTTGAAAGTATGTTATTTAAAGGTGTCAGGAGTTCTGCCTCGTCAAGAGAGCCCAACAACTATGGAAAAATGTCCGTGTGATTAAAAAGCGAACAGGAAACATGTTTGAGATTGATCTTACTTAAGTAAAATGTCACTCACTCGTGTGCGTGGCAGTGTCTTGCAAGTATGAGTGAACGCTGCCAGTGTTAGTTATAAATACCTTACTAATTGTAGTATATGAAAAGCTTTCCTATCTGTTTGAGATAATGGTCAGCTGTTCTTCCAACAGCACAGCTGTTAGCTAAGTTAACTAGGAATTAAGTTGGCTGAACTACCTTTTCTGCTTTAATTTTCAAAACACAAAATTTTCAAGGCAATGCCTTGAAACTGAAGGTCACCACATCTATGGGGGGGGGAATCTTTTGCTTCTGGGAAGTGCATTGCATGTGAGTTTTATAATGGCTCATTTAACTCACCGATCACTGCACAACTAAAGGGTTAAGTGGAATTTTCATCTAGCTTATCTGTTGATGGCAAGATTGTTAAATTTAAGATGGGAATACTTCTTGTTTCTGGGTTAACTGTGAGAAACTTGGATAATATTGAAGTTCTGAATCTCAGTATAAAACTTGATAAAAACTATAGCAATGTCATATAGGATACCCATTCATTTTACCATGCGAATTATAGCAGTTTACCCTGAATAATTGTCCTGTGTGTACTTAGAGTAACATCTGTTGCATGATATCATGTAATGGAATGCAGTACGGCCTAATTTAAGTTGATTTGAAATGTTGCCATCACACTGTAGTAATGCCTGAGAGGGTGAGAGGTTTTTTTGGGGTCTGTGTGATGGGCAGATTGGCTAGGAGTAGATGATGCTGGGAAAGATGAACTTGCATTTGAACTGCAAACAATTAGATAATTTTACTCTGAGCTTGGTTTGTTGTACAGTTTTACTTAGACTTCTTTCATCATTTGCCAGCTAATCTAATCACTGAATTCTACTTATGTTAGGAAATGCATCTATAGTTATAAATACAACTGATTAGTGCAAAACACTACTTCAGTAGATTCAAGTATTTTATTTTGGAGAGGGAGGAGTGTGTTTGGAAGAACTATCTGGCTGTGGCATAGGTTGAACTGCGTAATCTCCATGATGACTTAAAATTTGTGCTGTGAAAACTTCGTCTTATTTGGTATTGTTTCTACGAAGATGTGAGTCCACACAGCAAGGGTGTTCTGAGCATTAATATTTGGATTGTGTCACTTTATATGTTTACCTATATAATATGTATCTATTAAATACATGCAAATGCAAGGTCTAGGCACCTTCCAAAATGCCGGTACTTAATTAGTCATCACAGCTAGACAGTAGTACAGACATCCACCTCTATTCCTTCTTGTGGCATTGTAGTGTTAGATGGCTGTTTGGATATTAGTGTGTATGTTCATGAAATGTGAGCAATACCCTGTGGTGAAGCATCATTCTAATGCATGAGTTTAGCATTAGAGTACTGAAACACCGTTTGAAATAGTTCTCAGCTCCTAGTTGTACCTGAACCTCAGAATTTTCAATAAACTGGCAAATGTGTAAGCATCCTGATTTTTATTTTTTTTAATATGTGGAGTTTCTTACTAAGAAGTTCGTATCCAGATACTGCCTTTACACCAGGCCATAATTAGGAAAGAATTGTGAATGTGCTTACAGACCACTGTATCCAGCTTTCAAAAGTTCTTTTTTTCCCCTCTACTCTTACATCTTTAAAAGGTTTGGCAAGTCTGCTTATGCATGTTTCTGCAGACAATAGAATGCTGATGCAAAATGAGAACAGCAAATACAATGGTTGGATGTTGTTGCAAATGGGGGGAGGCTGTCTTAACAGGCAGTATTTTTAATATTAATTTTCACTTGTTTACTTTTTTTACATTTTAGTGTGTCAGTTGGGACAAATGTTACTGGAATATAGCTGAAAGTTTCAGGTGGTCTTGTCTGTTGGTACCTGAAGGGGAAGGCAGGTTTTCGCTTCTGTGGTTCTGCTTTTTACCACATGTGGTTATATGAGTATAAATTAAAGTGACCTGAAAAACTTTTGGGGGCAGGGGAGATGCAAAGGATAAAGCAGAGGTTTTTTTTTTTTCAGGGTAGCTTGTCTCCCAAGTTCCAGAGGCTATGTTGCAACTCTGGATGAGATTATGATTATAGATATCATGTTGTATCTTAAGCTCTTTTATGCCTTATTTTTATTGTTGTGGTTAAACAATCAATTCCTTTTCAACAGAAATGTCTGGTGGCCTTGAAGGTAGCCCAGGCTACTTAGGTGCATAAGTGCTAGGCTGATTCGCAGAATGCTGAAATCCTGGGTCTGATCAGTGTTCAGAGAATTGTGGCCTTCTATCATTGAGTGTAGTAAAGACATGCCTTTTCAGTGAAACTAATAATGCTGCAGGATGAGAAGGTGGAGAGAACCCTGTGGTTAGTTTTAATGCCAGGCTTGTAACTGTGAACAATGAATTTTTTAGGTTTCTGTCCCTGCTAATGCTGCTGAAAACCCATTTCACAGTGTCAAAGAACCGTTTCTCTGGATGTGTTGTATACACACGTGCTTATCTTGGAAATGAGGTTGAATTAGCCTGCTTACTTGAAGCATTTGTGATAACACTTTGATATTTTCCACTTCCAGTTGCAAGCTGGGATTCCATCCACAGAGATCCACCCCCTCAATTCTCAAAGCTCCAGTGCCTTTTTACCCAAACATCATCATAAAGCTAGAAAACACACTGACTGACTGCAAGGTGAGGGTGACTATACAACAATAAGTCTTGTCTTAAAATATCTTTACAGTACTACAGTGCTGACTTCTTACTTGTAGTCCCTTTACTTGGCAGCAACCAGTTGAATTTCTGCCAAGATGAGTCAGACTGGCACTTCAAACTGCCTTCCTTGCATTCTCAGTACGTAGCTCATCTTTCTGTGTTTGGGCAGCAAGAAGAAAGTGTGAACTGAAGTGAATTGTAAATGAACCTTGTGCCTTTCTATCTGGCAACTTTTGTAAGGTTGAGTTTTCATATTTCCATGAAAAAGTGACATGTAACCCAGGAAGAAGCAGGAGGTTCTCACTCTTCTAAATCACAGCAAATAACTGAGATGATGAAAGGACCAATGATACTACAATAGGCTGCCTAGTTTTTCAAGTTGAATAACAATTTACATTTGTCAGCTGTTCTAAAGAGATTTGTTACTATAGTATATCAACCTGTTTTAGTGTTTTGCTGAAGTGCTTGGTACAGTGGTGTGAGAACCTCTTAAACAATAGGATTGTTTAGTTGTATAATGCTTTTCTTATTTCACATTCTCGTTTATTTTTGTATAATAATGGCTCTTGCCTTTTTTGGGGTTTGATGCCTGTAGTATGGTAACTAATTCTTTGTTTCAGCTCTCTCAGGTCTAGCTTATAGGGTGGTTTGTTTATAGTGGTGGTAGGTACTAGTGAGAAAGTTGTGATTTTCCTGGAATGTGAGATTTGAAGTTTGGGTATAGATGACAAATATGTGAGCATAAAACAGCTTTCAAAAATTACTAATAGTATAAATCAGGCTTGAATTTGTACAGGTGGAAACATTAATTAGCCTTAAAGGCATTTATGGCAAGTACCTTTTACTTTTGTTCAATTTAAATGTGCCAAATGCTGTGTAGCAGGAAAGAGCAAGGTGGCACTGGGCAGAGAGAATGCGACAGCAAAGGCAGGTTATGAATGTCTGATGGAAATGATAATCCCTGTTGAAGAAAAGAGCTGTGGTAATCTAATGGGAGGGATTGTGGCAGGAATGTGGTGGTAGTGTACAACTGAAGCACATAGTGCTTAGACACAATAAAAATGTTGAAATACCAGGACAGAGTCAAAATTTAGCAATGAGGCTACAAATGAATATATGAATAAGTGAGATCAGGAAGCTAAACTTGAATGCTATAGTTCCCTGCAGCCTACATGTTTTGTAATTTTTCCTTGTAATTTTCCCATTTCTGACTGAAAGTTTTTCTTAGATTAATTTTTGTTGCAGTACAAGGAAACACCTCCTGTTGGCAGGGAGGTATCTGAACTATCTGGGGAAGGGATCAAGTGGGAGCCACTACTGCACAGCAGGAATGCAGGGTCAAGCAGAAGGAACCAGTGGCACGTCTCCTGGGTCAGGGTATCACTGAAGACACTATTACAGGGAGGGAGGGATTCAGGTCCAACTTCAGTTTAGAAAAGCAAAGGTGGTGGGAAAGGAGATCAGTCTGTTGTGATGTTTAAAGTATGATTTGGAAGTATTATGTGCAGCAGCTGAGGACATACAGACATGAGACAGTGTAGTTTGTGCACTTCTGGCTTCAGCTTTGCTGCAACAGCTTGCCTATGAATAGTGAAATAATTTCACATGTGGTTTTATCTGTAACCTTTATGCTGGAATCTTTTTTTTTCTTTGTTCTGGTTAAAGCAGACACTCCATCAGTGATTGCGCTTGCAGAGTTTTTCCATAAAACATTCTTTCTATTAAAAAAATAATTTCCTGTTGAGACTATGTTGAGTCTTCTCTGGTACATCTTCCCTGTAGTGACTCACAAAAAAGTAGTTCCCAGTGTATTTCATCATAGCATATACCATAAGCTGAGACACAGTAGAAATTTCTGTACTTTCAGTCAACAGTGAAACCTCCCACACTGCATAATTTGTTCTAATACTTGTTTCTTTAAATCTTTGGCTGTTTTCTGTGTGTATTCCTGCAGTATTTGCTGACAAAGGAATGCCATATTGTTTTCTATGTATTATTTCAGCCATTTTTTACTGCAGCAGCAAGCACAAGTGCTTCCTCAATGATATATGGCTTTGTCTATTTTGCTATTAAGTAAGAAACCTGAAAAGACATTTCTAAAGATTTATCATTAAGCTCAGTGATTTTATTTTTTTTCCTTTTGTAAAGTTCTGTATAGAGTACTGCATGACTTGAAACCAGTGCTGAAGAAATTGTAGAGATTTGTCCTCATATTCTGCGTGCTTAGTTTTTAAATGTCTTCCTAATCATGATGGCTTCATACTCTCATCAGCTAATATCTCAAGGCACAATGTACATTTAGGGTGAGGTTGATCATTAGTGGTAGCAGATGTAAATCCATATTTCAAATAGTCAACTTTTTGTCAGGTCTGTTTAGGTTGTTGATTTTGCCTCATAATGTGTATGACGAGGAGCTTTTACTGGGGGTAGGAGCTCAGCTGATACACATGGATTTTGAAGCAAAAGCAAAATGTGTCACAGCATCTGTGTATCTGACATAGCATAACACTTCAGAGTCTTCGGGACAGACATGATTTGAGAGACCAACTGTAGAGGGCCCTAAACCATTTATGCATTTCTCTGGTTAGAATTTCTTGTCTTCACTTGGCTCATGTTCTTGTACTTTAAAAAAGGATATTTAGAAATGTGACCCACGTGTGTTGTGACAGCATGCAAATTTTTATGAGCATGCTTTTGTGAATTGTGGCTGTAGGCCATGTCAGTTAAACTTTTAGAAATAAACATTCCTAAATAATTGAAGTTTTGTTTGTTTTGATTTGTTTTCTGTCTGGGATTTCTAAGAAGGGACAGCATTTCTTACTCGGTTTGTTTAGCAACCAACACAATGTAGTTCTCATCCTGCCTGAGGCTACAGCATCTTTCCTTAA
The DNA here is from genome assembly GCA_013398125.1 of Aegotheles bennettii. Taxonomy (NCBI): domain Eukaryota; kingdom Metazoa; phylum Chordata; class Aves; order Caprimulgiformes; family Aegothelidae; genus Aegotheles; species Aegotheles bennettii. The sequence continues at coordinate 607,539 of VZRW01002111.1, read as the reverse complement.
AGATAAATTTCAAGTACATGCTAAACATCTGCTATCAGGCATGGGTACTGTCTTGGTACCCACCCAATAAATGTATCTCTTCATGTACAGCTCAGCTTTCTGTAGCTGTCATGTTAGTTGTAAGGAATGAAGTACAACTTTAGCCCCTGAAGAAGATGCCAAAGCAAGGTGGGATTGCAGATAACAGTCCTTTGGGCAAAAAGGGAAGATAAAGCAGGGAGTTGCTTTTTGAAAATTGTTTACAAGTCAGTTCTTAAAACCAAAGGAAGAAGTGCAGGATGAAGGCAGAAAATAAAAGAGTAAAAAGAAAAATGAGCAAAGCATCTTTTTAAACAACTGTAGTTACAGCTTTGTGAAGACTGAAGATTTGCAGTAGTGTGGTATTGACTATTTTTTTTTTCTGGAATACATACTAACTTCAGATTTCTTGCTTAAAGCTTTCATTATTTAAACCAAAATTGCATTACTACCTGTAAAATAGTCTTTGTACTACCATGATCAGATATAGAAAGCAGCCGTCTCTTCATAGAAACAGGCTTTCTAGAACAGTTGTGAGGATTTGCTATCAGAACTTATTTCTAGTGTGTTTAATAACATTTTTTTTTCTTAAGTAGTTCTGTAAGAGGAGTCTCTAATTTAGCTTTCTTTTCTTTGGGACATACGTCTTTACATTTATTCTATGGGACCTCACTCTCCCATGACAGGATCATCAGGATGCTGGAGACTTGTGAAATTTATCTTCCTTCTGGGTCTCCGGTGTTTAATAGTTGTTTTCTTTCTTCCTGATCAATCTATAGATGTTTGAAATACTTATGCTTGTTGTGAGTCTGCCATTTGAAATTTAAGCAATTCATACTTTCAAGTAGCTGAGAATTAGAAAAGCTTTCTTCTGATCATGTTCACGGGATTTTCAACTAGGCAATAGGAAAATGCTTCTTTATAAGTAGTAAGCTAATGAAAACCTAGTATTTGTATAATCAAGCTTGCCTAGGGAGTATGACTGTCTTGATAGTAGCTAGTGTAATGCAGTCTTTTGACAGTGTTAGTTGACCATCTCTTATTTTGATCAGTGTGAGTTCATCAGGGACCATTAGCTAGTGAAACAACTGCACATACGATAGGGGAGCTGCAGCAAGTAGGACAGAGGCTAGCCCTTGCTCTTTAATGTTTATTGTTGTTTATAATTATGGAATGTGTGCATGAAACCAGTTCATTCTCTGGAATGAAGCTGATGCAAAATGGGGCCAAACTGAAGTATTTGCTGAAAAAAAATCAAAATTACAAGGCATGGTGAAGAATGTAAACAGGTCAATCTGGGTTATTGATTCAGTAGTGGATGTTTTGGGAGCAGTGAAATGAAACTTAAGTGGTATGCAGTATCTTGGTGCAAGTCCCATAGTCCAGAAATTCAAGGAGTTGTAACAAGGAATCTGTGTTCAGCAAAAAAGTTTTAGTGTCATGTGGAAAAGGTCCTGACTAAATAGTTAGCCAAAGAGTGGATTTAGAGCAGAACTTTAAAGACTGAAAACATGCATTTCGGGCATCCCTTTGCTTCCACTGTAGGCTAGTTTGCTTATTTAAGAAACAAAGTAGAGATCAAAGATACCATCAACAAGCCTTGACCTCAAAGTTAAGTCTAGTGTCAGGGGACATGGATGGTTCCGAATTGCAGTTTATGTGGCTAGGTATGTAGCTGTTACAAAGCTTGTTGCTAAGTGTTTGGATATGCCTACTTTGAAAGGCTTGTTTGGCACACAGAAGAGAAAAGCTTCCTATTTCTTTTGTGCTGGAACACCCAATCAGTATGGCCCTCTAAAGCTACCTATCAAGATCCTTTGTGTAAAGAGGATACCCCTAGGAGGGTTGTGATAATAATAGTTGTTTTGTCAAAGACCACTTCTCTGTTATGCAAAGCTTTCAATTACCTGTCCAATACACAATGGATAGTGGCTGCCATCTCCACTCAAGGCGAATAAAGACAGAATGTGCTTAAGGTTCTCTAACCTACATGTTTACTGCAAAGGAATGAACAGTGCTGTATCTTCCTCGTGGAATGAATAAACAATTAAAGCACTTGAAGCAAGTATTTACTTTAGAAGAGTCTGATTTTTGAGCTGGAAGAAATAAGATGATGTGTTAAACTGTTCTGAGAATCTCTGGAAAAGTCTACAGGGTGCTGCAGCTTACAAATATAATAAACCTTATTTTTAGTTTGCTTATACTGGTAGCTAGTGGTTTCTAAATGTCTGATCTTGACTTGTTTTAGGGCCAAGTCTTGCAATAGTTGTCTCCTGCAACTGAACAAAGGAGCAGTGTTACTTGAGTATTTGAAGGAAAATAATATATAGGCAAAAGGCAATGCTTACCAGGTAGTGGAGGAAAGGAGCTTCCCAGTAACTCAGCTTTGAAATCCTTGCATCAGAAAAAAAATCTTGTTTTCCCACATGTGCTCTCATTTTCCCATGTTGTCCTGCTTTAGTGCCTGCTGTTTAATGATTCCAAATACATAGAAACTTATGTTTAATCCTACATAAAACAAAGTGTAGGCAGGAAGAGGTTTGAATGCTTCTAGATCTGTGAAGTTTGTGTTAGTGTTGATACCACCTCACATTGAACCAGGCAGTTACATCTTCTGAGCTCCTGTTTCAAAGTCTTGTCCTACTGAAATACCTGTGCAACTGCTTTGACTGCATTTAGAATTTTTTAAGGTGTTGTTAACAATCATATAAGCTGGAAATGCAAAATAAAGGTAGTTACTATTTAGGTCTCCATGGTGACTCTGTGATCCTGAAAACTAAGGAAAATATATTTTGCTTTCTAGGGCCCTAGGTTACATCTAGGTTCTAGGGGTTTAGGCTTACAAATTAGGAAAGTGCTTCTTCAGACAATGTAGGAAACTGTACATACAATACAAACCATAATGCACAGTTATGTGATTATAAGGGAGAGGGACTGTGGTAATGTTCAAGTAAAGAAAGATTTTCTGTTGTGTTTTCAGAAGGCTTATAAAGATAAATTTTATAAAATGCTTTTGGAGTCATTTGTAAATAGTAGTTTGGCCTGTCTCCACGCAGTGCCAAAAAAACCCGGCCTTGCTGTATGACAGTTACTACACTTGAAGACAATGTAAGTTATTAATGAGATGGTGAAGCTGTGCTTTCTATTGCATATACTCAGTATCTTCTACTGAACATAAATTTCCAGTTATACACAGAGACAGGAGTCAAAGCCTTTGAAGCACTGTGGAAATTCCTGTACATGAGAGTAAAGACTCTGAGGGAATATGCGTGTAAAATGAACATGAATGTGATGTGTTGAATCTGTCTAAATGGGCATGAATATAGCCTGTGGCTTTGGCAGTTGGCTACTTACAATATTTTAACTCAACACATCAAAATAAATCCATATTATTAGTGTTGTATGATCAGAAAAAAATACATATTCATTTATTTTGAAGAATGGAAATAATCTAGCTTTGAGATGATTTGTCTGATTTCGTAAGGATAAATAGACTCAGGAGTACATGGTATTGATTTTGAATGCTTGAACATGGTTATTGAAAGTCAGAGACAAAGACCAATCTTTCTGCTTAAGCTGCCGAAGTGTCTAGACATAAACTGAAATCTGGAACTATTTTTGCAGCATTCTCTTACATGGAATGGTGATGTATTGTACCCTGTATCAATGAATTACTGGCATTCTTTTTTGGTTCCTGCATTCTCTTGGAGAAAAGTGGGTTTGATAGTTTTAAGGCCAAGTTCTTCTGTCATTTGATACTTCATTCTCTTCACACAGCATGGAGCCAGTCTGTGGACTCTGGCACTTCTGGGGAACAGAGCTGGGTAGCTGTATGGGCAGGATTGTGGTTATGTGTGCTACAATGGAAGTCTTCAACTTCAGTCACAAACAGCACAATTTAAGTTGAGAGCCTGGGGGAATTTTTTTTCCCTTGCATTTCATATATAGAGTTGGCTGAGTTGATCAGGTTTTTACTCTTGGAAGCATTATAGGCATGTAATTGCTCTGTCAAAGGTGAGGGCAGAGACCTTGGTGGGCAAGGGGGAAGTAACTATGTGTGTCATAGTAAATAGAGTTCCTGAGCCCAAAGTCAGACTTGGATTTGAAAACTTAATTTGAAATACTGACTTTGCAAGCATATTTTGATTTATGGCTAGAGTTTGAAGCTTTATTAAACTTGCCTCCCTCGATTCTTTCTTTCACATCCCATTCTTCAGTAATCTTTCATATAATCAATGAGCATGGTGGAAATAACAAATTTGAATTTCTGTATTTTGGTGATACTCAAGAAATTCAGAGTAGATTTTGTGCATCAGTGTTAATAGTGTTAAAAGTATTTTCTTAATTTGCAAAAGTATGCACTTTTTCAGGAAACATAATATATTAAATTTGTTGCATTATTAAAAAAAAAATAAATTAAAAAATTGTCAGCTTCCAAAGGTAGCCTGTTGGAGATCTGGCTGATTGGATAGATGCTACTTTAAGTACAGTCAACAAATTACATACCTAACCTATTGTTGTAGGGGTTTTGTTTTCTGTGCAGTTGATATTCAGAATCCGATGGTGTTTAATAGTGTTACTGTGAACAGGCATTACCCAAAATGGTGATGAAAATGTAGCAGCATCCTTTTTCTAAAATTATTAGTTAGCAGGATAAAAATAAACAGTGTAAGTGAACAAGGCTGTTGTATTTAACACTGTGTTTTAGGATAAGAACCTATGAAGCATGTCCGTCTGTTACAGACCTGGATATCCAAGGTACTGGCATAATAGTCCAAAAACTGCTTCTGAAAATACTTGTTTCAGTATTTTTTGACAATGCTGTACAGTGGCAGATTCAGTTATTTTTTATAATGGTAGTGCATCTTTTGTCCTTGATGAGTTAATTACCATCTCTTACAGCAAATATTAAAAATCAAGCCTAATGTTTTTGAGCTAAGTTACATACCAAAAGCCAGATTTTCAAATGGGCCAAACTAATGCAAAGTCTACTCTTTCCTACAGCTGAAAGCTAGTATTCATTTTCCTTATTTGCTCCTCATTTCAATGCCAGATACTCCCAAGTTCACTGCATTTGGCATTAGAAGTTACACACAGAACACTAAATGTTATCTGAGTCATTCATGTTGTAGAAATGGTCAAAGTGTGTCTTGCTGGCTTACAAAGCTTTTCAATCACTGCCTTAGAATGTTGTGTTTGAAATATTTGTACCTTTCATTTCTTTTTTTCTACCCTGCAGAAGAAGTTGATTTGAGCACTGAGTGTTAAATTGGAAACGACCTTACTTGCTTTCAGTTATAAATAGCAGAAAGAAGGAAGGGGATTCCCTTGCTGCCAATCTCCATTCATGGCTTTCTATTTTGGTTCAAACCATGTCTTACAGTGCACTTTGACTTCGAGGCCTCAACATGCTGCAACAAATCTGATTGTATTCAAAAAACTGTCCTTGAGGTACTTATACTGTAGCTGTTATGGAAGTTAAGCACTTGAAATAAATGATAAAATAACTTGGTAATATTTTGGTGTGTGTTCTTTCTCTAAGACAATATATTTAAGCCTCATTAAAAAAATGTATTATAGGAAGCATTAGTAAAAAATGTCTTTATCAAATAAGGCAATTAAATATTAATAGTGCTAACTGTTCTCAACCATTTAATAACATATATTGTGTGACTTACTAGCTGATCAATTGTCTGGCTAAAATACATCTTTGACCAAATGTAGGTTGGTACTGGCATTTGGTTTACATTTCACCTTCAAGTCATACTGTTTATATCTCAAACTTTGCAGTGCAGTAAGTGTTAGTATGTTGGGAGGGAGCAGTTGATTACTTAAAATGTGATCGTGATTGATACTTGATCTTGAAAGTAATGCCACTGGAACAATGTGATTCCTAATTCAATGATTTCTAGTGGATGCAATGAAAAACACCCAACTCCTGTAACACAGTGTAAAATCCTCTGTATCTTAGGTGCATGATAGAGAAGAATGAATGGTATATCATTATTTTATACATCACTGATTTAGTTTAGAAGGGAAAATGAAGTTAAGCTTGGTTTCTAACTTAATTGAAGGGCTAGTTAATTGATTTGACATTAGTATTAGTTTTATGTAATTTCCCAAACTGAGACAGCAAAACTGAGGAAGAAGGTAGAATTAGTATGAAAAATGTGAGCTGCAGATAGGCTCATGTCAATTCTCTTCCATCCTTTTGTTCCTGTCAGACAAAATAAAACCAGATTTGTCTGGTTCAGCCTCTCCATGATTGACACAAGTAGGTTATGAGTGGTGATTGATTCATCACAGCCTGTCTCACCTCTGTTTCCTCCTGTCCATTTGTTCATTGTATTGTAATTCTCCTTTAGCAATTGGGCATTTTAGTTTAACAACTTTGGATTTTTGTGGTGTTTGTAATTTAATTTAAAATGCTAGAGCTAAGACTACTGAAATAGTTAATGGTGAACCAGTCTTTCAGATTTGTTCCTTGTTTCACGTCTTCATGTTTCAAAAAAGTATTACAGAAATATGAATCACCCACATATTCCTCAACAGAAAGATTGTCAGACACTCCATGTTCTCTTTCAAGGTTGAATTCTCCTGGCTTTTTTCTATTACTATGTGCAGTCCATGTTGACATAGATGTTTCCCATTAAGCCAGAACCATTATTTTAACTTGCCATTTTCCAACTCTGTTACTTGCTGAAGAAAAATAATCTTTTGTCTTTTTACCCTTCTCCTAAGCCAAGTCTTTACTCTCACCCATGAGATCTTAGCTCTTTGTCTTTTCAAGAAACGGTTAGGGATTTTAAAGGTATTGTGTAAAACAAAAGGAAAGTGTTTACCCTGTGGTGGCTACAGACAAGAATCCATGCATGTTTCTTTGTTGAAAAAAAGCATGTGTCTTAAAGGTAAAAGATAGTGAGTGGGGAGTTGGACAGCAGAGCAGCTGTTTCTGCTTCATGCAGCTACAGTTCAATTGGCTATGTTTTCCCACCTTCTAAGTGGTTTTTGAAATCATAGAGCTAAGCTTAAGATAAGCTGTAATTCAAAACAGTGGAACTAGAGAAGTGGTGCTGTAGGTGCTATTAACTCAGCATGGTGGGATGGCTTTCTGTAGTGCTGTGTGCAAATACTAATTAAGGAAATTAACTGCTGTGTTGGTCACCTTGTTGCTCTTCTCCCATCACTGTTGGTGATCTCTGCCCTACTTTCAGCTTATTTCTACCAACATTTTCCTTTAAAGAAGGGAGAATAACATATGAGTGTTAAAATAGCTTAATAAGGAAACGCTGAACCCATATATCTTGTGTGGGGAAAATAAGAAAAGGTCAGAAGTCCTTATCTCCTCTTTGGTGAAATATGTTTGAATCCGACACTTCTGTAAAAATTGAAGCTGTTGTTTCTCCAGACTGTGTATTTGGGAATTTCACTTGCAGCTGTCTAGTACATTGAACTGGTGATAGTGGAAGAGATCACTTCCTGTCACTTGGAGTACTGCGGTGAGATGCCTTTCATACTTCAGGAGAATGTGATTGATTCAGATTTGGAGTATAATCTTTTTCAGTTGTAGTTTTTGCAGAATAATAAGTGCTTTAAGGAAGTATTAGTGGGAACTTTGAAACAGTCAGAGAAATAAGACAAAACCATTTAAATCTTACGGTGTAATTGGAATAACATGAAAAAAATCCAAGACCTGATGCAACCTTTTAGGTATTCATGCTTCTGTTATTCTTTGCAGTGCAGTTGAAGTTGCTGGTCTCAACATGCTTATTAATAACTACTATAGAAACATAGAATGGTTTGGGTTGAAAGGGACATTTTAAAGATCACCTAGTCTGACCCCCCTCTGCCATGGGCAGAGATATCTTTTGCTCAAAGCCTCATTCAGCTTTCAAAGATAGATGAACAACTTGTTTGGGCAAGCTGTTTCAGTGTCTCACCACCCTTATAACAGAAGATTCTTCCTTATATCTAAACATACCCTCATTTAGTTGAAAACAGTTGCCCCTTGTCCTGTCACTACAGGCCTTGGCAATAAGTCTCTCTCTGTCTTTCTTATAAGCCCCCTTTAATATTGAAAGGTCACACTAACATTTCCCCAGAGCCTTCTCTTTTCCAAACTGAACAACCTGCTCAACCTTTCTTCACAGGAGAGATGTTTCACCTGTCTTCCCATTTTTGTGGCCTTCCTATGGACCAGCTCTAAACAAGACTGTGTCTATCGTGTACTGGGAACTCCAGGGGTGAGCTCAGCACTCCAGGTGGAGTCTCATGAGAGCAGTGTAGAGGGTGAGAATCACCTGTCTTGGCCTGCTGGCCATGCTTCTTTTCATGCTGCTCAGGACACAATTGGCTTTCTGGGCTATAAGACAGTCTGATCTGACAGTCAAGTAGACTAAAAGTATCTGCTATGTGCTGCTAGCACATGCATTTGTGATATATCTAGTGCTTACTCCAGCAGTTCTACACCTTAAGTATTAATACTCTTCAGCTTTGACAGCTCCTTGACAGACTCATATCTTGTAAATTTGAAGTCACTAGTAGTTGAAGATGTTTATGCTGTTGCATTCCAGATTGCTTGCTTGTCAAGTGTGTGGGGTAGGCCTTCTTTCTGTATTTCAAACTTGTAAACAAAGCCTCTATTTATTCCCAATGAATGGTGGCTAAGTAAAGTAGGCTGCAATATCTATGGCCTTTAAGAGTAAAGGCTTAAATGAGAATTGGAAGGGGACAAAGCCAGCTATCATTCCAGAGCAATGTAGCTTGCAAAAATTACTGGTTTTGTTGTGAGCCAGGCTGTTTGTTTCCTTGTGCTTATGAAAGCCTGTGCTGTTTATCTGTACTCTGCACTACGAACTTACGTTCACAAGAAGCTTTGACAGCTGTAGTATCTCTGAAACTAGAAGATATGTTCATATGTTTGCAGGGAACTTGCATATTCAATGCTCCTTCAGCTATGAGAAAGCATATTAATAAGACATTATGAATCCAATTTTTAGTCATACTTGAACTAGTTAGGAAATGTGAGTTGTTTCAGTGCTGGGAACACATTTGATATTAAATGTTTTAAGGACAGGATGGAGAAACTTTTACTACCCTATGTTTTAGCTGCTTTTGCTACTAAGATAGAAAGATCATCTCTGGTTACAGCCCTACAGCTGAGAAATAAAATGCAGTCTCCATAGCTGAGGAATATTTTTCTTGGGCACAAAGGTAGAGAGCAGAGGTGATCATTGTATCCAACTTGATGTTAATAAGACACTCTTCCATTACTTGTGTCTTGTAAGCATTGCAATGAAGTATCTGAAATTTTTATATAAACTAATTATTAAATGTTATATCTCATCTCATTAGCTGTATAATGTGAATGGTTTGTGCTGAAATGGGTGAAATGGGTGGATTTGGGAATTAAATAAATATGATACTTTTTTTTAAAAAAAAGGTGATAACCTTGTGTTGTCTGCCTTTAATGGAAGCTGCTATAAATGCTGTTCCTAACTTGGAATATAAACTGAAAGCTGATTGTGTTGTTTTAAAAGCTGTGATAATGCAACCTGCGTATTAGGTAGAACTGCATAAATCTGTCTGAAGATCATTCTTGTGCAAAATTACATGCACATGAGAGTTTACCTTTTCCAGCACAGTGAAAACAGCAAGAGAGCCTAACTTTGAACTTCTTTGTTGTTGATATACTCTAACAATAACTGAAACCTTTTAACCTTTTTGAACTACTCCTTGCTACTTCTGGAGCATCTGTGCTGGGTATTTTCTCCTCATAAAGGATTTAAAAAGCTGGATGAGCAGTGTGGGCCTTTTAGGTACCTTTAACCATGGACTGTGAAATCTGTTCTGGTATTCTTTTCCTCATCTAGAGCAAGAGAAGTTTGGCTGTTCTGTTGACATCTTCTATCTAGGCCATATTCTCCTGGTGTTGTAATAGGTACTGTGACTGCTGTGAAGAGAAGACCTTTGCCTTTTCTGTTACTGTGAGTCTCTCAGGTCTAACTTGTATCCTGACAAGTACTGTATGTGAACGGAAGCCTATAGTATATATGATAAACCTTTATTGATGTAGAAACACTTCTTGGAGGGTGCAATTCCAAGGTGGGCTGGTTTAGATTCAGCCAAGGTTAGTGCTGTCTTGCTCTTCTTCCCTTCTCCTCTTGTGTCACTCTTAGCATTGGCATGACTGTGCAGACAGTGAAACTGGAAATTTCAGCCTAGTTGAAACCTAATATTGTGGAGAAGGGGAATGGGGATGGGGAGGGTGACAAAGTTGGATAGTTCAGCTCCCTGCACCTACTTGCTATGGACAGGGCTGAGTGCCAGTATAAGGTGAGAATAGGAAAACTGACTAGTGGGGTAAAGGGAAGGGTGGGGTTGTGGCAATGCTGACTGAGCCAAGGAATTGCACTCACAGGGAATTTGGTGGTCTGCTTGCTAGGAGTGAGATTATTTATGTCCCTTGACATTATGAGCTTCTAGTTTTAGTTGGTTAAAAAGATTTCTGGACTGCAATTATGTATGCTAAGTTTGCTTTAATGCCTGTAAGTGAGCTTAGGTTATGCAACATTACTTGACTACAGCTGGTGTCATTCATGTCTTGTTTTCCTTGCAGGTTATAATTAAGTCTTATTATCTTGTTACAGTGGACCTCTGGGAGCTCAGTTTACATGGTTCAGTTTCTTGTGTGATTGTTTTAAACAAAATTGTAATATGCATTAAACACTGTAATGGACAGTATTATAATGTGTCTCATTATATTTGTTTGCGTCTCTCCTAAAACTTGAGCAAGGAGGAGTTGAAGAGTGGATAGATTTAAAGACTGAGGGGAGGAACCTACATGGGAGTAAATCTATTGGGGGGAGATTTATTTATTTCTTAGCAAACCTTGTATTTTGTATAAATCTGTGGGCTTTTATAAATGATAACTTGACTTTCTGAATCAATATGCTTTCACTTGATTTCTTTAGTATTACTTTTTTTTTCTCTTCTCCTGACTCTTTCCAGTAAACATAGGAAAGGACAGGGTCGTTTACCTACAAAAAGGTAAATGTATTTTCAGCTGGAGGAAAGCTAGCTCTTTCAAAAATTTGAAGGTTGTGTCACATCTGTTTTGTTATTTTGGCCAGCTTGAATAAGAGAACAACAAACAACTCTCAAATGTCATCTTTTACCATGAGTAAGCCTTCTTTCACTAGCTTGCTGACCTGAACTGAGTTGTATGGGCATTGTAACAGTGATGAATGTTCTTTCACAAGGCACTAAACACAGGTTGTCTGAGAAGTAATAAAACTATTTTTCTGTAACCCTGCATGAAACCATACAGATGGCAGGCTGCTGCTGCTCTGAGTGCAGCTCTGAGGATCTCTGTGCTTTTCACTTTCATCACATCTAGAGATAGAGACAGCAGATGAGAGGAGAAGGTGGGAAGAGTAGACTTTAGGCACCTATTTGGAGTGCTAATGCAAGTGGAAAAGACTCAGCAGTCATTGTTGCACCACAGTTTCCACATTAATGATTTTGATGAAAGTAATTTTAAAATACCATTGGGTGACCTGTTAATTGAAGCACTGACTGAGCTGTTATCTTGGCTGAGTTCACTTGATGCGCTTAAGGAAAAAAGGATATGAAGCAACCGTGTGTGTGTTCTAAGGGCTTTCTTCAAGTCATGGCCAAATCAATGTAAAAAGCATACTGCCATTTTGGAAAAGTTATATTATTATGTGCTTTAGAGAGAAATTGTCTGGTGAGAGAAATGAACGGGGTAATACGAGTTGGATACTCAGAATTGCAGAAGGGTATGAAGTGAAGCTGCAAGAAGAATTGAATTAGAACTGAGAAAGAGTTTGTTTGAAACATACTGATGTTTGATGTTAATAGAACACATGGAAGCAATAGCAAGTCTTGTATTTTATTCTGCAGACTTTGCCCGTGGGAATGTAAAGGATTTGTGTCACAGTAACGAGAGCTTCATTGCTGTGTTTGGAGTTTCTGGATCCTCAAAGTTAGGCTGAATAAGAAGATAGCTATTAAAGTATCTGCCTCAGGGCACTCTATATTTGAAGAGTTTGTTCTCCAGATCTTCTTGTGGGGTTCACCTGATGTCTGCTCCTGAAGAGCTGATGCTTTTAAAGAGTATTGCATTGCCTGGGCTCATTTAGTTGCTGTCAAGGAAGTTGGCTGAGAATTTTAATATCTATCTTAATGGACTGCTGCATATGCTGATGGTTTTGTTACAATACCAATTGCAACTTGGCCTTCCAATTTGGGCAAGGTTGGAAACGATACTTTTAAGTACCAATTAAATGACCTGTTTGACTTGCAGTTAGTTAATTGTGTATGGCATACTTGGTAGGATCAAATAATACTGCTACAGGCTTTTGCGACTGGCATTGTACATCAGAATTTGAGTGACTGCAGATTTGTTGATGCAATTAAAGCAGTTAGCTTTTTTTAGATTAAGTTTGGTTACCTCAGTTGACATGCATTCATGGCCAGAATTTTCTACTTAATTTAAATGTCATGTAGCAATTTTTTTAAGTGTCCAATAGGTGTTTTATAAATTGGATAACTATGATTACTATGCAGCATACTTCAATACATCAGGCTATGCAAATATAGATAGACTTTTGTTCTGTTAAAATTATTTGGATGCATCCAGTGTACTAATTAAATTTTGTCAATTAACGATTAATTAAGCATTATTTTCTGTACTTGAGGGCCAGTTTTGTGTAAAGGTAACAGAATGACTTATTTTTCTATCTGTTTCACACACATACACTTTTAGTACAAACCTTGGGTCAATAGAAGAAACAAGTCATCCAGTATTGATCAGTGCCATGATACCTTGTTTTAACACACCTAATCCCCTAGAGGCTAAGAAGATAATAGGCTGAGAAGTGCTCTTTAGGCAGCATCATTAACACCAATATTCATTGTGCTTTGAAGTGTGTATTAAATGTGAATTCACTGGGTAACAGCTTGCCAAGTGCATCTTGAATGTATACCTGCATATATCTAGGGGTGTGAAGTCATGCCTAGTTTTCCTCATATGCACTTACCAGCCCTGTTGTTATTGCATGTCATGGAAGAAGGGTTGAAATGATAGCAGTGATGTAAGTGATGACCACTGATAGAAGGTTGTTGTCTGACATGAAGAGGAGTGAGGATTATTTCACTGCTGCTAAGTTGCTGGAGTTCTTACAGTTGCAGTACTGAGACCTCAGAATTCAACATGGCATTTGATGCTCTGAGGTACTGTTTCACCAGTATTTCTGACAAGTTAGCAGTATTTACCTGGGCTATAACGATAGTGACAAATTTGGCTAGCATGGTTTCAAAATGCTGTTCTTAACATTTTGAATTGATACTGGCTGATTTGGAAGCTGGATGTTAGAGAAGTTTCTCAGCGGTGGTACTGTGAGTTCCTTCTGTTGAAGATGTTGGAAATGACAACTCTGATTTCTCTAAGCATTTTTTTTCTTAAAGACAGATTAACTCCAGAGTTAGACTGGAAAGTCTTTGGAGCACTGAACAGTTATAGTGGATTTTTCAAGATGTGCCTACTGCTGTCAGTCTGAGCAATTAACCTGCAGGACTGATGTTCAAGATTGGTTATTGGCAGTCTAGAAGAATCTGCTGCAGTAGAAAAGCCAGTAATTTATGCTGTTAGCTGTCAGATACATTAGGGGGAAAAGACCAAATTAGTTAATCACTTAGCAATTTCTTCCTGAGTAATTGTGAAGCCATGAATTGCAGTCCTGGAACATGACAGAAATGTATTTTCTGTGCCTGGAATAACTTTGTTCTTTGTGATGTCAAGGTGCAAAGCTTATTTTGCATTGCTAAAAGGGATATCTCAGTGTGGCATGGTTTGTTGAAGTCCCTTAAGAAGTTACATTGAAAATTTCACCTGAGAAATGAAACCAGTCAGGAGTAAAAGGTACACTGTATACCTTACATATTTGCATGCATATATATGGTTGCATGTGTATTTGTATCACTGGATAACACCACCAGCGGCTTCCGAGTTCTGCGAGTAATTCTCAAAAACTTTGTGACCCTGTTGAAAATTCCAAAGGCAAGTATTGAAATAAGACAAGTTATTTGTTACACCCACGTAATCTGAATTTAGGTTATTTGTAAGGGAGATGAGGTCCAGGAAGAAGCACTTTAGTTGTAGACGGTACGTTTCTTCTCAAATTAGCAGTTTAGCACAATGTTCTAACATTCATATGGACTGAAACTCTTTTCTGATTGCAATATTTACTCTTTTACAGGTCTAGTATATAATTTTTTGCATAATTTGCTGTGCTTAATTTTAGCCCAAAGATGCCAGTGTTGAATGGGCAAGTTACATGGTGGTAAAATACAGGATTTTTAAGAGGTATGTAAAATATGGCATTTCTTAAAGGTACCCTATTATGATTGGGGCAAAATATTTTAGTTTTTGACTGTCTTAGACTGTGACCTTCAGATTCATAGATGCCAGTGAGGACAAGTGACTTGTATTTAAAGAGAAACTGGATTAACAAACAACTTCTAGGTGCCTAAAGAGTCACTACTTTGCCATAATATTTTACCACAGTTAACGATAGTTTGTCTACAAACAAGTATTGGGTGTTCGAAGTAGGGACACTGCAAACCTTAAAATCATCTATTGAGGGTGTCTTTTTTTCTACACATCTCCAATATGCATATTCTTGGGAGCATTGATCAAACACTAGATTTGCCATAACTCATGTATGCTTGGATAGCAATTGCTGCTGTCAGGTCACTCCAGCTGAATTCTGCAATATGAGCTGCTCTGGTTTGTTATTAACGTGACTCTGAAGGACTAGAGTATGGGTCACTTTGCTGCTACATTTGATGTTGCTGAGGTTTGGGTTTTTTAGTTATTTGGCTTTGTGTGTCTCATTCAGAAGAGCAGTGTCATAACATGCTGTTGCTTTCACTAACCTCTTAGTTTGGAAACTAATCTTGCCATCCAAGCAGCATTCTTTCTAAATTCCATGGGAGTGCCCCATTAGATGAAGTATTTCTGCTGAGATCTCTGGGCTGGCTTCAGGAACTGAAGCAGTGTAGCTGTAGCAGCTGACTTGGTTTCCTCACTGATCACATACAAAGTGGAAATGATTATTTTCCACTGATAAAACTTTGTTCCTCTGCCTATTGTGTGTGTTTCTTTAAGCTATGCTAAGGTCATACTGCTTTTAATCTCCTGTTTAATCTTAGAGTGGTACTTCCAAGTATAAGACTTGATCTGTCATCTTCCATGCCCTCAGAGTGATGTCGCTTTCTCACAAAGAAAAAAGTTGCCCCTCCTAAATGCTTGCCGGTTGCAAGTTCAGGACAACATGCTAAGTGGTAAATATGTCAACCGAAAGTGTGGTTCTTCCCCCATGCCAGTCCAGAAAGAGGGTTTGGCTTGGATGTTCCTGGCTAGAATTGCTTCCAAAAGCTTGTTGTCCATCTGTTCATCAGCTAAGTGCTGTCCAAGGAGCCAATAACACATACTTGTAGGAGACTCGAGCGTTAATCATTCATGAGAGCAGCCTGAGTGAAACTCAATCCAGAAAACAGTTCTGAATTATCTCAAACTAAAATTTGATGTTAAAGGATATCTTGCAGTTATCTGTCTTTAGGATTAAATTGATTAAAAGGTAGTTAATTTTTAGAAACACTTATGTCTCTTTGAAGTACCTGCTTTCAAGGTAGTAGCTCAAAAAAGCTTGCATACTATTTAAATGTGGCCTTGTTATTTGTAGTTTACATGGCAGATAATGATTATCTAATACCTGGCTCAGTAATAGCTCAGAATTGTTGCTAGTTTATTTAATTGTATACGCTGTATCCCTGAGTTGGGCTGCTCTAAATTTTCCGACAAATCTGGAGCTTTGCTTCTGAA
Organism: Aegotheles bennettii; assembly: GCA_013398125.1. NCBI lineage: Eukaryota > Metazoa > Chordata > Aves > Caprimulgiformes > Aegothelidae > Aegotheles > Aegotheles bennettii. Next base: position 591,611 of record VZRW01002111.1, on the reverse strand, counting down.
GTATACTATGACAGAAGTGGACACTCTTACTTAAAGGCATCATGAGGAGCCCTTCAAGGTTTTCAAGATAAAATCCATGTTATAACTGAAACACAGACTTAGAAACATAGCAATAAACATGGAAGTTGAATTCTGACAGTGTCACTTGGCCTATTGACCTGCTAAGTACTACTCACCAAAATACAGTTGTGTTCTATCACCAATTTTCGGGGACATGCTCACTTCTTCTGTTCATCCAAATGGCTTTTGCATAGCTTTGTGGTAATTATTTACTTAATGTTGGTTCTTGCAGATATTTTCAGCAAGCAGTTGTATTCTTAGTAGAATCTTGTATTTTAATTTTACTCTCAAGTCTCAAATCTTAAAAGCTGTCTGGGAAAAAGTTGCAGACGTTTTGCACCTATGACTAGTGTCTGTTCTCTGATCACTAGAGTCAGGTTGGTAGCTAGGCTATTACATTGCTAGATCTTTGAATCTGACTGTTATGCAACTTCATTTATCATTAACTTGAGTAGACCTGTGTTAACTGTTGCTTTTGTTACATGACACAATTCATGTATCTGAGACAGTGAGGTCAGTTATCACCTATGTGTGCTAGCTTGATCCAATAAAACATTGAAGTACAGAATTGGGTGTAGGTAGTGATTATAAAATCTTGGTTTTAGTGCAAATTCTGAGTGTAGTGCTTCAGATTTTTGGCAGAGAATGGCAAAAAGGTCAGAGGAGTGTTATATGCAGCAGCTCAAGTTCTCAAATACTTTGCAAATGTTTCAAGCAGTCTGCAATATAAGTTTTGGGTTGTGCTCATCTTCTTTGTTAAATGGCTTGTTCTGCCCGAAACTTGAATATGAGCTTTGTATACTTGAAGAATTAATATACAGGAAATGTGTTTATTCTGAAGTGAGGCTCTGGGATGAAAACCAGAGAGGCTTTAGCAGAGCTGTTAAGACAAGCCAGCTGAGTTATAACAGTAATTTCTCCTTTGAAAATCTGGAAGCAATAAACACATCAGATGTGCTTTCTGAATTCAGTAGTATCAGTCTCTTGGGCAGTGTATGGAAAAACCTTTGGAATTAACTTTGGATATCAACTCTATGATATTCTGAAAATATTGAAATGTTATATGCATACTGGAGCTAAGAATGCAATGTTTTACCTCTTTTCTAAAGCCTTAGTTCTGTGCAGACTGGTGTCATAGTGACCTGTTTCAAAAAGACCAGATAGGAAAATTGCTTCGTTTGGATTTACATGTTTTTTCTGGCTTCAACTCCAGGATGATGAAAGGAAGATCAGTGAAAATATATCTTTCTGGGGTCTCTGTTGTTGAAAGTGTTAGGAGTCAGTCGAGTCTTTCATACAAACAGCTTGACTTGTTGCTGAGATGTGATTTTTTTTTCATGTTGTGTGGTTTTTGTTGTTTGGGGTTTTTTTAAGCCTTGCCACTCTGCAGCTGTACAGTGGCAACCATGCTAACTGCACTTCTCAGTGGCAGGAAAAGGGCATTGTCTGTCTATGCAGCAGCAGTGTTGCAGGGATACAGTCATGTTAAACAACAGAAACCAGCTCTGAGTGACTAAGATAACTGCTGAGTGTTTCAAGTTTTTGCAGTATTTAAGTAGCTTATTTGAGTGCAAAGGCAAACAATGCTTTCTCTCTAGCAAAAAATGCCTTAGGGTGACCTGATTTAAGTTTCTTGATGGAAAGGTTATGGAGGTCTGGGCTGGTATACGGAAGAAGCTTATGGGAGCTAACTTCAATGGTGAACCATAGTGAGGTAGGGAGATTTGAAATTGAAGCAGCTCCAGCATGGAGAGTGATTGAAAAGAGTAGCATTTGGGGTTAGACAACCTGTGTAGAACACTGGAGGGCTCATTTGGTTCAAGACTGTTTCAGTGCAGAAGAGAGATGGAGTTTTGGTTCCTCACCCTATTGAATAAATATAAATTATGTATATATGTATGTTTAAAAAAAAAGCAAAACAAAAACACAGAAAAAACTAACTAACAAACAAACAAAAACCCAAACACCTTGGTCTAAGACTGCATAGCTAGAATTAGAAAAAGCATCTTGAAAAGGCTTATTTCACGTTTCTCCTACATAGCTTGGAGACTGCCTCAGTCCAGAAACACATGCTTGGAAACCTTAGACCTGTCAAGAGAAGACATCTCTCTTCCATTTACTGGGAGGGGGGAGTGTTGAATTCCAATAAAGAGTATAAACAGTATATATTTCTTATGTTTTTCAGCATTGTCTCTCCTTCTTCCCCCATTTAAATAGCCATTCCAGACAGTGTTGTCCCCTGGGACACAATGAGTGCTGTTCAAACTGTGTGTGAACACTCAAAGCATCATTTTTATACTTTGGGGGACTTGAAGTGAAGCAATTAAAAAGACAGGAAGTGCCTGGGACTGAAAGACTTATGTTTGTGGGAAGACCTTATGAAATTCAAAGTATATTTTAGTCAGAATTGATTTGGCAGCTGCATAGTTAAAGGTGTGCTGCTTTTTCAGAAATGTTAATGTCCTCCAAGACAAATCAGGCAGAAACTGCTTTATGTGTATCTGGTATTGTGTACAACAGCTATGTTTGCACTCTGTGGAACTACTAAAATCTCAATCACTGAGTAACTCTAATAAGTAGTATTGATTAAAGCTGCCTTTTGAATCCCCCCGCTTCTGTCATATCAAAAAAAATCTACCTTCTACAAGAAAATAAATCCTTAGTGCAGGATATAGCCACTCAGCTTCCTCGTCTGTTTGATGCGGCTTCACTCGCTTAAATGGTTGTTATTTGGAGAGGGAAGTTCATTGTAAGTAATTTAAAAATCATAGATTGCTAAGGTTGAAATACTGTATAGGAAGCTTGATAACAAGTGTGGGTAAGGTAGGCTTCAAGCATATGAGAAAATGAAAATGTATTGTTTTGTGAGAATTTCCAAGTCTTCATTACTAGTAATCTGCTCCGAGGAGCACATTTCTTCCTCTGGAGAGATCTACAACAGTTGCTGATGACAATGGGCTCACTTTGAGCTAGGAGAATCGTGTCTATGAGGAGGTCTAGAACCTGCTCCATTTGTTTGGAGATTCTCTGTAATGCACACAGAGCTGGGCAAGATGATACATCAGAGTTGTGTTGGCATACTACAGAAATATTGAGTGGAATTTATGTTTATTTTGTTTTGCTGAGTTTGGATCATTCTGGTTTGAGTTAAAAATATTTTTTCTTTCCAAACATTATAAATGTATATGTTAGCATGAACTTTGGATATTCAGTATATTTGTGATTCAGTACATTTCTTACTGTCAGGATAGTTATTGTGTTGTCTAAATTAAGTATTTAATAACTTGGTGTGGAGATAAGGAAATTTTACAAACCCCTGTTCTTTAAAAAGAATCTTGTTAGTCTAGTGAAACAGCATAATATTAAAATTAAAATCCAAGTTTTCTTTCTATTGAAGTTGGATTTCCAACACTTTGTATCTGGAGTCTATGAACCATTGCCATACTAACCTTTTAGATGCAAATATAGAGCAGCCCAGCTTTCGAGGAATATGTTTGGAAAGTTGGCAAACTTCCTGCTAGTCGTGCCAAAGAGGTAAATTGTATGATTTTTCTGCTACAGTGTAAGTGGATCACAGTTCTGTTGTGAGCAGATTTAGTTTAGCTGGCTAATTTTATGCTAAATATAGGCAGCTTGAGAATTACACTGTTACAGTGGCAGGTGTCCTGTCTTGGTGACATACTGTGAAGAAATTGTACCACCAACCAAAATCTTTTTTTTTTAGGTTTTTGATGTTTTTTGTTTTGTTTTTTACCTGTCCATTGAAAGATTGCTTTTATTATTTTATTGTTTATTATTTATTGCTTATAATCTACAGCCAGAGATTTTATAATTAAGAACCATTTTAAAATTAAGAACCATTGGTGATGCCTGTAGTTAACTCCTTGGAGACATTGCAAGTGTAGTGTACTGAATAGTGGTTGATACTTGGCATTCCCTGGACGCTTCCTGTAGTAGTACTTGGAGTTTGAGTGTCATTCACATCATGATGGAAGAATGGGTGGGTTTGATACATGGCATCTTTCTAGTGCATGGTTTCTTAGGAGGGCAGTAAAGCATGACTGCCTCGTACTTCAGATCACTCCTGTGAATCATTCAGTTTCTGTCATCAAAGGAAAGGCACTGCAATTTGATGCCAGTGTGACATATTTTTCTCCTTTCTGAAATGTATTTCCCACTATAATGAACATTTCCTGTAACAGTTATCTGGGGGAAAAAAAAGTTAATTAAAATCGATTTTTTTTATTCAGAGGTAAATGTTGTGTTTCAATTCATACTGTCAAAAACTGATCTACTTGCAGCAGCCATTTTGGGGTATAGGGTGCTTATTAGTAATTTTTTCCCCTTTGTAGTCTGTTTTTATCCTTCACAAATAGTAAGCATACTAGCAAAGCACGTGGGTGTTCTGTGTTATTAAGTTACATGTGATGAAACTAAATGCAGAATTTCTGGGTTTATGTGCAGTGCTCTTCTGTTTACCTTCTGCAGTTAGAAAAGCTTGCTGATTTCAAGGTAGTACAATGCCTAAAACTTGAAAAATCAGTAGTTGAAACCTGGCTGCAGGCATAAAGAAAGCTTGAGTCTCATAGTTTAATAACTTTTTGTCATTAACCAAGAGGAGTGTAGTAATGGTTGTGGTATGATCTTTCATTGTTTCATGGTTAGTGTAGTTATGGTATCTAAGAGGAATGTTTATATAAAATATTTGAAGCTTTATCATAATGGCTTTTGGTAACGAACTGTTACCTAGATTAAAATCTAATACCAACCACTTTGAAAATTTTTAATATGAGAGCTTCTTCGAGTAGTGTCAGGGTAAGATTTCTGTTAGCTCTTTGCTAGACTCTATGAATAATGGTTCACAGTATATAGAAGGGCATGACTGTTTTTCTCTGGTTATGATTCTGTGATGGACTCTTCATGCACTTTTCCTGGTGTGGAGTGCATATACCCTTGTGCTTGATCTCAGAATTCCCAGCTGGATGCCTGGCAATTGCTACTGTGTTACTCTGGTTCAGCAAGCCTGCGCTCGTGAAAGGAAAGCCCCAGGCATAACTGCAGTTAGCCTGCAGGTTTAACACGAAGTGCACAAACTCAGTGTGTTGCTAAGCTGTAGTTTACCTCTAACTCACAGTGTAGGATTCTGCAATGGAATTGAGAGAGCATGTTTCACTTGAGGGCTTTTCTTTATTCAATCTTTTTGTTCTATAAATCACATGACTAACACTTGGACCAAAAACACTTTATAGAAATGTAGCTGCAGCTATAAAGAAAAAAAAAAGGAGTGGAGAGGGAGATTAAAGGGAGATTTGTGCTAAAAAAATACTCCAAATATTCAGAAGACCCTGTTGAATTTTGTGTAAACTTCCAGAATTGAATGCTTTATGCACTAACTACTCCCATCCTACAACAGATTAAGAATGTTAGTAAGTAGGGTCATGCTGTGAACAAATCCAGGGTTCAGGGCAGCTGATTTGCTGACTGAGCTTTTGGACAGTCAAGTTCCGTCTCTGACTGCATTCCAGGAAGTGAGGACAATGGAATAAACAAACAGTGATTAATAGTTTTTAGGCTCTCTTTAGCTCTGGTTGGTAAGTAAAAAATACATGGCTACTTCAGCAGTAATTAACCCATTTGAAATATGAACAGTCTTTATACAGTCACATTTGTTCAAGCCTGTCTTGAAAGGTAACATAGTGATGTATGTTGTTCTCAGACCCACAAGATGCATTAATTTTTCTACTGTTAAATAGTCCAATAACTGAAAATCTGCTATTTTAAATTATTTTGGAAACATGATGTTCAAAATAATTTTGAAACATGATATTCTACCTAGTAGGTTTCTCTGGTAGTATGTGCAAATGCATTGTTTTGTTCCTTCCCTTGATGTAAAATGTTGAGAGCAGTTTCTTCACCTCCTTCCTTTCCAGTCACATTTCTGATTGACACTTAAATATATAGATATATGCCCCTGATAAACTATAGAAAAAAAAATGTAGTTTACCATATTTGGTTAATAGCTTGAAAACAAGAGCTGATTTATTTATTATTTTTATAGCAACAATTATCTTAAAGAACTGCATCTGAAAAGAGCAGATTTCAAAGCAGTTTCCCAACCATTTAAATCACAGTAGTGGTATATGAACACAGTCTGTACTGAATTGGGGACCTCTGTCAGGTGTAACTAGAAAGAAGCAGTAGTGGTTGGTCACTTCATTCTCTGCTATATCAGGTTTTGTTGTGCCCTAGATGTGGTATGTTCTTCAGATATTAATTTTTGATACAAGTCTGGTGTCAGCCTTAATTGATGAAGGCTCTGAGTAGAGACGAAGATGCTTCCAGCCTAGTACATGGTGCTCCTAGAACTTGGGGATTTGAAAGGGCTTCTGATGTCTTTGTCAACAAAGGACTGAAAATGAAGAAAGATATGTTGCAAGTGATGGAAATATTTCACAGTCATGTTTGAAGCAAATATTTATAAATTTAACATAGATGCAAATATGGAGAAGTAAATAGTAGCTGGCAAATTTGAGGATAGCACTGAACTTGCTTTTATTCTGACCTTAAATATTAGCAGAAAGTACATGATGTGCAGGCTAGTGGCACACCTTTTACTTCAACTTAATTGTACATTCTTTGTGCATTGCTAGAGATTTGATAGACATTGAAATTTCAAAGTAGCAAACTACTACAATGCCAATTTTAGTGTAGGCGATCCATTGGATGCTGTAATAATTGTTGTAATGTAGACTGCATTTACTCTGACCTGCAGTAAATCTGTTAATCTGCAGTCAATAGTTGTGTTGGCATAGAGCTGATGTTGCTTAAAAGTCAGCTGAAAGGGGAAAAAAAAATCACTTCTCTAACCAACCTAGACAAGAAAAACATCCTATGATAAATTTATTCTAATTGTTTAATTTATGTTAACATCCAGACTTGTGCTGCAAGTTTTTTAAGTGACTAGACCATTTCAAGGTATTTACCTGTGTAAGCACACGGTTATTACACGCTTCTAAATGTGAGTAGTTTGGAAGCCTGGATTTAATTATATTTTCTTGAACTTAAAACTATTCTTTTTGGCAATGCAAATTCCAGCTTCCAAAGAGAAGAGGGAACTTAAAACTTCCTGAGTTGTTTCCTTTCCAATGCAGAAGGTACTTTAGAATTAGAAGTTAATAGATTTGGGATAAGAAAGTAACTTATTTGTATCTTGTGTTACAGATCTGTTTACTGGAAGCATTCCACATGGTCAAGCAGTGCTTTGACAAATTTACTTTCTATTAAATGAAGTTTAATTTTGAGGTAAGATTCTATTTTTTTTTGTTATGCATATAATGACATAAAACCTGCTACAGTATTTAAAAAGTTGTATCTGCTGCCTGTATGTGTTAGTGTAATACTTTCTATTTAGAGAATGCTTGAAATGCATACAGCTGTGGCTGTGTTTGTGAAGAGAGAAATCAAACTGAAAAAGAAATGTGATGTATGAATATTGAAGCTCCAAGTAAACATTGCACTTAACAGCCAGCAGACTAAGCTGACCATTACAGCTATTGACTATTTTTAAACAGTTTCCAGGGAGACTGGACAGTATAATAATATAACAAATGAGTTCTCTAAGCCTTAGGAAAAAGGGGCATGCCTTTAATTGGTATGAGAACAAATAGCTGAGAAGTTGACTTAACTTTGTTTCATCTTAATACATGTAAGAGAGGTGGCAAAAAGAACAAGGGAAAATCATTACTAGAATAACTTCACAGGTACATTACCATTTCTATACTGTAATGCTTTGAGAAGAGAATGTCGCAAAGCAGTAAAGCTGGCTTTGAGCAAAATGTTGATAAATCTTCAGATTCTTATTCTGTTGGGGTTATTTTGACCTTGTACACATTACTGTTCTAAATGTGTCTCTGGCTTTGACTACTCTGCTGGAAAAGGTGCTTGTAATACTAAAAGGTCACTAATGGAATTTTGTCCTGCTATTCTCCATGCTTGAAAAATGTCTTAAATGAACTTTCAAAGCAGCCTATAATTAAAGCAACATGTCAGTTTACATCAGATATGTCTAAGGATAAGGTTAAATGAAATCAAGTCACAAAGAGTAGATAGTTATGTAGGATACACATTTAATCATGGATGCAAATCATGAGAAGACTAGATGGTTAGCAACACTGTTTTGTTATTGTACAGTTAGAGTTAAATATTTATAGAGCATTTTTATAATAAAGACTATTCAGCAAGAACCTTGTAACTATCGTATTTTAAAGAAATAACACTGCGTTAAGTCCTCTTTTGCACTGTCTCTCTTTTACTTATTTCACTGATGCTGCTGTCAGATCACTGTTATCAATTGTGGTATTAAATAACATGGCTATAAAGATCCTAATTAGCTTTTGATTTTGGAATTTTTTTAAACAAGTGTTATCTCTGTGTAGTTTGACTAATTATGTCTGGCTGTGCAACTGATTGAACTGAATTGGAAACCGCTTAATTATCAGACATTGGGTAAATGCCTAGTGGAAGAAGGCATTGTTGAAGGGCTGTGCTGGTTCTGAATGGGTGGGGAAGCAGACATTCTCGGGTGGAAGACGATCTCAGCAAATCAATGGCATCATCCAAGTCTCTTTCCCTGAAGAGTGTCCTAAACCCTAAGTAGGGTGTTACTTTCAGATTTTGTTAATGGTGTCACTTAAACATTGAAGTGTCACTTAAAGCAACTGTAGTAACATACTTTTCACAAGAAACAGGCACTCCAGTGAAGAATAGTTGTGACACAGCACATAATAATCAATGAGGAAACTGCAAAAAACTCAGGTTCCTGTCAAAGCGGGATACATTCCTTTTTTTAATACCTGGCTTGCTTGGTGATTTTCAATATCTAATTTCAGTATGTTGGTGGTTTTCTTCCCGTTTTGAATATATGCTTTATACCAGGAGAACAGGATATAAATAGAACTTGGAACTGTGAAGAACTTGATTTGATGTTTTAATGAAAAATACCGAGTGGGTTGGGAAATAGTGGTGTGAAGGTAGGTTGTAGTAAGCAAGAAAAGTATTACACAAGAAAACACTTCACTCCTATTCTGCCTAGTTGTTACAGTAAGATACAGCTTAGAGGGAAATAATTGAAATTGCACAAGCAAATAAAATACAACAGCATTGTATGGAATGGAAACGAAATTAATTTGGATGTGTGATATTGTCTGCAGAAATTAAACACTGAACTCTGCACTAAAGTTGGGAATTGAGAAATGTGAATTATAATATATTGAAGTGAAAAAGGTATGTTCAGCTGTTGTTTTTAAGTCTTTTACGTAAGTTGCCATAAAGTAATTTTGTTGTGTTTTTTCCCTTTAAGGATGTGGCCTGAGAAGGAGGTATTTTCATACTGTGTGTTTAGAATCATTGGTGAACCTGTGAAATTTCCAGCTGGGAAATCTTGTTGCCCTACTTACTGTAGCCTTCCTTAACATAAGACATTTTTTAATGGAAAATCTGTTTTCAGGTAGAAACCCTACAGGGAGAATAAGTCAATGTCTGTCCCAAATTTGCAGCTCAGTTGCTTGAATTGCAGGACCACTTCAAACACTTCTGTGTTTGACATGCCTCTCATTGCCACCTAAATACCATTAGGTAAAAAATCTAGAGTCTTGGGGAGGTCTACTTGGTGAATATCTCCTAGGTAGCCAAAGTGATAACTGTCAAAAGTTCATCCCAGCTGAAACAAGCGGGAGCCCCAGCTGGAATCTCATGTCTTTAGGTAGGAATTTCTATCTGTAATGGTAGGTAGGATCTCAGGTTTATTTTCCATTTACTTCTGGCTATACTCAACATAAGCAGTGACAATGACGTTATTTTTCACACCTGCACTTGAAAAACAAGCTCTTCTCCATTTTAGGAAGTAACATTTTTATTGCCCTCTTTTGTGTACGTTGCAAAGTGTGATGGCTTTAAATCTTTTAGGAGGCTGTATGTAGTGCTGATACTGGAATGAAATAGGAGTGATGTGTAATGGTCCAAGATGGTGTTGATTCCTTTGTGGTCCTGTTTGATCTATGGATTTCCCCACTAAACTACATTCTCCATTCATGCTGTTGGCTATCAGCTGAGGTGGGAAGAGGTTGTGGTAGGTCATTTTATTCTGGCTTAAGAAACTGAGTTTTCTGGAGGGATAATTTCTGTGGAGAATACACTCAGTAATCCTCTTTTAGACAGTGCATTTTAAATGACAGTGGTAGCTGGAGTTCAATGTGTTTCATTGTTGTTATGAATTTATACTTATGTCACAAATAATAGCCTATCTTACATCCTATCTTTTCAGTTGTGTGTGTGCATGTACATCTGTTCACACATACGTCTATGCGGGTGTAGAATGTGTGTTCTTCCATATATAGCACATATCTAGTATATTCCTGCTCTGCATGAGTAATGCGTTTTAAGACTCTTATGAGAGCTAATGGTTACAAGACACGAGAATCATCCAGTGCTTTGGGTAAATCTTGAAATAGGCTTTGCTAAGAAAAATAATGGAATATCTGAATTCAGGCTCACCCATTTGAAGCTGACTTTGAGCTTTTCAGTAAGATCACCGCCATTCTCTTTCTGAGCACGCTGATGGAGGAGGAGGTTTGACCTTATATTAGAACACAGTTGGCAGCGTGCTGGATTAAGTATAATATAATTGACATGGAATGTTTGTGCACACTGTTACACCCTGATAAAAGTTCAGTCTTTTATGATCTCTTCCTTTCTGTCTCTGTTGTGGGAGTAGCAGCTGCTTTGGGTGTTCGATCCTGGTCTCTGCAGAAATTTAGGTTTTTCTCAAGCTTTAACATGTTCAGAAATTTTCATAAGGATGACACCAACCTGTAATTTCCTCCTTTCCTTATCTGGTAGTTCTGAGCTTTTTACCTTGGGGGTATGGAGTACGCTTAAAGCTGGAGTGAAAGAAATGCTGTGGTGCTTGCCTGAAACATTCATTCTAATGTGCATTAGCTTTCTCATGTGTGTCAGTCTCTGTGCTCTCCTGTTTTGTGGCTATGTCAGATGTTGATTTGACAGGTGCAAGTGCACTGTCCTTGCTCAGCTTTTCTGTTTTCATTAGCATTGATGATTCTGGTGGTAACTGAGCTCTCTGCAATCTACTGCTACAGGTCTTGTTCCTTTCCTTGGCTGCTCTTTTTTTCTATTTATGTCTCTGTGTTTTACTCAGTTATTTTGACTAGACATTTGATTTTTCTTTCTTCTGTTGAAAAAGGGTACTTATTTAAAATATAAATAAAAAAATTAGTAATCAAGAACTGCAGAGAATTCCTGACATCTCAACTAGAAATGTGATGTTTAAAAAAAATCATTACAACTGACATTCAGCCTTTGAGACACCATGAAATGGTTAAGTATTCAGGCACCCTTGTTTTCCTTCCCTTCCTCCTCCTCTGTTCAGTTGTTAGCATCAGTAAATGAAAGGAGCATGCACTAAGCTCATTCAAGCTTGCTGAAATACCATCTGCAAATCCACTGGCATTCTAGATGTTGCAAACTGATTGGTAACTGCATTCATAGTAAATCTTGTGTAGGTGACGGAGGCTGGAAGAGCAGGAAAAGCTTTTTTTAGTAGCTGTTTAAACATGTTGTAAGGAGATTGCATGATCTGCTGTTTTTCAATTTGACATGTTTTATGAATGCATTATTTGATCATATACTTTATGTAAACTGCTGCGTATGCTTCCCCAGCATTTGCCAGGATCTGGTGAAATTATCACAGTTCTATGTGGCCACCTTTCTAGGGAGGGATGTATGTTGGATTAGTATTGCTGTCTTTGCTGATATGCAAGTTTTTTGTTGATTTTTAGTATTGTTTGTAAACCACCTTATCTCCATGACATGAAAATTGATAAAGAATTATGATTTATACAAAGATTGTGTTAATGTCATATTGATACCAAACTGTGATTGCTTCTGAGAAAAAAATTGTCTGGATAATACAGTAGATTGGATGTAGAGCAGAGTATTTAAGAGATAGAAACATAGCTGAATTAAATATAACTTAGATTTGAATAGTCGTTGGCTTTGTTTTTGAACTTTCCAATAAATATATTAGGTGGAAAGAAAAGTGTTCACTGTAGTGAGCTACATGGTGCTAATGAAAAAAAAGCTGTTAAGCTGTTTGACTTGATAAGGATTGTTTTATTTCCTTTTATTCCTTTTGTGTACTTGGGTTTTTGAAACCTGATCTAGTCTGATTGCTGTGTAGTTCAAGTTTTGAAAAACAGTTCTTCACATTCACAGATATTCTAATTGATCTTAAACGAAGTGTCTTGGCTTCTAACGTCCCACACTTGGTTTCAAGAATCAGCTCAGCAACCTGTGGGTAGTTCCAGTGGATATACCTATGTAAAGCAAATATTGAAGAAATGCCATTAGTGAATTGTTCTGGTGGACTTGCTTGACCATTTGATCCTGGACAGCTTGTCTCTTCATGAAAATGCTGAAGAAGCGGTATTGAAAGATGCAGAGAGGAATAGCAAATAATGGTTTACATTGTTCACTTGATGTATTTTCAAGATTATTTTTGCAAGTGTCTCTTTAGCCAATCCTTTCCAGTGAATTGTCACACATATTTTTGCTAAAACTCCATGCTATGGCTCCTGTCCAAGGCCTCTGCAATAACATTCTTTTGCAGATAAAATTTGCATTGGGTTGAGTCAGTAGGATCACCGTTCTTGTCCAATTGTTTTGTAGGAGCAAATTCATGTTGAATTTCAGCACTGGTAGCACTCTGCATTAGTGAAACCAAAAATGTTTCTCTGAATCTGAAAAGTATCTGTGGGAAGCACATAGCTGTTTCTTTTCCATTTTGACTCCAGGCCCATAACCATATGTTCTGTGGTTCATATTAGGAATCCAACATGGAATTATTTTCCTCGCAACAAATTCTGTTCTAGTACAACTGCCAGCTTGGCTGTTAGGTTGATGTTGACTCTTTTGCAGTTTTAACCTTTGGTCTTTTTTTGTGCCTATTAAGTCCACCATTTCAGATCTAATCAGTGAGAGCAGAGAACTATTCCACATAAACCCCATCACAGGATGGGCAAAAAATGATTTTACTTGAGCCTCACTAATTTCCTCGTTCTGTGTAGAAAAGCTGTTTCTGAAGACTTGTCTACTCCATCTATTTCTGGATGATGCTGATCACAATGATCAATATGGAGTTATTTCACTAGCTAAGTGGATTTTATTTTATTCAGTGGTTCAGCTTCCATAATGAATAAAGAAGGTTGTTTATAAAATTTATGTAAACTTGAGCAGACCATTAAGTTGCCTTTATTCTTCCCTAAGGTAGGTAATCAAGTGGAATAAGTATAAAGTAACTGTTAACTGCTGTTTTCCTTAAAGAAAATTATCAGAATGTGACAGGGCAGCATCAGGTGATGTTCAGGAGGGTAGGGGGAAAGCAACAGAAGAATCCTTATATGATTTACCATGGCACTTTTATCTGGAAATTAGCAATACTGGTTTTGTGCCTGAAGAAAAAGATTTCTGGATTTTATTTTGAATGGGCAGAGTATGTTACTGCAAAAAACTCAATGTATTCTAAACTCTGCCTACACATGTCACTTGAAAAAAAAATGGGGAAATGCAGAGTAATATTTAAACCACAGTAGGTGAACCCAAGAAGTCATATACTAGCTGTGTTATTTAATGACTGAATTAACAACTCTAAGTAGTTAATTATTCCTACTTTGGGGCAGTTGCCAAGAATGGCAGTCATAGTTCAGAACTGAGTTGCGGCTTTGAATTAATTCAATGAAAAAAAGTATTGAAATGAGTGTGCTCATAGGTTGTAAACCTAAACATAAAAGCTGAAAAGTTGTCCTTCAAAACATTATAGCATTCCAGCAGTTGAAAACAGTGTGAAAATATAGAACTGTGCAAGCCTGGATTTAACAACTCACTTGGAAGTTCAACCTGTCACTATTGTTAGTGTGATTTAGAATCTGTGAGTGAAATGCTTCAAATACTCAAATCTGCTGCTTTGGAAAATCAGTTTCATATCAGTTTAACTCTTCCACAGAAAAGAAAGTATTTTTAATCTTTCTTTATTCTTCCTATTCTATAATTTACCTGTGTGCTCTTAAATTACTAGAAATCAGAAAATATATTTGAAGCTGTGTAAGTATATATTCCACTGTAAGCAAGTTGCAGCTGTTGTGGTGGAGCTAGATTAACTTTCTAAACAATTGTCTTTGGTTTAAAAAAATTAAGCAAAAAATCCCTCCCAACAAAAAAAACAACCTCAAAAAACCAAACCAAACAAACAAACCCCAAAACCAAACAAAACCCCACTAACACAAAATTTCTTCAGTATCTCAGATACTATTTTAATTACACCTAGAATCTGTGAATATCTTTACTACCGTCCTCCCAAGGACTCTCTTAAAGGGGCTCAGCTCTACAATGGAAACATTTGTTTGGGGAGGAACCTTAGTAAAAGCATGTCGCTTCACTTCTGATTTCTGCAGAAACTCATGTTCCCTGTTTTGAGCTTTCTCCTGCAGTGTTCTTGCAAAATAAGAACAAAAGCCTGGAAGACTTCTTCAAAGAGTTCAGTCTTTGACTGCCATATTGGAGGCTCCTACTCCTGAGGCTAATGACTTCTATGTTACAACTTGTTCAAGTCAAGCTCATTGCTTCTTGTTATCTAAGAGCTGTTTCAGCTCTGTTTGGAACAAGGTTATTCCTCCTGTGGTCCCTTATAATTCGTGATTCCTTTTGAAGATACATTCAAGCAAGTTAGTTTGCAAATATGCCTTTTGACTTAAAAAGCTAACTGTAGTTGAATTGCTAATAAGCTGACTGTCCTATAAACAACTCTTAATTAGACTAAAATATTTTGGTCTCTTATATAATTCTGCTTGAGGGTACTTCCTAGCTGGGCTCTTAGCAAAATAGATGCTGTTCCTGTACAACTAAAATGTGTGAACTGAGAATGGTTTGATTAATGCTCACTAGTGATCAAAGCCTACTTTCACAGTAGTCTTTCAAAGCTTGCCCTAATTCGCCTTCATTTTGCTGTTTTTTCAAGTGCTTTGTTTTTAAGATTCAATATTGCAGGCTACAGATAGATGCTGTGAATTTTTCCTGAGATTCTTGAAGGTTTTAACTGTAAACCTGCTTATCAGGATGTGTGGTGTGTCTATACAGGCAGTGTGTGTGGTTGCATAGGACTTTTCTTCGGGCAGGGAGGCATATAAGAGGTCTTGCATTTTAATTGTCTGTGCACATTT
Source organism: Aegotheles bennettii (assembly GCA_013398125.1). NCBI lineage: Eukaryota > Metazoa > Chordata > Aves > Caprimulgiformes > Aegothelidae > Aegotheles > Aegotheles bennettii. The sequence goes on along the minus strand of VZRW01002111.1, from coordinate 576,264 downwards.
GCAAACAGAGAATAAACAATGTTTTGTGCTGTACAGTGTTAAATTCATTGTATTGTAACTGATGGAAGAAAGGAATATGCTTTCTTGGCTCGCTTGCTCAAGCTTCAGGAGTCCTGACTAGCCACCTCAGACAGCACATGGTGCCTGAGGTTGTCAGGCTACTTTTGGACTCCCCTAAGTTGATATCTTTGTATTCATTGTCCATTTAGAACATCAGGTTTTAATCTATTGTTTTACTGCTCTTGCTCTTATCTCTGAACTAATTAGAGGGAAGTTGAGATTTTTTTTTTTGTCCTTTGTGCCCATCAGAAGTGCATATACTACTCCCTTCTAAACTTACTGACAAGACACAACTTCCAGTCCAGTGTTTGAGTGTGATATATTTGTGCTTGGATAATATTTGTCCCTGAAGCATCTCTCTACACTGTTCTCAGTGAATTGGCAAAGCAGCTGACCAGAGATAATATTCTCAGTGTCTTGTCCATCAGGGAGTTGATGATGAAGGCCTTGCTATGACATGTGGACATATGTTTCAGGCATACAACCCACAGATGATCATTCAGTTCCTATACAATGTTCTGGTGAAGAATAAGCCTCCTGTTCGAGAAAAATATATTGATAGCACCCCAAAGTTAATCTAAGATTGTGTAGCTTTGCCTGTACTAGCATGTGTACATGCAGGGTTTTAGACTGTGACAGTCTCATGACCTAGATTTTTGTTTGCTCAAGCCTGAATAAACCAGTTGAGAAATATTGCCAGGGAGACAGACCTCTATTAAATCTTTGCAGAGCTTTTAATGTAACTATAGCACAGACAGTGCCAATCTTCCTTTAATTGGGTGGGCATAGTCCATGTTTGACAGTGTCAGTGTTAGCTAGATTAGAAATGCAGATATTTTTAGTTTGTGTTTTACTTCAAATGCTCTATTGGCAAGGGTGTGAAATGGAAGGCAAAGAAGTGTTCATATCCTCATAGCATTAAGCAGAGATAATATTAAGCTGAGATGTTGTATTCTCTGTTTGCTTAGCATTGTAGTTCTAAATATACAGATAATGTCATGGCCCTGTCAGCTGTCACACACCACAGACATTAGTTTAGGAATGGTACAAATTAAGCCCTTTGACAGATAGCCTTATCATACCTAGCATTTCGTACTGGTAGTGAGTGGTCTTTGAAGTACTAAAAAATCTGGAGTAGGATGATTTGCTTTTGAGAGGCAGATAGATAGGCTGCCACAAAAATATGGGGGAGGATTACATCTTAGAGCCAAAGCTGCTCTTAATGTTATCAGTAGAGAAATTGTTTGTCTGCTGTCTGGCTGTCTGTGCCTTGGAGAAGGGATGCAATCACTGAGCTCAGTGCATCAGTGCATTGGTGAAATGTAAATGCTGATTCCTTCCTTAAAGTGATTTTGCCAAACAATACTGAGTATCTGGGCTGTAAAAAGATGCACAATTGGGGTTTAAAATTTTATTTAACTACTGGAATTTGTCTTCCTCAAATTATCATCAGCGGCAGTAGTCCATAGAATCTCCCATCCTCCTGTTTAAAATACATATGCATGAATTTATGCAGAAAGGATTTGGGCATTCTTGTAGATTCTGTATTTAAGCAGAAAGAACTTCATTTTTGAAGAGTTCTTGGAGATCACTATGGAAAGTCTAATGATGGAAGCGTGGTTTGGAGTGTTATGACAGCAAGGGAAGACACTTGAGACAAAACCCAGACTATCTACAAAATAAAACAAAACAAAAAGCATCTGTAGCTTCCTGTTTCTGTAGACAAATGCTGTCAAATTCAGTGAAGTTTCTGAAATAGAACTGAAATGAAAAATAGCTCATTCCTGAAGCTCTGGGTAGCTGCATAACAGGGTAAAAACATCTTGAAAAAAAACACGACATAGTATTGCACACATTAAAATCTTCAGAAAGGAGAAGTTATGTACTAAGAAATTCCTGCTTTTGTTTAAGTAGTTATTCTAAGCTGTTAGTTACCAGCTGATCTAAATGGCCTAATATAAAGGTATGGTGAGAGAAATAATTTAATGTCAGTAGTAAACATGTCAGCAGTATACCAAATAAGTTTATCATTTTCCTGTGCATCATTTTGACATACCTCAGACAAAGTATCAACCTTTAAGCATATGTACACAAGTTTTGGGGAAAAAAGAATTCCAATATACCAAGAAAAATGTGTTTTGGGTAGTTTTTAGCTTGATGGTAGACTTTGTATAGAACTGTATTTGAATACATATGATTCTACTGAACTGATTTCTTCTTTTAATGAAAAGTTGAGTGCATTAAAGCATTAAATGGAAAATTCTAAGCAATAATGCTCTTTCTGCTTTTTCAGGTACTTTAGTGGGAACTTGCAAGTGACTTAACACCATGGTAGCTCTTTCCTTAAAGATCTGTGTCCGCCAATGCAATGTAGTGAAGACGATGCAGTTTGAACCATCCACTGCAGTGTATGATGCCTGTAGAGTTATTCGTGAACGAGTGCCAGAGGCTCAAACAGGGCAAGGTGAGTTCCTGTATCTGTCCTTAGTCAGTTAATTGGCTTAATTGAAAAAAAAACCAAACACAAACCCATGGTTTGCTTTTTTTTTACACTGTTCTGTTCCTCCATTTATGTTTCAGGTTGGAGGGTTTGTTTTTCTGTTTATAATCATAAGGCTCTGGAGTGAAAGGCAAAAAAGTAGAAACAGATTTTTAAATGACAGAAGGTAACTGCATTGCTTTTCCTTCTCTGTCCTGACAGAGATTTTTCTACAAAGGATGCTTTTTTTTTGTGGAACTTTGACTTCTTAATTAAATTGCTTGTTTGCCTGAAAGATGATTTTTCCCTGCTTGGAGAGTGATTTTTGTGGTATGATCTTTTTAAAGCCATGTTTGCGACAATGCTTTCTAGGAAAACCTAAACAGACTTATTTTGTGCTTTGAGAAAGGAAGGGACAACACAAATTACAAAAGAATGGCTGGACATCTCCAAAATGTGCAGAGGGAAACATTTGGAACTGGTTAATAAGTAAAAGCATCACTATGCTGTGCATACCATATTCACAATGCTGCTACATGTTAATCGAATTTAGTTGTCTCTACCTATTGAGCCAATTAGATGAATGCAGACTGTGAAATATTTCTGTACTTGGACAAAAGCTCTGGTTTAAATGTAGGGAAGGTGACAAAAAAAAATCAGATTTTTCAGAATCCTTTGGTGCTATATTGTATATAATGTCACTGGAATGTAATTCTTGAAGCAGATTGTTTTAGTTTTATGCACAGCTCTGAACCTTTAGAGCTGTTTCATAAATCTTGTCTGAACTGTTAGAAAAACTTACCAGTAATGGACAATATTACTGTTACTTAAAAATGCTTCTCATTTGCAGGAATCTAGCTATAGAGCTTCATTTTTCAAATACAAGCTGTGTGTTTCATCCATGTTCATCTTCAGGGCAGTGAGTTTGAACAGCTGTTGAATTCAGAGAAGCTGAATAATAAATATCCCTGAACATCATGTGTGTCATAGAAAAGCCCAGGAACTCTTTGCAGATTATACAGTAGGGCTTTTCCTTTATGTGTGATTGCAGTGCAATTATAAACTTAAACTTTATGAAGTTGTGATGAACAGAAATAAGGTTACTAACATATCCTTCCCCCTTCTGTGTGGCTGTTGAAATGTGTATGTTTGCCTGTGAGTTCAGAAGACTCACAGTGGTGCGCTACAGACTGATAGAACAAGTTGCTGCAGAACAGAAAATGTAACTGTCCTGCATTATGACTGACAGTCGTGCACATTTCACTTCTCCTACAAGCTTGCACGCTGGCACAAATGTGGCCAGGATGTTTACATGCAATTTGCACAGCTACTACTATTTCATGACTACGGTGCATCCCCCAGAAATTACTATCCAAGCAGTCTATGCTTCCTTGGTAATTCTGTGCTCTGTGCAAGGCAATTAGTGTGCTCCTAAAGGTCACAACCTATTTATAGGCACAAAAACTGAAATTTTACATAACTGATTCTGTACTGAACGTGTCATTAACATCTCTGTAGCTACGGATCACTTGGCTTCTCAGAGGAATATTTAATTAAGGTTGGCAGAAGGAGTTTGTCTTCTTACTTGATTGGCTTTGGAGGGATTCTTCCTCTGAAATTATGTATCTGTAAGTCAGTTACACTATTATTAATTAAGTGTAAGGTCTTTTATATACTTGCATGAGTAACAATGTGTTTAATGTAAATGCTTTTAAATTTAAATTGTTGCTATGAGTGACATTTAGAGATGAAATATTGTCCAAAACTTTTAGCTATTTTTACCTGACTTTCTGGTCAGAGGTTCTGAACATATGACTGAAAGTAAACAAGGGTACTGTTCATGCACCAAGTTGTTATAACAGGCTGTTTGCATACAGTTGGTCAGCTTTTATGAAAAAAACTGTTAGCTTAAACTGTAGAACTGTAATTAGAGCAGGTACAGCTGATGAAGTAGTTTACACTGTTTGTGATAGTGAAGTGTACACTGCATCAATTCTTCATGCATATGTTTATCAAGAAGAAAAGCTTTGCATGTACCTCGACTTGACAGTCATGGTCCTTCATTTTGTGTACCTGGAGATTAGTCTTTGAAGCCTTAGTCTGGGTTTGTTCTTGTATGACAATGAGAGTTGTATCACTTATTTATGATTATGAAAGAATCAATTGAAATGTGTTTAGCCTGCAATAGATGCAAGTTTTTCCTGGGATAGTTATTATGGATGTATTTCTAGAAGCCTTGTATTTTTTTAAAAGCCTAAATGTGAAGCATCTGCAAAAAGAATCTAAAGTTCAGCTTAAACTCAATATATTAAGGGTTGAAAATAAACTGTATTTTTTTAAATGTAGAACTACTGCTTGGAATAGTATAGCTTAACTGTGGTTAAGCCCAAACTGCTTGTGTTTTTGGTTAGTCAATTCCAAAGTAGGACCTATGAGCATTTAGAAAAGGTCATCTTGAAGTGATTACAAATATAATACAAATTGCACAGTAGATGAGATATGCTCTTGCTTACTGAAGCTTTTGTTCAAGTCATGTTATAAAGCCCAATCTACTCTGCTGTCTGCTGCTTAGATAAATCTTTTCTGAAGCACAGAAAAATTATTTCTATCCAAGTTCATTAAGAATGGAAGGTAAGTGTAATGGAAGCTTAAACCTGAAGTAGAGTAATCTTGACTAAAACCATGTTGGCTTTATTATGTTTGATATTTTTCCATGAGTCTCCACCTCTTCTGTTCCACAGCCTCTGATTACGGGTTGTTCTTGTCAGATGAAGATCCTCGAAAAGGTATATGGCTGGAGGCTGGAAGAACACTGGATTATTACATGCTGAGAAATGGGGTATGGTGCAAGTCTGGTGTTTCTTTCATCAACATATATTCAAAAAACTTGTTTCCTAACTAGCAAGAAGAATGTTTAGCATTTGGAGGGGTAGAAGGATCTTGAGTCTGTTCCTCTAATTGGTCCACTTCTCTTCTTTGCTGTGCCTCAGTAGTTCTTTCCTGCATCTGGTTGTGACTGCGAGCTACTGAGGCCAATAATATCTTCACAGAATGAGTAACAGAAAGATGAAAATAAGTCTTGTAATAAGTTTGATGTTTCAGGTGACCTTGCATTATAGTGTAGGTTTCTTGTAGAGGTCATACTTGCTCACGTTGTGGCCAGTTTGTTTACAACCAAAAGAGTATTCTTTTTTTGCTATCCTTTTTAAAAGCTAAACTAATTTTTCCATCATCAAAGGTGCTTTGGTCTGTCCTGTCTAGGTTTTGGTCTTGCCAGCTTTGAAGTTCTTAAAGAATAATGTTGTCAGGAATAAAAGTAGTCACTTATAAAGTTTGTTACAGGAATAAGTTTGCCTGTAGTATAACAAGTGAAAAATCCAGCTTGGGGAGTGGGGACGGAATCCTCTTTTAGGTGTCTAAATTAGTGGTGTGGCTTGTAATGGTTTCCAAAAGCATTTGTTGTTTACTTCCTAGGATATATTGGAGTACAAAAAGAAACAGAGACCTCAGAAAATACGTATGTTGGATGGCTCAGTGAAAACAGTCATGGTGGACGATTCTAAAACAGTTGGTGAATTGCTGGTTACCATTTGCAGCAGGATAGGTAAGATTTTTGGACCCACGTGCTTAAGAATTTGTCTTTCTGCCATATTTACGTCTTGATTTTTGGGATGGTATGTGTGTTACTGGCTAGACATTGGCACATGTGTTAAAGAAATAGTTAAATTTGTTTCAGTTAACATTTACCAAACACTTTTTTGAAATCTGTTGTCAAGGTTTTATGAAAGTTGGTAGAGTTAGCTATATCTTTAAACTTCAGTATTTAGTAGTTGAAGGCCCAAAGTTATTTGATGTTACAGTTCATAAATTTTTATTATACATTACCTTTTACATAAGCTTTCCTGCTATGCGGTGTTAGAACTAAATTTGTACTTAATTTTAATGGGAAAAAAAGATAAATACTGTTAACCTTGAAATATACCTAAACTTAGTGCTCCAAGTTGTTATGATTAAGAGTTGATCACAGTACCATATAATTTGTAAAATGACATGGAAGTCATCCAGAGGAGCTGGTCAAAAATGTCATATTGGTTATAGTTTGTCTTTGTAGTTATCTAAATAGGGACATTTTCGAAAACTAATTGATATTTAACTATAAACATGCATCCAACATGGATTAGTTTAAATCATTTTAAACTCTTGCCTAATGCTCATTTAGAATGAAAGTGGCCTTAATTTGATTTAGATTAATTTACTTGGAAAGTGAACTAAGCTAAATTTGTATTCATCCATTTCTATGTTGTTTGGGTGTTTCTATGCTGGATTCTAATGTGCTATACTAATTTACTTCAAAAATTAGTTTGACTTATTTTCACAAATGTGGTCATGTAGGTGAACATTTGATTTGCTTTCCTGTATAACATAAACATGTTTTACAGAGCAGTGGAAGAAAACCCAAGCAGGACCAAAGAAATGAGAGCAACTTAGTACATATGCTAGATGTTGTGAACTGATTTTTTTATTTATTTATTTAGTTTCATGTAAAATTCAGAGGAAGAGTTGAATTTTAAAACTACAAAAAAATCATGTATTTCACATCATTTCTATTCCTCAGTCTGCTCTGCCACATTTCTACACATCATGGGCAAGCTGAAATTACTTAGTTCTCAAGAAGCAATTGTAGGCATTCATGAAAGGAAATTTACTATGACATATCTCCATTCTGGAATTCACTGCTGTTTTAAATTCCATCATGGTTTCAAACTGGCAGCTTCTCTTGGTAGATAAAAAAACCCCCAAAAACCAACAACTTCGTATCTTTCCAAAAGGGGCAAATGTAGCATATGATGAAGGAACGATGTATTTGAAGGATAATGCTGCCTTCTGGAGAGATGTCTTGAATGCAAAAGTTGTAGATTTTTTTTCTCCTTGGGAACTCCTTCCTCATACACTGTTTTAGCATTTCATCTGGAATATCTTTGCGATACTTGAAATTAACCATTGGTGTTTTAATAGATGGAAAAGAATATTTTGCACATCCTGAAATTTATTAAATTTTTATTGTTACAAACACTGGATTTATTTATGATTCCAGGAATAACAAATTATGAGGAATACTCCTTAATCCAGGAGAGCATCGAAGAGAAGAAAGAGGAGAGTACAGGAACGCTTAAGAAAGATAGGACATTGTTGCGTGATGAAAGAAAAATGGAAAAACTGAAGGCAAAGCTTCATACAGATGATGATTGTGAGTACAATTCCAGGATAATTCTTCAATTAATCTTTCCACAGTATAGTGTAAGAAAACAATACATAAATGCATTTTTAGATTATTCAGTGTGTCTCAGTTGATCTCTACCTGTATCTTGCATTCTTTTATACATAATGTTGTCTACTACTGAGTATTTTTTCAGTTAGGTTAATGGACAAGTTGTTGTCTCTATCTGTGAGAGTTAGCTGGTTTTTTTAAGTGTTTTTTGGTTTTTTGTTACTTTTTTGATAAGGGAGTTGTGACTCAAGTGTGAAGGATCATTTCTATAATATTTTTCTCCCCTTCATTGAAGCTGGATATTTAAATATTGATGCCTACTGAAAGCCATCAAAAGGTAGTCTTGTCTTTGAAGGTATAAATTTTCAGTGTAAATGGAGTTTGTCAAAGAATGAAGACAGTATTTGATTTATGTGTAAAGTAATGAGAACCATTTTTTCCCGTTAAGTAAACAGTATAATTGGTTTTAGGTGGAAAACATAAATGTGCTAAACTTAAGTAATGTTGCAATGAGGCTTTTAAGATCTAAATTTAGTAATGTAACTTGGCTGTAGTTGTTTCTTCAGCAATGTTAATTGTGTTTTATACAGTAGTAAATTCTAGTTTCTCAGCAGTGTGCTGTTCTTTAATTCTCATTTGTAGCAAACTTCAACACTGAATAGAAACAGAAATGAAAGCAATACATTTTTGGGGAGTTTAACCCTCCAGTGGAAATGCCAATTATCACATGATTTTCACAACAGCTATAAACACTGGCAACACCACATATTTAACAATGTGCATGTATGTGGTTCTGTTACAGTAAATTGGCTAGATCACAGCCGAACATTTAGAGAACAAGGAGTTGATGAAAATGAGACACTATTATTGAGACGGAAGTTCTTTTATTCAGACCAAAATGTAGATTCAAGAGATCCTGTTCAACTTAATTTGCTTTATGTTCAGGTACAGTATGTGAACCAGAAATATGAGTTCTACAATTTTGTTGCTGATATACTCTGTCTTCTAGAATTCCTGTTCTGGGTGTGCTTTAATTTTACTTTTTTGTATGTCCCTCCACGAGCACGTGATAGTGCAGAGGCTTTGCTGATTCTTTTTAATTAAATACTTTCTCAATGGACACTGAACCAAAAATCTGCTGACTTTCACATCCTTATCCTGATTTTCTTAAAATTCTTCAATGTCTCCAGTCTTAAGTTGTCCTCTTTAGTTCTTCTCCCCATTCTCTTCTATAGGGGATGTTTTCTCTGTAATATGGCATCTCAGGTCAGTCATGCAACCAGCTTTCTGCTTTTCATCTCTTTTCTGCCTGAATCTTCCAATCTTCAGCCCAGAGAGCACCCAAGGCAGGCAGACAGGCTTCCTGTTCAAAATGGACCATGTCATGTAATACAGTGGGAGTCCACCTAAGCAGGTTTCCCAAACTGTTAGAGGTACTATACATACCTTAGCAAAGCTAGGAGTTGAATGCAGAAGATACTACTTAGCTGAAGGATCCAGTGCTGTTTCCTGTAATGCACTCTGAAAAAAATGGAATTTTAAACTCATTATTAACGCATTTCTTTTTTTTTTTAAGTAAAAAAAAAAAGCAATATTGGAAGTTTAATGGAATGTTCAACTGTTATACTTGCATCTGATTCAAATGGGATTGTTCTAAATTACATTTTAAATCTCTGAGGCAAAAGATAAAGATGGCATTGCTTATAAGATTGCATGACATTTTTCAAGTATTTTGGAGGACTTACATTAAACTGTTCTCCTGCCACTTAGGTATTTCTTTCAGGCTATCATTGTGACAGTTTATGTTGATACTGTTTTGTCTGTGGATAGATGAGCCTTCTATTGCCAGAGCTATAAAATCTATCATTTTTTATGACCACTATGTTTAAACAAACAGAAAGAAAATGCTGTTTGCTTTCTCCTGTTGCTGTTTCTAGAATAGTAATATAGGTTTTACTTACTAGTTATGCAGATCATTGCCTGCTATTAAAAGGTGGTAAGATAAAATCTTTTACATGTGTGCATGTATGCACCCATGTATATATATTTATGTATACATATGTGTACATACATACGTTTATATACAGATGTTGTATTTTATATACATGTGTGGCAGGAAATGGGTATCAGTCCTCTGTTTGATAAAAGTTGTTACAATTGTGATTTCAGTAAGTATCTGTAGATATTCACTAGAAGACTATCTAGCCAGCCTTTTGTTTCTTCTCTTAGTTATGAACACATCCAGAATGGAATAATAGACATGCAGACAGAAAAGTGTATTGCTGGATTTCTGAGCTGTGTTCAAGCTTTCAAGGAATTTCAGAGATACAACAGTTATTTTGAGTGTCCCTAACATGTTTGCTTACCTCCTATAGGCTCGTGATGACATTCTGAATGGTTCCCATCCGGTCTCCTTTGAGAAGGCCTGTGAGTTCGGAGGCTTTCAAGCACAGATCCAGTTTGGACCTCATGTAGAACACAAACACAAACCTGGATTTTTAGAGTAAACACTTCTAACTTCTAAATTTGGGTGACCTCAAGTGTAACTGATGTTGAGTTGTCACAAACTAAATGCTTTTTAGTAGTCTAAGCAGAGATAATCAGATTCAGTGTGTTTTCTGTAGCAATCTCCATGTGAAAGGAGCCTTATTGTACAAATTGGCAACCCTAACTGATGAGGGGACCTTTGGCAGTAACATATTAGGCAGCACAGAACACCAGGGTGCCAGTTACGTACGCAGCTGGATTCCCCAATCACTTGGTAATGTGGGAGAACTGTGATCTTCCTTAGTAGCCTACTTCTGCATACGTTTAGTAATGCCATGTGTGAATTAAGCATACACCAGTGTATACCATAGAGGCTTGATTTGCTAGGAAGTGCATGAATGGAAAGATGCCTTGACATTTGAATAAAGTTAATATTGCTTTGTTTAGAGGTTAAATTTTCCAGGCTTTTTTAGTGGCATTAATCAGTTGTTCAGATTCACCCTCTCATGGCATTGTATGAATGGGAATCTAGAATTATGCTCTTTGTTTCAGACATGGATAGGAGTCCTGCTCTTACAAGTGACCCATCCTTTAACCTTTATTGTGATACTTTACTGCTATCAGCAGGGCAGGTTTAGTTTGACACATTATCACATTTTTCTACTGTTTTTGATTTTTCTGATGGTTTGCCTGCAGAAGAGTTAACTGGGGGCCAGTCTCTGAGGAAAGGAGTGTAGGAGAGTAAAAGAAAGCTATTTACTGCATAGTCCATCAAGCTGTGCCTGCATAAGGCTCACAGATAGCTTAATGGGATGCACAAAACAATGGGTGCATATTTGGTTTCTGTCCTGTTCAACTGGCTGAGTGCTCAGTGCTGACTCTTAAACTTTCTTTGTGAGCTTGAGTCTGGGGTTTACTCTATCTGAGGGAATCACTTGAAAATGGTGGCTTGCTTTGGAACATGCAGTGCTGCAACATTGGTTGTTTCAAACACTTCGCTGTTGAAAGATTTTCTGGAAGTAGCAATTCAATTATGCAGACAGGCCACATGAACAAACATCTTTCAGTTCCAATTAATGATCAGCTTTTCCTTGTACTGTTTGTTAGTCTGCTACTGATTGGCCCATGAACCTTTCCTAATAGAGCTACCGGTGTCTCTGACAATTACAGAGTGTACTCCTGGTTGTCATTCCCTAGAATTGTGACCAGTAATGCAATAATCTTACTCTGGTATTTGTCCATTGTCCATTTATTCTTCCCTTCTCCCTCCACTCACTCAAATATTCCTGCAGCAAACCGTTATGGTGTTACCTCGTGACAAGCTAATGTTGTGTCATGGTAACAATTTCAAGAGTTAGGTGATTCCAGCAATAGTTTTTTTAAATTTTTAAAGTAGTAATTCCCCACAAGCTTAATCAGCAGTTTTTGCAAAGTGCTGTGCAGAGTTCGGTTACTTAAATTTTTCTAGGTTTTCCTAGTTGTTCTACTTGGTCTTTTTGGTGTAAAGATTTTTTTTTTCTATTTTTAAGCTCCCATATAGTAACTGTGTTTTAGGTGGACTGAAACTGCTGACTGGATGTTTCTACTTAGTGTGGAATGTGAGATAGTTTGAAGCCCATCACAGAAGAAAGTCATCGCTCATAAAGTGCATTATCTTTCCCTTTATCCAAATAGAAATGAAAGGTATAAATAACTGACCTGTATGTTAGAGAATGTTACTCCAGTGGAAATTATTTAGCATCAGAATTCCAAATTTTAGAACCTTGTTGGTTTTGGCAGGGAATTTACTATTGGTTTATTTTCATTTAGATGGACTTTGACTGTATTAGGAACAAACCTTGCAAGTCAGTAATTTAAATGCTTGTTTTGGTGTATAATCAGTTTCATAAAACTCAGGATTTCTGATTTAGAAGTAATTCTTTTTTTGCCCATTGTAGAGGACCCTGCTCCAGAACCATAAGTCCCTAACCATTGCCTTCTAATTTCAAGTGTACATATTTATGATTGTGTTGCATGCATTTGGCTACATAACCTTGATGACAGCCCTTTTGTGGAACATGATGCTTTCCTTTTGTGAGTCTAAATAAGCCAAGAGCTCCTGACTCATTATGAGCAATATATATGAATAGTATAGATAACTGCTGAATTTTTTTTTCCCCTGAAAAGTTTTATCCCACTATTTCCTACTTTTTGGTGGATGAGCACTGATGGTTTTTCAAGTATGAAAGTCGTTATGTTTCATGTAAACTCTATGCTGTAGCTTAATATGTGAAACACAGGAGAGGTTTTCATTCACTCACCACTGAAACCTGAATGTGCTACAGATTACCTTAAGGAAAATCTGTCAACTCATACAAAAACCAGCGTGTAACAGAATAGTATTAGTATTCTGTAGAATTGTTTTGAAACAGCTTAGCTTATTTTTGCCATGTCTGCAATATGTTTATATAGAGAGATCTTTTGTGTCCTTTTTTGTCATTGATAAATGATTCTTGGCACAGATGAAGATTGTGCCTGCATCCTGTTAACGCTTTGGTATTGGTTTTTGGAATTTCCTTGAAGCTCATGCCAAAGTAAATTGTGTAAGCTCTTAAACTATCATATTGCAAATAGTCCTTCTTCATGCCTTTCTCATACAGCTGAAGTTTTGCATTGCACCTACACTGTGTTTAAATTTGCTGAGAGAACATCTAATAATGAACTCGTTCTATTTATATGCAGTTAGGAAAGGAGCAGCTACAGCTGCCCACCTCTGCTTTTTATTTCCAATCACACTTGGTGGCCAATAAGCTCAGTTCTTTAATCTAGCCTGCTTTACTGTCTTAAACTGTCTTTTTCAGGAACACTGGATATACCTTTGTGCTAATGAAAACCAATATGTTGGCACTTGTGTGTAATTTTTTTAAGAACTGTAGGAACAAACAGTAAGTGAAGCTAAATAAACACTGCTTGATGTTAGATATTTTTTTTAACTAAGCTCATTGTCCATTGTAATAATTTGTGATTAAAGAAGGCTAAATGATAATATATTCCAGGTGTTCTTGAAAACTCAGTGAAACAAGCTGCTAAATAAAGTGAAACTAATGGTTTTTTATCATAAAGAAAATATCTTGATTATAGGTAGCATTAAAATAACTTCAATCTGTTTGCAACTAGTATTTCACCCTTTCAGTTGAGCTGATTACTCGTCTATTGATTGAAAAATAGTGGAAGGTGATATAAGTAAAAAGCATCCAATCTAACTGCCAGCTACACGTGCAAGAGTACACCGACTGGCACTTAGTGGACAAAACGCACAAAAAAACCCCCAACGAAACAAAAAACCAAAACCACCAAACAAAAAACCCAACAAAACCCTAAACACCCACTGCCCCCTCAAAAAAACCAAATAATCCAGCCCCTTCTCCTCAAACAGTCAACAAATTTTTTTTAAAATCTTGTTTAAAAAAAAATCCTTCTCAAAGCTTGTAACTTTCCATAACATAATTCTAGCTTTCTCTGTTAGTGTGCTTGCTTAGTGAATAAATGAAAATGAGGAGGAGAGTCTTCAGTCATAGTTTTTCTGTTATTCTTATTAGTCCAGAGCATGGGAGATCTTTAAAACCAATTATTTGAACTGTGGAAGTTTCTTCAGGCTGAAAATGTACTGCTGAATATATGACTTAGTTTCATCAGAGTAGAGTGTTCGGATGGGAAGGTGCCATCCAGAAAAGATGTTTGTTTAAAGCATGACGTTGATGTCTTAATGTTTGGCTGAGATAAAGGGTTTATTTTATTATACAGCAAGGAGGTACAGGTGAGCTGTTCAAAGATTCTTTCTGACAGAACTACCATGGAGGCTGAACTTGCTTATTTTAATCTCTGTTCCGAGACCCTTAATATCAGAGTGCTACAGAAATTAGGACTGGTTATTTATGACTTTGTTTTTGAAATAGTGACTGATGTTAAGTGTCTACTTAAATGGCTTTGCAGATTTTCAGTAAAATATTAGCGTTGTAACATTTCTTGGAAGACACAGGGGAAGAACTTGGTTCTGCATATCAGTAAATCAAAGTACTGCTGGAAAGTAATAGCAGTGTCTGAAGTCAGACGCAGAGCTGGTTCATGTCCCCTTCCCTCAGATTACGAGTGTATTTGAATTTAGATGTGAACCCCTCTGAGCTGCTGAGACATCATATAGTTTAAGAATGGGAAGTGTCTTGGCTATTATTTATTTTTGATGACTTTCAAATCATGAAGAGGTATTACATGGGGATGTAACTAAAGTGTTTTCTTAATTATGCAAGGTATCCTCTTCCTCTCACCATACTTAGAGTTTTGTTTCATTGTACAAGTATTTTATGCCCATTTTGGGAAGCTTGGGGGACTTAATGCTAATAAAGGAGCATGGAAAGCATCACTCCTCAAGAAGGCACGATTAACTATGACGTTGTTTGTTGGGTTTTTTTCTAGCCTAAAAGAATTCCTGCCTAAAGAATACACCAAACAAAGAGGGGCTGAAAAGAGAATATTTCAGGTAATTGTGAGGCTGAAAAACCTGCTGTAGTTTCACTTCCTTTATGAAAAAAAATACAAGCTTTCACAGTTGTGTAATCTGTATATGCTTGAATTATATAACCATCAGAAAACCAGGTGTGAAGAATCTGACAGCTTTTCTGTTCATTCTTCAGTAGATTTATTGTCCTGATCCTTTTTTTTCTTCACTGGTGATTATTCGGTGTACTTTGTTAAAAGAAAGAAAATGAATATTCAATATTCTTAAGACCTTTTTCTCAGTTGTGCTGAAATGCAAGGATGTGTATTTGTACTAAAATACAAGCACATTTAGGAAAACTAGCTTTAATTTCATGCCTTAATTATTCAAGCATGAGTTTAAAGTATTATGGAAGTCTGCTAACTAGTGCTTGAGTTCAATAATGTGTCTGGGAATTACACAGTTGTAAAAAACTAAAGCAGTTGAGCATGAAATGTACTGATACTGTTGAAAGTGATCTTGGAGTTTAAGTACTGTAGATGCACTAGATATCTGTGCCTACTGAAATACAAGTTTGGCAACACAATGCAAGTTGGAAAATTCTGAGGTCAACAGCTGAAATCAAGTCATACAGTTTCTGGAAGGACATAGCAGTGATCTGTCATCTCAACTTGGGAGTCAGTTTGAAGAGCAGGAACAGTTCACATACTTTACTATGTCTGTTACTCTCCCAGTCTAGAAAATGCTGTAGCTTAGTAAGTCTGTTCTACCTGGAGCTTGTAGTACTTCCTTATATATGATGTCCAATGCTTTTCTGTATACCTTTAGCTAGTGGCAGTGATGTTGCAGTTTAAGCAGAGAAAGATTCATTCACTGGTGAGTATCACTATCGTGGTATTCATAGCATGTGATTTTTGCCTAGATCAAATATGTTCTGTGAGTAGTTTCAATCATTGCATCAGCACATGGACAAGAAGTTCATCATTGAGGGCACTGATGCTGGGCAAAGGCACAACAGCAAAGTAGAATTTGCAAGCTGTCTTTTTTAAAAAAAATCAGTTGTTTTCCTGAGTTAAGAAATTCTTGAGTTAGGCAGGTCTGTTTTGACAAATATTTCATCTACAATGACTACAATGGGTTCCTTGTTCTTCTGGGATCCTTGTTGTGTTCTCTGTGCTGAACTTAACAGATATGATCAGTCTACATCCTTGGGACATAGCGTTGTTTCTGCCTAAGTGGTACTGAACTCTTATTACAGGAGCACAAAAACTGTGGTGAGATGACTGAAATAGAAGCCAAAGTGAAGTATGTGAAGCTAGCCCGTTCCCTGCGGACCTACGGAGTGTCATTTTTTCTTGTTAAGGTAATGTAGATCTTCTCTGAGTGTCACTGAGTGATATGGTTTAGTGATGAAATAGGTAGGCAGTTGGACTGGATGATCTTGAAGGTCTCTTCCAATCTCGATGATTCTATGATTCTCCTTGTCTTTGTGCTTTTCCTTTCTCCTATGGTAAGCTCCATTTGAATGAAAATCTTTCACACCTTACTATAGGAAAAAATGAAAGGCAAGAACAAGCTTGTTCCTCGTTTGCTGGGTGTCACCAAAGACTCAGTGATGCGTGTGGATGAGAAGACTAAGGAAGTGTTGCAGGAATGGCCACTGACAACTGTGAAACGCTGGGCTGCCTCACCAAAAAGCTTCACTCTGGTAATCTTTTTGTATGTATTGAGAGGAAGAGGAATCTGTGTGGCAAGGTTGTCTAAATCTGTAAAGCAAGAGGGATTGACTAGAAATTATATTCATTTTCATCATGTGCATTTGATTTCCAGTTGCATGGGTGATAACGTTTTAAAATAAAATTCTAGAGGCTTTTCTTCATCCTTCAGTTACTGAGTCTGATAAAGTCAGACTAAGTATCTCTTGATCCTCTGGTGTTTCAATTTATGAAACATTTGTCATTAAGCTGCAATAAAAACCTTGGAGCAGTTTCATTTACTGTTGGATATAACAAAATGTCTGCACAAACAATTTTGAAATGTGAATTCTTTCACTCATATTTGGTACTGTTTCTTCATTTATTTACTTTCCACTTTCAAAGAGGTGATTTTTTTTTTCCTCTTTTTCTTCAGGATTTTGGTGAATATCAGGAAAGCTATTATTCAGTACAGACCACTGAAGGAGAACAGATCTCTCAATTAATTGCAGGTTACATTGATATCATCCTCAAAAAGGTACAGTGTTAAGATGACATGTAGTAAAAATGCAGTAGAAATCACTGTACAGCAGTGCAAAAGCTCAAATATGTCCAAGCTGCAGTTACCTTTCATGAAGTCAGTTTTGTATCTCATGTTTTGATGTTGTTTATTTTTACCTTTAAGTAATATAAGGTCTTCCTGTTTAACTGAAGTGAGTGCTTCTGGAAAATATCAAGGCTGTTAACTATAGTGGTAGTATGGGCCAGGCTCAGTACAACACACTTGGGCTTTGTTTTTCTGTCTGGAAGGTGAACTGTGGACTATGAAAGTAGGTCCAGGCAAGAGTCCAAAGCTTCAACTATGGATTTTAAGCTATCGACCAAAGTGGTGAATCAGGTGGGAAGAAATGATCCCTTGGAAGCAGCATTTAAAACTACATTAAAGGACTACACAATAGTTGTCCAGCATCTCTTGTATATAATGCATCAAAGTTGAGAAAGTTTTTTGGCAAAATTGAAAAACAAAACAAAAAGATCATTATATAGCTTAAAAACATTATGATCAGTAAAGCAAAAAATTCCATCTCAGTTGTGCAGGGAGAGGGATACAATCAGTGTTTGTTGAAGAGGCCAGCCTGTCTTGAAACTTGCTTTTATGGATTGTGCATGGCAGGAGAGAGGAGAGGCTGATATGCATCTCAAGCATTCAAAATATTCACAAGTAAGTGAGCGCAACAGCAGAAAATACCAGTTTTTCCAACAAACGTGGAGATGAATAGTCATACTATAAGCATGTTGTATGGAAAAGTGAGGTGTTTCAAATAGCACTGACTGCTTCTTGACAAATTTTTACTTTATTAAGGTTCAATCAAACTACATCATCATTTGCTGTAATGGATTTTGATAGTAATGAAAGGATAGGAAGTTAAGAAGCTCAGGAGAATTTATTACCTTTGTTCATGCTAACAGTGTAGGATGTAAAATCAAGTGTTATGAAATAAGAGGTTGAGGAGGATTGCCAGAATTTATCACAGTACATATCTTTCTCTGAGGCTGTCAGTCTCATATTTAATAAACGTTAAATAAACTGCAGGTTTCTATAGATGGTTTAATATTTGATTCTAGTTCTTAAGCTTCAAAAGTAACTTTGCTCTCTAATGCCAAACAAAATCAGTCTTTGTCTTGATAGAGTACAGATGTGCATATTTCTATTCCCTTCCAGTCCTTTGATTTCTTCTTTACAATCTGCTGACACAGCTAGTTTTAAAATGAATGAATTGGAAACAAGTAACAAACACCCATGGTGCTTCATGGTGCATATGAGAAGCATGCAGTTTCTGAGTGCTGAGCCTGTCACCTATGTGATGCGTGCCTCAAAGTATGGTTCATCACTCAGTTGCAAAAACTCTGTTTCTGGTGTGTTTTGGACTAGTCCAACTCATTTGCTCTGCTATGGATTTGTGCTGTATTTTTTTATTTACTTCAGTTTTTACTTACTTTAATAAGATGTATCTTTTTACTTCACACTAATATGGAAGTAAGGCACAATATTGACTAGAAATAGTTTCAGTTCATGCATAAACTCATACTATAAAACTTGTTTGGAGAAAGCTCAGAGGACTGTGTATATGGATGTGCATGAGGAGTTGCCATTAAATGTACCTGAGGCTGTAGTGGATGTTTTACTATTTATATACACAACCATATATGTATATATTCAGACTACAAATCACATAACAAGGTGGAAAGCAGACAGTATCATTGCACTAGGTCACAAGTAGAGATAGACTGTTTTTACAAGACACTACTTTTATGACTTAAAATAATTTCCTGTTTCTTATGGTTTAGACTTACTCCCATTGTATATATTTACCTCCTTTATACCACTATAAAAAACTGGCTCAAAAGGTTACATGTGCAGACTGTCCAGAAGTTTGAAGTAACTATGGACATAACTTGGATGCAGTATAAAATATCACCTTTCCTATGGATATATATTTCCTAGTGGTAGGTAGTACCATTTAGTAACATTTCAGGATGATAAATCTGATTTGTGGCTGAGTTCCAGTTACCTGAATCAGTCTTATGTTCATGAGTTAGAAGAGGATGGGGAAGGGGATGGCTTTGCGTCCTATCTATGCTGGGATTTGCTGCTGTTGCATATCACTCAGTCCTCAGAACTTTTTTTTTTCTGTGAGAAAGACAGCATCTCAGCATTTTCTTTATACTTTTGTTCAAAGGGGCACCAATAGGCTTTTTTCCTTTATGCACTTGATCTGCCAGGGCTTAGAACATGGTCTGTTAGATGCTGAAGGGCACCTCTTCTGAGGTGGAGATTATGTTGTCACACACAGCCAAAAAGCATGATGTTCAGCACTGGACAAAGCTCTGCAGGTGATTTGACTAGGTTTCTGTTAAATGGCAAGGGAGAGAAAGTGAAAAGAAACGCATATTGTTAACCTTTTTCTTGTTTTTTTTCTCCTCTAGAAACAAAGTAAGGATAGATTTGGGCTTGAAGGTGATGAGGAATCAACCATGTTGGAAGAATCTGTTTCACCTAAGAAGTGAGTGTATACAACAGGAAGAAATTCTCTTTATTTAAGAGTGATACCTTTTAGCTGTGGCAGTTTTTTCAAATGAAATAGTATAGTTATTACTGGTAAAGAATTCTTTTCTACAGGGTATTTCAATAGAAGGAAGTACTGTCCCCAGCCAATTCAGCAGGCTCCTAGCTCATTTGAGGATTGAAGAGCAGGTGTTTGCCATAAAATTGTTGGTTAAGACAGCCTCTATTGCTGGTACCAGTCTGTGGTAACTTCACCTTTGAACAAATGAACTTGGGCTATAATTCAATAAAATGCTGGGGAGGGAGTAATGATGTAGAGCTGAAAATGTTATATTAGATTTTTGATCTTCATGCAAACATTTAGGATTTTCAAGGTCTTAGTTGCTTGTGTCTGCTAGGTCCATGGTTTCCATTAAGTTTTACTCCTATCAATTTAGTTGTACACTGTGTCATGAACAGGGCTAGCTTATTTCACCAAACCACTCTAGACAAACCAATCAGATGTGCAGTGTGGGTAAAGGTAAGATTTTGGTACTACTAGGTCAGGCTATGGTTCTAATGGAAGAATAACTGAATATAGCAAAAACCATAACTGTAGACCTGTCCATACTCTTGAGAGGGAATATTAAATGTTTCCTTGCAGTGAAGGAATAGGTAGGTTCATGACATAAGCTGTAATGAGTCACTCAAGTTCCCTCTTGGAACTCTGAGGATGGCAGTGTTAGCATGTGGAAAGTCTATTTGATTTGTTGTTCAACATATGGTTTATAGAAGATAGACTTGTTAGATATTTAATGTGGCCTTATGTAAAATTTCATCTTCTGATGGGTCACACATGTTCAGATGTGCTTTCTTTTAACAATGCCCTTTCCACAGGACTTCCAGAATATACTGTTAGCTAAGTGCTGTGCAGAGAAGCCCAAAACTTGTAATAGATGAATACAAGATTTTTCGCAATTGAAATTACGTTTTTCCCCAGCAGGCTGTTGTTAGAGTTTCTGTCAATGCTTCTAGCTGTTAAAGCTGTCAGATTACTAGCAAGTACTGGGTGTGCACGTGTGTATAAATAGGGAACAAAGAATGTTAGTTTTTATCCCAAATATAGGTTTTGCTTGCAAAAGGTGTTTCCACAGAGTTCATGCTTCTGTTTTCTGTTGATTAGCTTATGATACAACTGAAACAAAGCAGCTGTTATGCCATAAACCTTGTTTTGGTTGTCTATCATGCATCTTAAAAGGGGTAAAGCTATTGTATCACGTATACCAAAACTGCACTTTGCCCTATTTCCTTGGTGCCTGCTCATTAGTGATATTAATATTTGATCTGACAAAAGCTCTAGATTAATTTTTTAAATAATGGTTAGAAAATGATTAGAAAGACAGACTAATTTTTTCTAACTTCTCCAAGTGTCATAAAATGCAATTTAAAGTCCTAGAGGAAGAACATCTGGCAGGACTTGCTTTGCAGGAGCTAACTACTTCTCTCTGTTGGATTTTTCTTTTTTTTTTTCTTTACTTTTAGATCTACCATCTTGCAGCAGCAGTTCAACCGAACAGGGAAGGTGGAGCATGGCTCTGTGGCACTGCCAGCTGTTATGCGTTCAGGGTCCAGTGGCCCAGAGACTTTCAACATTGGCATCATGCCTTCTCCCCAGCAACAAGTCACAATTGGTCAGATGCACAGAGGACATATGCCCCCACTTGTGAGGAACCTCCTTGTTTTGTATTTGTAACTTTTTTGCATTTGAAACTTGTCTGTGCTCCAAGTAGTCAGAAACAGTATGTTATACATATTGCTAAGAGCAGGAGGAGGATATCGAGCGTGACTTCCTGACTGTCCTACTTAATGTTATGTTTTTAGCATCTCTGAAATATTTAGGGTATCACATTTTGACTTATTTCTTCGTTTTATTTAAAGCTGGCTCTTCCAAACTTTTCTTTACTTCTAAGTAGTTAATCTAGTATCCAGGGGTTAGAAAAAAAAAGTTTAAAGACTGGCAAAAGTAAGCAATTTCAAGAAAGAGGCTTACGTTTAACTCATTACTAGCCCACCAATTTAGAATTTTTTAGCAGACTTAAAGCTGATGCTGAGTTTTCTTGTTTAAATTAAAAGACCGTCAGAAGCCCTAAACAGGCTGTAGGGAATATAATCAATGCTTAAGATCATGACATACCACTGGAAGTGTAGTATGTGTAGTGGGTTGACCTTGACTGGTTGCTGAATACCCACACAGGTGCTCTTTTAACTCCTGCTCCTCAACCAGCTGGGAGAGGAGAAAATAAGATTTAAAAAAAACCTTTATCTTAGCGTAGGTTGTGATAAAGACAAGGGAGATCACCAGTTATCTTCATGGGCAAAACAGACTCAACTTGGGGAACATGTCTTTTAATTTATTGTAAATTAAAGTAGACTTCAATGGTGAGAAACAGACAAAAGCTGAAACACCTCCCACCACCCCCTTTTTTTTTACCCAGACTCACCTTCAATGCTTCACTTCTGACTATTCTACTCCCTGCTCCCAAGTGGTCAGCCGCTCTCTGCTTCTCCTTCCTCCTCACTTTCCCCAGCTCAAGCATGGGTCCTTCCTATGGGTTGCTGTCCTTCAGGGTAAACCAGTTCCAGCATAGGTCTCCTATGAGCTGCAGTTCCTATCAGGAGAGCTTGCTCCAGTGTGGGTCCTCCACAGTCTGCAGTTTCTGTCAGGACCCTGCTCCAGCATGGGCTCTCCATAGGCTGTGGTTTCTCTCAGGGGAACATCTACCTGCTGCAGGCTGGGGTCCTCTGTGGGCTGCAGGGTGGATATCTGCTCCAGCCTGGCCCTATCCACAGGCTGGAGGGAAATAGCAGCTCCACTGTGGTCTCTCCCATGGGCTGCTGGGGAATCTCTGCTGCCCTTCCTCCCCATCCTTCTCAGACAGTGGTGTTTGCAGGGTGGTTCCTTGAACTTTATTTTCCCCTCACTGCCATGTGATGTTTTGCCTTTTCTTAACAATGTTTTCCCAGAGGTGCTACCAGCTTGGCTGCTGGGCTCAGTTGTGTCCTGCAGTGGGTCTGTTGGAGCTGTCTGGAACCAGCTGTGCCCAGCATGGAGCAGCCCCTGGCCTCTTCTCACAGAGGCCACCTCTGGAGCCAAAACCTTGCCACAGGCACCCAATACAGATGGCTATCCTGCTCTGCCTGAATTCCTTCAAATTTTCTTTTGGCTTATGCATACTGATGACAGCTTGGTTCTAGAATCATCCTTGATTACACTGATAGATGCTGCATGAAGTCAGTAATGCTATCCTAGAAGTAAATTCAGTTTTCATATATATGTTCCTAGAATGCAACTCAGTAAGACAGCTTGGTGTTCTTGTGTGTGTCTGTTGGGCATTGTTTGATCTGAGAAAGTTCAGCAGTTTATGAACATGTGCAAGCAGAGAGGAGTATAAAATGGCATAGGCAGAATCAAGACTGTGTGAGAGCAGTGTTAGAGAGCTTTGCTTTCTCCATTGCACCGGGGAAAAGCTGGCTGTCTGAAGTGGCCTGGTGTGATTGTTGTCACTCACTGTCTCGTCATGCATATGTAACATCTGTTTGAAGTGCCATTTGGAACAGAGCACACAGCCATTTCCTTGTTCTGCCTTTCAGACCTCAGCTCAGCAGGCCTTGATGGGGACTATTAATACCAGTATGCATGCTGTTCAACAGGCACAAGCTGACCTCAGTGAGGTTGATAACTTACCACCACTAGGGCAGGACATGGTGAGTTTTTCTAATCCCACATAGCAAAGGATCTTAATGGTTTGAGGTGTTTACAGATCAGTTTGGTCATTGTCCATGGATCTAAAGTGGTTTTGCTAAAGCTTTTTAAATGAGATAAAAAATTTGTGCTTTCTTTAAGGAATTCATGTACAGAGTTCCATCTCACTCTAATCAGTCTTCTGAGATTAGAGGTAGCAGAATTCCTGGCATAGCCGTGCCTGGGATCCCGTTTGTTTCACATGCATATGTACAATTAAATGCAAACTATGGGCATTATTTATGGTGGGAGTGACTGCCTCCAGGACACTTGAATACTAAGAGAAAAATATGATCTGGTCATTCCTGACCCAGGTTAGGGCAGGAGGACAGATCAAGAGACCTACTGCTTTGACAGGTCAAGAGACCTACTGTCAGTCAAGAGTGTTTAGCCTTCATGGATGCATGTTTTATGGCATTTACCTTAAAAGGGCAGCTCTTGAAATGTGATAGCAATTCTTCAGTGAGCGATTCAGCAAAAGAAAATGCTTGCTTTCATTTTTCACTTTAAGGGCTTGGTTGTTGTCCTCTCTTTCACTTTTAAAGGTTCATGAAGGATGAGAGATTTACATTAGTATCTCCACTTACAGCTGCAATCCTTAATTCTTGTTTCTGTTATTGCTCTTCAGGCATCAAGAGTATGGGTTCAGAACAAGGTTGATGAATCAAAACATGAAATACACTCTCAGGTTGATGCTATCACTGCAGGAACTGCATCTGTTGTTAACCTTACAGCAGGTAAATTTAAAAAGGAAGGATTTACTTGCTAGTCTCCTAGTTATTTATCAGTCTAATTCAAGTAACATGGAGACTGAACATGGGGCAGCTGGAGAAAAATTTTCTTCAAAATACCCCAAAAGCTAAGTGCATTGGTGTGCACAACAAGCTTTCTGTCCCTCCAAACAAAATTATTGTATCTTCAATTTATATCTTACACTAAAGATATGACCATTGATTAAGGTAAAATGTAGCTTGCTTATTCAACGAATTAAAGTAGAGTGTTTGCAAGGTTACTACAAAAAAGCATTATTGATCTGACAGTTGTTAGAGACAGACGATGTCTTTATTGACAGTGTTTTTTTCTTCAGCAAATTACAAGTTGAAGGACCTGTGAGCAGCTTAAAGTACTCAGTACTTTAGTACTTCAGGTTCTTTCAGTGTTGAAAGATAGCTGTAACTGTGGACTCCTCAGAAAATTGCATTGAATGAAGAGGAATTCTATTAGAAGATAAATTATTGTAGAAGAGGCAATGTGAAATTTGAAAAATTACATCAGTCTTCAATTTTATTTGAAGTGACAACGCAATTACTGAGTAGGCATTCCTTGACTATCTTCAAATGTCTCTCTTGTTTCTCATTGGAGCGTAGTTTGTGGTAGCTGCCTCATTTTTCCCTTCTAACCACTAAAGCATTCTGATAATGAAAAAATATTTGCTCTACAGGGGACCCAGTTGACACTGATTACACTGCTGTGGGATGTGCAATTACAACTATTTCATCCAACCTCACGGAGATGTCTAAAGGTGTGAAGCTGCTTGCTGCTCTCATGGATGATGAAGTTGGAAGTGGAGAAGACCTCCTGAAAGCTGCTCGAACATTGGCCGGTGCTGTCTCAGACCTGTTGAAGGCTGTGCAACCAACTTCAGGAGAGGTGAGTAGATGGAAACTTCACAGATTCCCTCTTTGAAGTGTGTGGCTTTGGCTATTTTGAGACATGTTAGCTTCTAAGCCTCACCTGCTCAGTGCCACATAATGTCCCCTGTGTAAGCAGTTTGCATCTTATTCCTTCATCTGCCTCTGTCTTTATACTTGTAAGTCTTGTACCTTGATATTATAATGTTCTGTATTATATATGGAGGTTAATTGATTTGAGTAATAAATAGTTAATTTATCTGGATACTGTATTCTCTTTTAGAAACAAATTTCAAACAGTCCTATGACTCGATTTAATAAGAAGTGGAGAGGTACTCATTCATGATTGATTTTTTTCTTTACTATCTTTGTCTACTTTGACATATAAAATGAGAAGTTAATCCCTCTGTTGCAGTTTTCCAGAAATGAGTAGTACTGACCGGGATAGACTATTTTTCTTGATCGGTTAGTTATGAGTTGGAGTCTTCAGCAAGTTTCCCTTAGATCCCTTCACTTATTTGTGTTTTGAAAAATATAAAATCTCCTGATGTTTCAGATCAGTTGGCATATTGGCTGTCCATCCTTAATTAACTTTGGAGCTATTACAGCAATGTCTCTTCAAGTTCTTCAAAATTATTCACATGTTCTCTGGGAGCACTTCAGATGAAACCCCTGAAATATGGATGTGCAGTTGTGCATGTGGAAAAGTAAAGATTTTTCCCAAGTATTTCCATTGTGTATTTTATTTTCAGCCTTATTTATTGCACAAGAATGCAGCATAAATTTCCTTGAGGAAATCTAAAATCCAGGTAAAGCTAATTTTCTCTGGATTAATATATTTCACCATTATATTTTTCCAGCCTCGACAGACAGTTTTGACTGCAGCTGGAAGCATTGGGCAAGCAAGCGGGGAGCTACTGAGACAAATTGGAGAGAATGAAACAGATGAAAGGTTCCAGGTAATGAGGAGGTTGCTTGTCATTGTCAGAACTGCTCAGCTTTCTAATGAGGAGGCAAATGCATAAAAACAGGTTTTCCAAAGTGCAGTTAGGAAATGCTAGATTTGAAATTTCTTAATGCTAATTGAGACTAATCCATTATGAAATTGTTTTTAATTACACAATCAGAGTGCTGATTTCAGAGGAACCCCTACTTAATTCTGTGCATCATGCAGATGTTTTCTTCCTTCACAGACAGCTGTCTGCACTGTACTCCCCTCAGTTTTTAAAATGTATGGCTCATGCTATTTGCATACTGGTCAGACTCTTGCTTTTCAAATTCTACTGTGCTTTTTGCTTTCACCACTATATTCATCACTGGCTTCTTTTGTGGTGACTTTCAGTACCTGAATTTGCATGGATAATATCTTGTATAGCTTTCCTGTAGGACTTGGAACTATCATTCCATTTTACAGATGAAAAATTTAACATGGAAGTCCGGAGATCTGCTAATTTGAGATACCCTGTGACCTATTGATCTCTAAAAATCTTGATGTTGTGTCACATTTGATAGGTTTGAATTGCAGTTCCCATTTGCTTTGGTTGCAGCACAGTGCAAGTAATATTGCACAGTGCCAAGTCAGATACAGAAAATAAGGAACAGCAAACAACTTATTTTAAAAAATTCTGCCTGCCTTCACTAAGTACACTGTGTCAAATGCAAGATTACGATTGGGTTTTCCAGGGGGACGTGTTGTCTTAATTGTTCTGAATGCCATAGGGATTTTGTGGAAAGCAGTGTATTAAAACTTGCACATGCACACAGACAACTTCAGTCTTTGCCCTTCCCTATGTTTCACTGTTTGTGCAAGCTAATGACCTATTATATGTTTTCAAAGAATTAATGAATATTTATTCATAAATAATGAGTATTTCTTCTCATTATATGTAATGGTTTTCACATAAGTGGTTGCTCTGTCTGTATGTATGCATGTAAACCAAAAGTTTATGTAACATTTTGTAAACTGAGTAGAAGAAAATTACTGTATTACAAACATGATTTAAGATTATTAGTATTAATTATCAAGTCAGATTAGCAGTTTAAAACTAGTGTTCTTAAATGGTGTGTTAAAAACATGTCTGGATTTTGCCACTCAATGCCAAGGACAGGTTTGCACTGGAACCAAGGTGAAACTAATTTACTGCAACAGGTAGACCTCTGGAGTACACTGTATGTGAGAAGTTTGCTCCTTGAGGTTGTCATCCTTATTGCTGGTGTTTATCACATATGTAATGGTGAAGTCCAGATGTTTTTGTATTAATAACGTAATCTTGGGAAGTGAAGATAAGCACATTGCAATTTCGGACGTAGATTTGTTCTTATGAACCCTGAGCTAATTTAAAATTTGATAATCCATACTCATTCAGTCCAGTAACTTGATAATGTAAATAGAGAAATGGCTGTACTGAGAACAGAAAACTGTCAAGTTCTCCCAGTCATAGCCATGTTTGCTGCTTTACGCAGAACAGGATGATTAAGGTTTCACGCTTCTTACCTTCAGAAGACTTGATCTTAATATATACTATGTATATACTTTTTGATTCATAAGGCTGAGCTTACCCTTTATTTTACCAGGATGTTCTGATGAGTCTGGCCAAAGCTGTTGCGAATGCTGCTGCCATGTTAGTGCTGAAGGCCAAGAATGTAGCACAGGTTGCTGAGGATACAGTGCTGCAGAACAGGGTCATTGCTGCTGCCACACAGTGTGCACTCTCTACTTCCCAGCTTGTGGCTTGTGCGAAGGTGAGGCTAGCAGTGTTCATGAGGTGGCAAGGCATCATTTCAAGTGTATACCTCTGTGTGTTTCCAATGGTCTCGGGCAATAAACTGTGTTTATATCAAAACTCTAGATTTATGC
Organism: Aegotheles bennettii; assembly: GCA_013398125.1. NCBI lineage: Eukaryota > Metazoa > Chordata > Aves > Caprimulgiformes > Aegothelidae > Aegotheles > Aegotheles bennettii. Next base: position 548,465 of record VZRW01002111.1, on the reverse strand, counting down.
AATATCAGACTTGTTGATTAATAAATTGCCACTCATAACAGTGCCAATCAGCAGGCCAGAGGGTGTGGAATTCCAGAATACAGAAGTCTGTCAGTGGATGTAGTTATTCTGGAGGAGTTTGTCCCATGCCTGCCCTCCAGAACCACTGTCTAGTGCTTTCTCAGTTCAGTAGCTGCTGAAGAAGCATGAAACAAGGTGGGGGCTCTGTTCTCAGAGTCTAAATTGAGATTAAATTAATGATATGCAGAGCCCAGATTCCTAATCTAGATGTCTGAAGCTACCTGTTTAAATACTCTCAGGGTTAACTGTCTAGGGAAAATAGATAATTTAAAGATTAAAAACTAATGTAGTAGATGTTTCACTTGTTACTTGCAAGTTAGGAAACTTGCAAATGAGCTTTTTTTGAATGCTTTGTCCTGTCTCCATGCAGGTTGTGAGTCCCACCATCAGCTCTCCAGTGTGTCAGGAACAGCTGATTGAGGCAGGGAAACTGGTAGACCGTTCAGTGGAGAACTGTGTGAGGGCCTGCCAGGCTGCCACAGATGACACTGAGTTACTGAAGCAGGTCAGTGCAGCTGCCAGCATTGTCAGCCAAGCCCTGAATGACCTCTTGCAGCATGTCCGCCAGTTTGCAAGCAGAGGAGAGCCCATTGGACGCTATGACCAGGCTACAGATACCATCATGTGTGTCACGGAGAGTATTTTCAGCTCGATGGGAGATGCTGGTAAGTTTCTGTAATGGACAGTAGCTTTTCATGATTCAGAGATGCACACATTTCAAACAAGGGAAGTAAAAAGCCTTCTCTGAAGCATAACATGCTTCTAGGCTAGTGCAGTCATGATGGCTAGTCATTCAACCCATAATATTAAATCAGCAAAATGCACTAGATTGATTGTTTTCACAGAATATTCATTCTGTATCATACTAAAGGCTCACTGTGGCATTTTGTTTTCTACCACTGCTTCACTACACAGAATTGTATAGCAATTTCTCATCTCTAAATATGAAGACAGGTACCTGGGCAAATACTTTCCACTGATTGGTAGATTTTGAAACTTACTCCCAGTTTTCCCTGTGACGTTTCAAGAGTGAAGTCTTGACTATAATTTGAAAGCAGAATTGTTAGTCTTTTCTGGGCCAGGAGTTTCCTTGAACAGTATATTCAGGATTGATTTTTGATTATAGTTTTGCTATCTAAAATGCAAATAGTACAGGTTTTCTTAATCTCCACAGTAGTGATTTCCTCCATTTATGTTGTGATCCAATATTTTGTTTATGAAGTCTCTAAGTTATGAACTATTTGTGTATCATTTTCAAGTCAAATGAATGCTTCAGCAAATGTAACTTTATTTTCGTCTTGTTGAGATGACTTTTGAAACCAAAACTGAAATGCAGATAGAAGGAACGTAAAAATATAATTGTATGCCACAGGTGAAATGGTACGGCAGGCTAGGGTACTGGCTCAAGCCACTTCTGATCTCGTCAATGCCATGAGGTCAGATGCCGAAGCAGAAATTGATATGGACAACTCTAAGAAGCTTCTGGCTGCTGCAAAGCTCCTGGCAGATTCTACGGCCCGCATGGTTGAAGCTGCAAAGGTACCAGGAAAATGAACTAACTGTCAGCTTAAAATTGTATGGTTATGCACAAAGAAAAGATTGTGTGTGGGATATTATAGATAGGAACTGGCTGATAGTAGAGATGTTTGTTCTTAACCTGTAAATGTTCTGCATTTAATGACTTATCCAAGGTACATTCAGAAAGAAACAATTTATTAGTTACCTGGGGATTTTTGGTTTAGAAACCCTTCTTGCACTGCTTTGCTCACCTGTGTGCAGGGTGGTCATGACTTAAGCCATCTAGAGCAGTTACTGCCAGCCACAACCACTGTGATATAAAATCTTGTACCAATATGCCAGTACAAATGGAACAACAAACCAAAAACAGTCTCTTAAAAATCTCACTTGCAAAACCCATTAACAAAACAATTTGGTTTCTCTTAGAAACAGTTTCTTCCACTTTGGGAATCTTGTCTGTTCCCTCTTCCCCCCCCCCCCCTCTGTTTTCACAAGACAGGCAAATATCTAACTGTTTCTTTCCTTTCTGTGCTAGAAGCCTACTCAAATCCATTAGGGAGGAATATGTTCTTTGAATTGTTCTTTACAGATCAGGGCCAGCCATTCTGCTGGGGCTCTAGAAGGCCCAGGTGCCTGGCTACAGAGCATATTTTAAGGCTTTTTTTTCCAAAACACCTTAACTAGTATATGAAGTAAATGTTCAACTCCTTTCCTCAAAGTATCTAAGGTATACAGTAACAACTTTGTACTAGCAATAAATTTTCTGCTTCAAAGTCTTGAAACACTGTAATGTTCTTCTAAATTTGGTTAAGATAATATAAGGAAAATGAAGGCTGATGTAGTAGACACTGTCTGGAACTAAAGCCTTGATATTCATCTACATTTTCTCCTGGAACCTTTACTGAGGCTCATGTTTTTTGCTCTGAAATTTTGTGCAGGGAGCTGCAGCCAATCCTGAAAATGAAGATCAACAGCAGCGTCTGAGAGAAGCAGCAGAGGGATTGCGGGTTGCTACAAATGCTGCTGCACAGAATGCCATTAAGAAGAAAATTGTCAACAGATTAGAGGTTGGAAACTAGATATTGTTGAACTTTCAGTTTACTCCATTTTAATCATTAATAGCTGTAGATAATGTCAAGGAAGTAGAAACGCATATTTCAGGAAAAGTGCTAAGCATAGAATGATAGCACTGTAAGCTCAGTTCCAGAGTACAAGGCTTGGAATTAGAGATGCTACTATATGACACCATAGTCTTCAGAAAATTGAGCTACTTGTATCACTGATGTAGTGAAATGGTATAAGAAATTGACTTGGAAGGCAGTTGGTGGTGGCTTTCTCATTAAATTAGAACAGTTGAGGTTTCAATCAGCAGAACTGAAACTACTTGATTACTGGTTTAATTTATTTGTATAATCTGTCATTTACACGCAATATCTTTTGGTGGTTTTACTAGTATATCTGTCACTGTCATGTACATGTACTCAGTTTTACTACTGATTTAACTGTGGTTCCTTTTCTCCAAAGATTGCAGCTAAACAAGCTGCGGCTGCTGCTACTCAGACTATTGCAGCTTCTCAGAATGCAGCTGTTTCAAATAAGAACACAGCAGCCCACCAGCAACTTGTGCAGAGCTGTAAGGTAAATATATCACAATCCATTGAGAAATAACTCTTGAACTCTGTTTTATGGGAAACTAAAGAGCAACTTCTATAATAATACTGTTGCAACCTCAAAAGGAGATTTTTTTTAAGAAAACAAAAACCACAAAACAACCAAAACCAATGCCGCACACATTTATCTCTAAGAATTCTGGAGAACCCTCATTTATTCCATGCGGTACTGTATGGAGAGCTTTGAAAAGGTGAGCTGCTGTAGGTGCTATGTAGTACTTGGCTGTTACGAATACCCTTGCAAACACCTTACTAGAAAGGATTGACAGGCACATATACCTCATCAGTGGAGTAACAACCAATTAATCTGAAGCAGATGCTTTAAGTAAAATTTTTGCTGCAAATCAGTCAGCAGTACTGTATATGCAGAGTTAAGATAGAAGCACTGTGTGGAGGAGTCTGGTTGCTCAGAAATTTGTACATTGGCAAGTAGTCTTGGCCATGTGTTCAGCAAGCAAGTGTGCTCTTCAACAGGTGAGTAGCTCTATGATCATGAAAACAAGCTGATGAATGATGCATGCAGTGAAATGGGACTGAGGTCTCCTGTGGAATAAAGGCAACCTTTGAATTTTCCACGGTGAAGGATAGAGTACCAATAGTGATTTATACTATAATGGAGTGAAATCCTTATTGAGTGTATTGGTTATATATCTAACAACATTGATCCTACTATTCTGGTGTTCAGCCTACAAGCAGCTAGGGCCTTAAATGTCACTGAAAAGGTAAGTTATAGACCTTAGTATGGAATTAACATGATTCTTAGCTTGAAGTTAAAGCTGCCAAAACCACAGATTTCAAGGTATGCCTCAAGTCAAGCACGTTTTTGTAGTTCCAGGCTAGAATTCAGTCTGGCAAGATGCTGTTCTTTTTTGTGTTTAAGCTACATTTGGCAGCTTAATTCCTAGCTCTGAATAATGTTGCTTCAGGGTTTTTAAAGAAATTGCATTTAAACAAAAAATGAAAGAGACGATAGAATGCAAAAGGTTTTCCTTGTGGATGAAACAGCAGTTATGTGGGGAATGAGAACAAAACCATGAAAGAAGGCACTGTTAAAAGCCACAGTAACATTCAGCATGTCATGGTGGTATTTCCAAGAAATGATGGAATTAAGTAAGATAGCTCAAGTACACCTCAAGATTGTGTTGTAGGCAGCTGCTATTTCAGTATCAATTAAAAAAAAAAGGAAGTTGATTCACTGTGTTGTTTACAGTTCATTCTCATTGGATCTTGATGATAATTTATTAGATAGCATGGAAGATCCGATACCTATTTTTTTTGAGGGGAAAAATATTTTTATTGTGCTGCTGGAGTGTTAGTGTTAAATGGATGGACAAGAAGCATGAATCTGGACAGTCTAGGAATAAAGTTTCAGCAATACACACTTCAGAATTTTCCAACCATACTATAAACTTTGTATTTTTGAAAGTCCAGGAAAAGTAGGCTGAGGTGCATTGTGCTTTCTTAAATAAAAGTAGAATGTCTCTGAAAAATCCTATTGTGTATTAGTTCAGTTCCATGGAATCCTAAACAAAATCTGTGAAGGCACAAGAGTATTGTACCTGTGAATATTACAGGTTGTCTTTAAGGGGAGTGGGGAGAAGGCTTGCCTTAGTGTCAGATGGTTTGGGGGGTTCTATTATCTACTAAATGTTTCTCCCTTTGTTTATTATAGAATGTCGCAGACCACATTCCTCAGTTGGTGCAGGGTGTAAGAGGAAGTCAAGCTCAGGCAGAAGACCTCAGTGCCCAGCTTGCTCTAATAAATTCCAGCCAAAACTTCCTTCAGGTGAAGTGGATCAGTCACTGAAATAGATTTCATCAGAGCAAAAAGCATTTTCTTAGTGCTGTATGTTTTTATTTGTGATAAATAAGTAGTAAAGTCTTAAGAACCGTGTGAAGATGCTCATCACTGACTGTGAGAAAGCTAAGAAGAATTCAGTTCCTCTGTTCAGATGGCTGAAGTGAATGTGGAGAGTGAAAACTGCCAGAATTGAGGATAAAAGTAACAAGAAAACTAACGTGTATGAGGAAGAAACATTGATTGCTGTAGCACTTGCCTTCTGGGAAAGAGTTTAAAGAACAAGATGGAGTGAATTCAGCCTCTTTCTAAGCAGAGGTCTGAATACATTGAGATGCTGTTATAACTTTTCCTAGTGAAGGCAGAGTTAGTGTTGTAGCAACAAGCTCGACAATTCTTCACAAATAGAAGTGAATATTACTGTGGTTTTTTAGATACAAGCTTGCGTGCATAATCAGTCTTGAAGTTCTGAACAAAACACAAAATTTGACTCTGTGCTGCTTCCAAAACATCTTAAAATAGATATTGCACATTGATAGCAAGGCTATTGGGCTTATTGTTGACAAGAAACAAACAGAAGAAACCAATTCTCCATCTAATGACTTGATCATTACTTGTCACCAGTCAGTCCTGCCTTAAATGTGGAATGGAAATGAACCCTTTCATTGGTTGCTATTAGCAGGTTCTTTATGGTCCTGTATGGGTGAGGAAATTCTCTTGCTCTGAATATTTTGCTACATGCTTCCCTTTGGAGTTATTAAAATGATCCCTCTCTTCTCTTGTTTTATATGTATACCATGGTGGGAATCAGCAGTGTTTCAATAGTATTAGCAGCAAACCCTGTGAAGAGCCGTTGCTTGAATTAGTTTTCAATTTATAGAGTTTTGGCAGAGTTTAATATTTAGAAATCTTGAAGGAAATTTGCCATCTGTGCCACCTGGACCTGCTCATACCACATGGATGCTAAATGGCAAAACTGCAGATTTAAATGTTTTTGAGTAGTCTACATGAGTACTCAGAGGCCTTGGGCAGACATTGGTACCAATGAAGTAGTCATTGTACTATTAAAGCATAAATGAGTCCTACTGCAGAAGACACTACAATGTGTAATTATGACAGGGTGCAGCATATGCATAAAAGGCTAGTATCTAGAAGGTGCATGGTGAAGGAGCAGGGAAGTGCATGAAATGGTCATTACAGTTTGTGTATCGAATCCTAAGCCTACTTTAAAGAAAATGAGGTAGTAAAACAAACTGTGTTCTTCTTTGAACAGCCTGGAAGTAAAATGGTGGCATCTGCTAAAGCTGCAGTCCCCACTGTGACTGATCAAGCAGCAGCAATGCAGCTAAGTCAGTGTGCGAAGAATCTTGCTACCAGCTTAGCTGAGTTACGAACCGCCTCCCAGAAGGTGGGTAAATAGTTTTAATCAACTAAAGCAAGATGGCTTGGATGGTGGTCACAGGTTTCCTCCTGCTTGGCCCACTGTGTCTTCCCCAGAGGAATGGTTCATGGTCAGGCAGGATTCACTTCTCAGTTTGGCATGTTTGTGCACAGTTTGCTCAGACTCCCAGGTGGCTTCTGTGTGATAGTAGAAAAGCGAGGGAGAAGTGGCAAGAAAACTGAAAAGCTTGTGCTGTCCTTTCCATACGAGAAAGACAGGAGGAAGGTGTGCACAGAGCAGCACAGCAAACCTCTGAGCTGCTGTTGCATCTGAAGGAGAGCAGGGAAAGGGGAGCATATGTCATGCACTTGCCAAACTTGAGGAGAACCTAGATATGACACTTTGTGGTCAATGTTGTGATTCTGAAATGGAGCTATCATCTCTAAAATTCAGGAAAGGAGAGGCTATCTGCTTTTCAGACACAAATTTCTAAACTATGTATGAGTTTAAAAAAACCCCTATCAGTGGAAAGTCTGCTCTTTTTTTGTGCCTGCTTACGCTACAGCCCAGAAACAGGACTGTAGCATGCAGGTGGCTAAAGCTGAGCTAACATTAAAATTTCCAGCTCAGGTAGTGATGATTGTGGGCTGCCACATCAGAGGGTTCAGTGTGACTTCAGTCATAATGCATAGTTAAGCTGCTTGTCAAAGGTGAAGACATACTGCAGCGATTATTTTCTTAGTACCTGGACTGCCTAGTGTGAAAATATGTCTACACAAGCTAAGTGCATCCCATTCCCCCAGTGGCTCTTAACAGTGTGTTACTCTATTCACAAGCTAAGAATATTGTGCAGGAGTTGGGACTTGATGTGTAACACTTAAAGTACCCACAATGGCCTCTTAACATCAAGAAAGCAATAATATGGGATGGGGAGTTTATATCTGAAGCATTTACTATTTCTTATAGTGGCTTACAGCTGCTAACAGTGACATTCATCTGATTTCTGAATAGGCTCATGAAGCATGTGGCCCAATGGAAATCGATTCTGCTTTGAATACAGTCCAGACACTCAAAAATGAACTGCAAGATGCGAAGATGGCAGCTGTGGATGGACAGTTAAAACCTCTCCCAGGAGAAACTGTAATTGAGGAAGGATGTTCTTCATTTAAAAACAAACAAACAAAGTTAGCTGTTAAAAATTTTAAGTTTTAGAGGCAAAATCAGTAGTGAGGCTTTGGATAATGATGATGCTGATACGACTTCACAGTAATTCTCTTAAAAAGAGTGCATATTCCTACTACACCGGAAGCATGTTCTATAGCAGAATTACTCAAAGGAGGTAGAGCCTCCTTCTATATTGTACAAATTGCAATTTAGTAGCAGCAATGTTTCAGTCTTGTCAAAAATAATTTGTTTTCAACAGTGGCAAAGATGAGAACTCAATAGTTCAAAGTCTGCCAGTACTGATAGGCTTTGAAAGTACAATGTTTTATTTGGAAAAACTCCCTTCTCCTCGGATGAAGGTATTGATTTCCATTGCTAATTATAAAATAATTTTGTTGTTCATATTACCTAATATATTAATTTATTTTGCCCTGGACAGGGAAAACATGCTAGTCAGGTTTCAGAGAAACTGTGTTCAATAACAAGGTAAAAGCTCGGGTTTTGTGGAATGAGGAAGTTTTTAGTACTATTTTAAAAAAACAGGTATGTTGAGCTTAAACAAAGAATTTTGTCCTTTGCAATTTTTCACAGCTTGAGAAATGCGCTCAGGACCTGGGAAGTACCTCCAAAGCAGTGGGTTCATCGATGGCCCAGTTGTTAACTTGTGCTGCACAAGGCAACGAGCACTACACAGGTAATGTTTTATTCATGTCTCTGCAAAACCTCTGCTTTCCATAAAATACTTCATAGAAGGTTTTCTTATTACAGACTGCTTAAATCAAGGAATTTTCACTTTTAAAAAATATATACTGGTAGTGACTTGTGGCAAGTTATTAGGAATTGCTAGTGTGAATAATGTGCTTCATAAAAGAATGTTGTTGCAATCTGCTGTGTGCCTGTATATCATCAGAATGGATTGCAACATCTGTTGTTTTTGTAAATACATGAAACTCTGAAGGACGGAACTAAAATGTACTGCAAATCAAAGGTCAGTGCCACTGGAAATGTTGCTATGTCCTTTTAGAACGTTAAAAGGATCTTTGGATATTTTTTGAAGCACAGGATGCAAAGATGTTTGGGATAGCTTGGTGACATTTAAAACTGCATCTCATACTAGTTGTTACCAGTTTACATGTATAATGCAAGTAGTGTGTCTGATAGTGTGAGTTAAAGCCTACAGGGAATGTGGGCACACAGATTCTGCAATTTGTTTTTGTACCTGTTTAGAAACCTGAAGCACCTTAATAGGGAAAATGCTCCTTGCAGGGTGGAAAAAAGGTTTATTCTTAGATGATGAAATGTTCTGTTTCCTTATTTCTGTAAGAAATGAAAGCTGTTGATGCAAATACTACTGTAGGATTTGTTTTAATATTATTCATAAAATAAATTATGGCAATTACCACTTCATTGGATATAATTGCATCAGGGCTATGTAGCTTAGATTTGCTATAATTTGAAGCAGATGTGATTGCATTAAGATGACTTGTGTTTCTATCACATAGTTATGCAGAAGTTAGCACTGGGTATCTGGTGAAGGAATGCAGGTACTTGCAGCTGATATCAAATAAATTAATGTAGTAGCTCTCTTAACATCAAGCTATAGGACCTGTTCGGTTGAGAAATCCCACAAAGCAGTGAGTTACTTTTCAAAGCTCATATAAATATTTTCTCTCTCATACTGTCTTGTTATGCCAAATCTGTGATGGCTCAAGCAAGAACAGTGTGTTTGCAGGTATTATGACATTCTGTTGTTTTTCTCTGATGAAAATCCTTTATAGCTTATATTCACTATTTAATAATTCTCTCTTGTCTGCAACTGTCACAGTAAGTTTATTTTCAGTTTATACTGAAAGTCATTGTAGAGGGTGAAAGCAGCACTAAACTGAAAGCCAACGAGCAGACCCTTTTATTTTGTGGTGCTGTGATAAATTAAGTCAAAATTAGAAGATACTTACTGGTACTCTAGAAAAAGGAAACAAAACGTGGGTATTTTTCCTGAAATATTCTTTAACTTAAGATTATTGAAAGCTTTCTGGTTTGTCAAGTAGAAAGGCTGTAACTGCAATGTAGGCGGTACTGTTTCTCTGCCTAGCTTGGCTTTACTTTTACATATAATATCACCTGCTTTTCATTATCTTATAAAGTTTCTGCATTTTAAATTCTTCAGTTGATTGGAAGAGAAAATGTTAAAAAGCACTAGTGTTAAAATGTGTATATGATTGCTTCATGGATTGTATTTGGTTGTCATGTCCCAGCTTTCTAAACATTTCCAATAGGGATATCAGAACATTCTAATAATTTTTAATGTCTAAATTGGGATAATCAAGAGGTCTCGTACATCAAATGTGAACCTTTTCTATAGCTTTCATTTGGACAGAAGAGCATGATTTTAATATTATCATTCAAAACATACTGCCTAAATTAATTGCATATGTTGTTGACTAGACTATGTGTTAATTAAGGTCTTCTAAAAGACTATTTTATATTGGTTTTCATTAAGGGCTGAATTAAATTTCAAAAATAGAAGAATGGGACCATCATTCGTACAGTCGTACGCCTTAGTGCTAGAGCTGACGAGTGTCCTATAATGTTGGCCAGACTGACTCATTTCATTACATCCTTTCTGTGACTTCATTGAGTTATTTTCATGTGTTTGTACTCACAGTGAGGTTATATCAAGTTGTATCATCTATAATGGTATCTTTTCATCTTTTCTAATTGCTTGACCTTAAGCTATTGCTGTGTTTTATGTTCTAAAAAATCCAATGTTGCATTTTCGCAAGCAACAGAGATGGAGTGGCTCTGAAGTCATGTGCACCATTCTTGCAGGCAATCACTTTCCCCCCTAGCTTGGAGTATGAATTTCTCCTTATTTCCAGGTTTTAGATTTTCACCTTTTGTAGTGCTTCATTAAGATTTCATCACTGATGTAGAACTGTGCTCAGAATGTGGTCTTTGTATAATATTTATGGGTATAATAATACATGAAGTGTGTGGCTTCACTATAGGCATTTCTCTAGGCAAGTGATGCTGTGTATTTCAAATGTGTTCGTGTTTGAAGATTTCCTTTTCAACTGCATTTGCAATATTACTGTGCAATGGGATCATTGCCTGCAAATTCATCTGTCATAAAATACAAAGATCACCTTTAAAAGGAAGGTACTAATGGAATCTGTGGTGAAATCTGAACATAGGAGTTGCTGCCAGAGAAACTGCTCAGGCTTTGAAGACTTTGGCTCAGGCAGCACGAGGGGTTGCAGCATCTACTACTGACCCTGTGTCAGCACATGCAATGTTGGACTCAGCAAGGGATGTCATGGAAGGCTCTGCTATGCTTATTCAGGAGGCAAAGCAGGCCCTGGCTGCACCAGGGGATGCAGACAGTCAGCAGAGATTAGCCCAGGTAAGTTGCAACTTGAGCAGCTGCGTGAATTACCCAACACCCAGTGAAATTACTTAGAAGGCAGCATTAAATAATGAGAAGAACAGAAAATAATACTGCAAGGAATGTCGACTTTCTGTTCCTTCCAGCAGCTCTCAGATAGTGACATCATGCCCATGTTAAATAATGCAGATGGTGCGATGTATGGGATTTTATTTATATTTTTGAAAAATAAACTTATACAAGGATGCAGTTAAGTGCTTTTACCCACAACATATTTGAGCAGGCTGCTGGACTGCAAAAATGAAACAACTGTTTCATTTCCTTCAAATGAAGGATCTGTATTTGTATTATATACAAAAAAATGAATGCATGTTTTCTACACATGGCACCACTGCTTTTGAAGAAAGGAATAACAGGTTCTTTTCTACTGGTCTGAAAATTTTATAATTGGACTGTATTATAAATTATTTCTTATGAGACAACATTTGTTTTAATCAAGACTTCCTCTGAAAAAAAGTAGCATGCAAAGGATTTTTGTGGCTAGTATATGGTTAACTTGAGGGGCATTTCCTTATCTGCCTTGCTGCAGTCTTTATCCCAGGTGCCAGGAGCAGTTGTGGAGCTGCCCTGCCAACATTATCCTATCAAATGGGTTAGCATAAAAAATGACTACTGCTAGACTACAGGTGAGCAAACCAAGAAAGTCACAAACCTCAAAAATGGTCTTGTTAGAGTCAGAATGTAGGAATTGCTGGCTATAGCACATGTCTCCTATTGGATAAATGAACACTTCAAGCCTTTCCCAGTGTGGATGTGTTTATTTATGTGTTGTAGGTGGCAAAAGCAGTGTCTCACTCCTTGAATAACTGTGTGAATTGTCTGCCTGGCCAAAAGGATGTGGATGTGGCCTTGAAAAGTATTGGGGAATCTAGCAAGAAGCTCCTTGTTGATTCGGTGAGATGTCTTTTAACATGGAAATAAATTTTAGAGAACTGCAAAGCAGATCTGGGTTCCTCATGTGTCAAATTATTATTTAGTAAATGAGCCGTAAGTATACTTCATGTAAGTTTTGTTGAAGTTTATGCAACTTTAAGTAGCTGCTACTTCAGCTGAAATGCTGTTCTAGTTTATGGGAAAGGTAAGATGTGTCTGTGACTTGTGAAGGCAATATTCAAGTTGTTGTCATAGATCGCCATTAGTTGTTTTTTTGTTATTTTTTTTCTGAAAATGCCAAATGTGACCTAACATTATTGAAGAACACAGAAATTAGAAAATTACAATCCATCTCCCACCTAGAAGTGATCAGTTCAGTTTAGGGAGCATTGTGGTCCATCAAAAAATGTTTGGTGCATCTGTGGTCATTTCATGCAAGAAGAAGAATTGTTCTTTTTCTGTTTAACTGCATCCATGTCAAAAAAACCCCCCAAACCAGAACTCTTTGTGCACTGGCAATTTTCTGGAAGGTTATATGATTTGAACAACTTTTTTCTGCACCTACCAGTGATCCTGCTACCTTGTGAATGAAGGAGGAATTGTATTTTGATATGTTTGTGCAGTGGCTTTTGGTAATACTAGGTCAGGAGTTCAGAGACATTGTGAAGAGCTGCCAATACTTGTGTGGTGGTCTGGAAAACTTCTTTGTGGAAGTGAATGATGACTTGGAGAATAAAATTTTCCAACTTTTTGCCACTGAGTTCATCACTTCAAATTTTGTAGCTGAACCATTAAATAGCTATCATCATCTTTGTCCCTTGACAAGCTTACGTACCTGTCTGTCCCTTGAAAGAAACAGCGGGACTAAGATGGTTGTATAGATTTCTGTTTGATAGCTATCCCATAGCTGGACTATTCTGGATTCAGAATTGAATCACTAGCAGTCCAGTTACACTACTCCATTCTAGCTTGTATGTGAAGCTCACTACTGTATTGCATTTAGTGTTAATTTGTGGAATGTCACAAACATTGCAGTTGTGAAGGGCTGGTGTGACATGACAGACAATAAAATATGGCACTTGGTCTCTTACAGCTACCTCCAAGTTCTAAGTCATTTCAAGAAGCTCAGAGTGAACTGAACCAGGCAGCAGCAGACCTGAATCAGTCAGCAGGAGAAGTTGTCCATGCTACAAGGGGCCAAAGTGGGGAACTGGCTGCAGCCTCTGGAAAATTTAGTGATGATTTTGATGAATTTCTTGATGCTGGTATTGAAATGGCTGGTCAAGCGCAAGTAAGTTTTTTCATCTTGCTAATTGGGACCAAGGATTATCCTGGGCATAGTACTTGCAGTGCAGTACCTTGGTTATCTAGTAGGACAGCACCATGTGCTAGTGTGAGCCGAAAACTTTATGAGAGGTGATGTAACAAACATTGAATATGAAACGGTCATCTGTAAATGGTTATCCAGATTGAAGAAAATCAGCATTTGTTTCACACAGGATACTGGTATTTGTTTCCTGTGTCCGGTCAGAAATATGACTTCATACTCGACTGTTTAGGTTGGGCTGTTAACTAATTTGAGGTGTGTATCTGCAGGTACGAAGATGTGATGAACCTTTCAAAGCTTATGGAAAGGTTTGCTTCTATTTTAGTAGAAACACCATGGAGCATAGTTTATGCGAACACTGTTGAAAATTTAGCACCTTTCTATGTTAATTTTCAGATGCTTCAGGTAGGGGGAGGAGAAGGTGCATTTAAAATCCAGACTTGATATTGCTTTATGGTGTGGGCTACTGTGAACCTGCTACAGCGTGGAGCAAGCATTTGAAGAGGGCTGGCTGAGATGCCATGGATCTGACAACAAGCACTCCTGTTTAGTGATTTAAAATCTGGCAGAGTTCTATTCCGATGAACTCGGTAACAATCAGGAGTGTTGTCACACATTACCTGGCTTATTCCTAGCAGTCTAGGCACTCAAAGTTGGAGATATCTCCTTAGTTTTATCTTGCTGGGTTTAGGCATACTGAATTGCATGAATTGGTCATTTGGAGATAATGGAGCATAACAAATCTCAGCATATAAATAAGGGTTATCTACTAGAAGAGCTAGGAGGACTTGCAGAAAAAAGAATCTGCAGACTGTTTTGCCCTAGTTAGTAGGAGGGACTTGTGAAGCTAAGAAATAATTGTCAAAAGAAAACTAGCCAGAAAGTCTTGAGTGTGTCAGTCCTTGGAAGGCATTTATGAAGTGTTTCTGTAGAGCAGATGCTGTGTAGATAGAGCTGAATAGAGAGATTAGAGAATGCTGATCATTCTCCCTCAAAACTTAATCATTCAGGTTCCAAAACCATGAAGTGAAATAGGCACCAAGTATCTGCTGATTCTCTGAAATTGAGTAGGAGTTAGGTACCTAACTATATTTTTAGCCATAGGCCTCATTCACTTGTAGAATGTTTTGTTTGATACAGTTCAATGAAGGCAAAGGTAGAAATGATATTGCAAGTAGCTACTTAGAAAGTGAATTCCAGCTGCTAATGAGCTCGTGGCCCTTGTGGATGTGCTTATCTTGCTGACGTAGAGGAGGATAGCCATCTTAGTTATTAATGGCTGATCTTTCAAAAGAGAATGCCTTCTGTCTGTGTCTAGTTATTTGGCCTGAATGGAGCAGTATCAGGTATTTTGGATGCCCAGCAAAATGTTGTGGTAGGGAGGAAGCAGCATGTAAATAGAGAGTAATAGGTTTTCACATCAGCTGAGTAATATGTAACCTCTTAACATAAAACCCAGAACTGTTATAAAGAATGGATTTGCTTCTACTGATCATTGACAGAAGAATCTAGTTACAGCTATTGGCTGTGATAATGCAGTACTTCGCTGTAATTTTCTGTGTATGCAGGTTTTTCTTTTCAAACAATGGCTTAAAGTAAGTAATGCAATATCCAAGTCAGAATGTTTACCAAAGTTGGCTTATAGAAACATATTTTCTTGGGATAGAGGACTTTTGGAGGGATCTTTCTGTGTGAGTAATCCCAGTTATAAGCCAGAGAGCCCATGGGTTACACAGAGGATGCTAGAATACAGAGAGTGTACCCTGACTGAATAATGTGGGTCGGTTGTGCCAGGCAGAGACACATGAGAGTCTTGACAACAAAAGCATTGTTCAACAAGTAGTAAAGTTTCTCGATCGCTCATTTGTGAATACTGCTATTGTTAGAAACCAAGCTATTTGTTATATGGGTTTCTTTTTCTGTTATGTAAGTGAAGCTAGAGGCACCTGTCTGGGTGAACAGAGGTTTCGGTCCATATCCTTCTCCAGACTACGGTCCCTTGCATGTCAGTGGTTTCAGGTGGATAAACAAACTGGGTTTCCAAATGTGGTTTGGGCACACTCTTTATTGCAAACTCTGTGCTGAATGTTATGCTGCTGTGGCTTTCCAGACTAAAGAAGACCAGATTCAAGTAATAGGTAATCTCAAGAGCATCTCTATGGCTTCCAGCAAGCTATTACTAGCTGCCAAGTCTCTGTCTGTTGATCCCGGAGCTCCTAATGCCAAGAACCTCTTAGCAGCAGCAGCAAGGTAAGGATGTGTTGCTTGCTTTAGATTTTCCTAAGATACTTGCTTTTCTCTGTGATATTTATAATTTGTTTATATATTCTTCTGCTATTGACAACGGAGTGGTTGGAACCTCCAGTTCTATTTAAATTAAAGGAGGCTGGAGGAAAATTGCTTATTTTGCCCTAGTTCCTTTACTGGCATAACTGTTACCCTTGGGGAGAAATAAGAACTGGCAGTTGAAGAGTTGCCCTCATTTTTGGAAGGGACTAGTGTGTTTTACCTACTGGTTTTTTACTATCTGTGTTCTGGCAGGACAGTAGCTAACAGTGAGCCTCTCAAACCCTAATGAAGAAAAGAAATTGAATAATGTTTTTACATAGAATGTGCTTAAAAATCATGTGGCTACCTATTGCTAACAGTGTGTGTGTGTGTCTGGTCAAGAACACTTGAAAGGGTTAGGTGCTATGTTTATTTTCTGGAAGATGCTCTTAATTTAAGGATTCTGTCAGCCATGCCCTGAATTTCATCTTGTCAACCCCGTTTCTCAGTTAAGGTGCTCAGTGTTTATGTGAAAAAATAACACTGCATTTCAGTGTTTGGCTGGATAATCACCTCTCCTTCACCTTGTCAAACCCTCTTCACAATTTTTTTCCCGAATTAACTTTTTATTCAGTTATCTAAGTTTGTGAATGGAATGGTCAAATATCAAACTGGAAGAGCCTTCGGATCTTCTGTTTTGCTGTGCTGCTAGCGTCTGTATGTGTGTCTGCAAGCATAAGGCTATGTAGACATCAGATAACCGTGAAAAGTAAATACTGTATCAATTCTCAGTTTATGTTTAAAACACTGAGGAGGTACCTTATTTCCTTTCTCAAATCTTTCATGGCTGCTTGTGACAAACTTGCCACGGTTCTGTTCTTTTTCCCTGTTATGATGTGGACAGGGTCAAGTATTTTTACTTTCTCTTTTATCATAAAAATGAAAAAAGAGACACAGCTTCTTTTGCTTCCTGTTTATATGATGGCTTATCTTCTCATTTTTCTCTCTTCTGTGGTGCTGTGATTAATCTTCTTGTATTTTGTTTCCTTTCTTCCCCCTTTGTTCCAACTGTAATAGACACTCCAACTTTTTCAGTTGTTTTGACATCCTTGTGGAGGTATTTTTCTTTAATTCCTCTAACATTCTTACAGGACTGGAACAGTGGCTGAGTTCCCTGCAGGATCCAAGTGTTTATATGCTGCATTTGATCAAAACAAATGTGGCTTTCAGAGTCCTAGCAGTCTGCTTTCACTCTGGGGTTGATGTTTGAGGGGCCACCTTCCTGGTTCTGCTGTTTCTAAATAGTTTTAAAAGTAATGCTTGTATATTGGGTGTTTTCCTGAGTACAGGTACCTAGTGTGTAGTAATGATACTCATGAGACCACACTGCATCCTCTACAAAGCTGACAATTCTGGTCTATTGTCAAGCTTGGGGCTTTTTCTTTAAACTCAGTATTCTCTGAGTCAACATGCATTGTTGCTCTGAGATTAAAATAAACAGCTGAGAAGGTATTTTTGAATTCATTTTCTCTGGGAATGAACAGAACCTTCCATTTTTGCCATCTATTCATATGTCTGTAGGCAATGATATTTTGCTCATGCATAGAAATCACCGATGTTCATTCAGGAGGTAGAGAATCCATCATTTGTATTGATGCTATGTTGGTTGTGTTATGTTGTTTTTCAGGGATAGATAATATTTGTAAAAATGTTTGTGTATACACATGCACATTGACTTGGAGAATATCAATGATGAGTTAAAGAGAAAAAAACAGCTTGATAAGACTACAGAAATATATAGCAGGATTATGTGTGTGTGTAATACACTATATCAGACAAAACACAAGACTTTGCTAGCAAAGGGTATATAATATTACTTCACATACAAACATTTTTTGGTATACTGGCCACTTATTTTTGTCTTTTAAGATTTCTGGGGTGCTAGTTGAGAATTTATTCTGTTAATATCAGACCCAGGAAAGTACTAAAATACATTTTAGCAACTAAGTTACATCACTGTGCTAGTGAAGGGAGTTGACCTTGGTCTGCTGCCAGATGGTGCTTTGCCTTTTCTTAACAATGTTTTCCCAGAGGTGCTACCAGCTTGGCTGCTGGGCTCAGCTGTGTCCTGCAGTGGGTCTGTTGGAGCTGTCTGGAACCAGCTGTGCCCAGCATGGAGCAGCCCTCAGCCTCTTCTCACAGAGGCCACCCCGGAGCCAAAATCTTGCCACAGACACCCAATACACTTAGTGCTGTGAGATGAAGCTTCTCTTTCCTCTGGACTAACTTCTCAATTGTTTGCAGCAAAAAGATAGATTTTTCAGGTGTGGATCACTATCAAATGCTTTAGTGAGAATGTTTTTGCTCCTATGAAGCTTGTTAAAGAAGAGGAATCTTTACAGTTAATCCTCAAACACTGAAAAAAATGTAGTAGAACATCAAAGTTTTAAATCTTTATGCAGTGTACAGTTAATGAAACAAAAGTTTTAATAAAAGGACTAGTTTAACTTTAAAATATACCTTTTTTTCCTTCTACTTCTCCTAGAGCTGTGACTGAGAGTATAAACCAGCTCATAACGCTGTGCACCCAGCAAGCTCCCGGGCAGAAGGAATGTGATAATGCACTCAGAGAACTGGAGGTATTACTACATTTCAAAAGTTCTTACGAATAAAAATGGGCCCCAAATGTTGGTTTCCTTAATTTTATTTGTCGAATTACCTCCTGTCTCTGTCTTCTCACTTGATACCTGTAGCAGGGATTTTAATTGCATGTGAGGTAAGCATAGAACCTCTGAACATCTTGTAGTTTTGACTGGAATGAAATTTGCTGTCCTGTCCCTATTACCTCTATCCTGCCCCTCAAAAAGTAAAGTTTGGTCCCCTATTATTCATATTCACTGTGAATTAAGGAAGAATCATGATGAGATGAGCATTCCAGCACTGCACTGCAGAGAGCTGCAGTATCTTGACTTTTTTGCTTATAAAATGTTGTTACTGACATCCCACTTTAGGATGACATTTACCACCTTTTACTGTGTCAATCCCTGCCATTTCTTAGTGTAGAATTTTGATACCTTGTATCCACTTTGTCACAGCCAAGCTGATATGATGTGTATGTCAATACAGATTTTTTGCCAGGTGTGTTCTCATTCATGAGTGAAATGTTTGGCTGGCTCAGTAGTGGGTAGCAGGTCGATTGAAAGACCAAATTTTAAGGCTGTGTGCTGATCACAGAGACAACTGCTTACAATAGTAGGAAATAGCATCTTTTAATTAAACTCAATGTTTGTTTGCTGTCAAGGTCAGAACATCAAGGGATGACTGACTTGTGCACAAAACATGAAACACCTCCAAGCTTTTTATTTCTACCCTTTGGTATCAAAAGGATACAACGGTCATTACAGTGCATTCCAGGTTATTGTGAGCTTTTGTAATATGCAACTCCACAGTCATCATCCCAAAATATTGGTAGGAATTTGCTTAGGAGCTACTTTGTACTTCTGAATTCTTAACTTCTTGAGCTTAGACCTTGGAGAGTGGCAGCAGTTTCAAATAATAGAAAGAGAAGACTGGACATTGGGCCATAATATAATGGCTGTCTGAAATAACTGAAATCACAGTAGTCCTTCATTTCCCCAATTCCTCACCTACTATTTGTAGTCTCCCCAAGTCATCTTAAAAGTACTAAAAAGTATTGTTTCTGTAGAAAGAATGTGTTCAGCGTGGATTCGATACACTGTCAGTATGCTCTGTAGTCTTCCCTGGAAACTGGAAAACTGTTTAGAGAGGACCTTATTGTATGACCTCCAATGAGATAGCTAAAGTTATGCAGAATTTCAGCTAAAAGAATTAAAAAAGGTGTTAGAGTAATAGTAAATATATGTCAGTGGGAAGTTGTGCTGGCTATGTTTCACTTTTCTGATTCCTTACATTCTGAAGCCTTCTCTCTCCATAGTAGTCCCAGTATCGCAGGAACTGTGCTTGCTTTACAAGTTGCTATTTAAAGATGGAGTATAACAATGAATAGTTACTGCAATGTTTGTTTGAACTGAGAAAGAGATGCGAGGCAACTGGAAACTGTTTTCTAGATATGACTCTTCCTTCATATCACCTGATTCTCACAGTTTAATTGCTGTAAGGCTTTGTTAAGCTTTGTTTAAAGCTTTTAAAAAGCAACAAGTGAGATATTAAATATATTGCAGGTGTATCTTAGTGTTAGGAGTTTAGTTATGAGAAAAGACTAAGGGTTTAAAATCATGCCTAGATTTCCTTCAGGGTGGAAGGCAGATGTCAGATATGAATGTTAGCATCTTTCTATATGTACTGATTTTACTTTGATCAGGAAGAGTAAAAGTCTTTTGTACCTGATATTTAGCAGAAAATAGTGTTCTTCCAAACTTGGAAAAAGACATATTGCAGGTTTTTTATAAATAACGGAATGTCTGTTGCATTTTACAGCTTTTTACGAGTTCTGTTATCTAAATACATTGATACAATGCATGTGTGACTTTGTTGTTATTTCCAGGACTCAGAATCGCCTCAGAAAAAGAAATGAAACCCACGTAGTATATATAGTTTTCTGGCAGAGGGAGCTGTGTTGGTGGAATCTGTTGACAAGAGTAAGAGGCAGGCAGGTGGTTGACTTGCACATAGTTTGGTAGCCCTTTGTGTCTCTAGACACTACTCAACAAATGGTAGCTTGTTTTCTGATCACTCTTGTAATTCTGTTTACAGAACTTAAAATAGTACTGAAAATATGTATTAGTCTGACAATTAACAGAAAACCAGATTACCTCGTCAACCGAGCATCAATAACTGACCATAAATTACTCATTGCAAACACAAAGTGAGCCACATGAGGCTATGCTTCCAGCAGATTCATAGTGCAGAAAGAGTAGTTACTGCATAATGTAGGGTAGCATGTAATGTGTAGTATGGCCAGCTGTATGTGAGCTGTCAGTGAGTGTGTAGTTTTGTTTGCTTGCTGGAGGCAAAGTTGTTAGATTATACTGGTATAAGCAGAATATGGTCTGTTTTCTTCTTAGCTCAGTATTTCAGGCTCTGTCAATAATCGGAGTATCTTTTGTTATTTCAGACAGTTAAGGGAATGCTGGATAACCCCAATGAACCTGTGAGCGATCTCTCATATTTTGATTGTATTGAAGGTGTAATGGAAAACTCAAAGGTAATTTCCTTTCCCCACCTCTGTGCCAATTGTAAAGTGCATTTTGATTATTGGAACTTTCCATGTGCATGCCAAACAAGTTAGAAACACAGCATAGTGTTTATAGCTAAAATGTATGCTAAATTCCTAGATAAAACTCAGGCTGAGATAGGTCTCTTACAGGTAATTTCAGTTTTTGGTCACTTAGAAGGCGTATTGCCTCAGTAAGAAATTTTTAATTAAGTGACTGGTATGCAATGCTGTTAGTTTCCCTCTCTCTCTTCTTTTCCTGTGTATTAGATAGTATGTCATGCTTTCATGAGACATTTTGACTGCAGCTGTGTTAGAACCACCCAAAGTGTAAAATGGAGGCTTGGCAATAAAATAGAGTTGTATTTTTCTGTGCAAAACACCTTAGAGAAATGTCTTTGCAGTTCAGATATTCCAGCACATGAGAAAAATCTGTGTGAAATCTCAAGTTATTTTTAAACATACCATGCTAATTTATCTTTGAAGCTTTGCTTTTGATGTCCTTATTATTTGATGTGTTAGAATTGTTTCAGATCCTTCCTTCTCTAAAAGAAAAAGTCTTTATTGGATGTGCATGTCATCTTGCATCTAATGCTTTACTGCAGTCAGATCATACTTCAAATTTTAAAAGAAAATAAACTGAACTCAGTGGGAGGCATGGTGAGAATTAGTGTGTTCTGATAGACGGTTCCAGCACACTAGATGCAATTTCATTTCTGCTGATACTCAGTGAGTTTGGGGGCAAAGATGATGATGGATGTGTTGACAGCAGCTGCAGGATCAGTTGTCATGTTCTGCAATCAGTGAAAAGTACCTAGTACTAGGCTAGCTGTGATGAATAGCGGATCATAGCAAAAATAATGAGGGTTAATTCTGTATCCTCATAGCCATTCGTGGTATTATAGTGTTTACATTCAGCGCTGTCAGTGCAGTGCTGATCTGCATGCCTCATCCCTTACGCCACACAGAGGAATGTGCCCAATTCAGTGAAGTTGTTAAGTAACTAAAATTTCTGGAAGCCAAGTCAAAGAGGTTTGTGGGCCAGAACTGCTCAAGGCTGGGAATCACTTGCCTTTGAGTGGTGGGGAAGTATATCAGGAAGGTAACTTTGGTTTTTAATTTCTGAGGTTCTTGGAGAATCAATGGCTGGCATTTCCCAGAATGCAAAAACAGGCGATCTTTTAGTTTTCGGAGAATGTGTTGGAGTTGCATCCAAGGCTCTTTGTGGCCTCACAGAGGCAGCAGCTCAGGTAAGCTTCTGAAGTCTGTAAAGCAATTATGTGTTTTTATTTATTTTTTTTAGAAAGCTTATGTTGTGGGTGTGTAAATCTGAGATTCACGTCCTTGCAGCCAAAGAAATGATGACCATGAACTACATGGCATGCTCTGTGTAGATCCACAAAAACTGCATACACTGCTGTATGTGGCAGAAGCAGCAGAGTGCAATAATGTGTATTTTATAAGAAAGGGAAATTACATCAAGAAGAAAACCTTTCTGGGGATAAAGCAAATGCCAAAGCTGCAGCATATGGAATTCATGTTTGCAGCACAAGCACGGAACTGTTGTGTCATAATGAAGTGCACAAAACCCAGCCACCTTTAAAATGAATCATTTGATTTAGTTTGTAAAAACTCACAAAGAGCACTACTAATCTCAGCCATTTAAAATAACAAGCAACCCGTTTCAGTTCTTCAAATAACTTTCAGAATAACCAAAATTCTTAAGCTTCTACAACACATCAGAGTCTGGATCTGGTCTCTGTGGTTTCACTGATCTGATTACTGGGTGACTTGAACTCTTGGAGCTGATACAGACTTTTCAGTGAAGGGTTTGGCTGTGGGGCATCATGCTGTGCATCTGGGAACTGCTTCTTGATTTTCACAAATATGGAATGTCTCAGTGCAGACTTGAACTCCTCCAGATCTAACCCTGCGTTGCATTGCTGGCATATCAAGGTGACAGATAATTGTATGTGTAACAGAAACTCATCAAGAAATCTACAAATGCGGTTTTGACAGTTCAGACAATTCCTCCTTGGAGAGAGGCATGGAACTTTCATTTAATTGAGAAAATAAGTTTGGCCATCAGACATCTTGAGCTGCAGTGACCAGCCACTGCAGACTTGGGGGATCTTACACGCAGTGGTGCATTCGCTGTGAACTGGTTTTCTGCTCGGTCTTGATGAAAACCCTCACCACCTCCATCTGCTGCTAACCTGGTAAATAATTTGCTGATGCATGTGACCATTAAAGCTCTTTCCATTAGCTAGGAAAGTGACAATGTTTCCAGGGATATGAGCTGCTTAAACAGTGGACCACTTTCTTAAACAGTGGTAAGTTTTCTTGATTTCACAGGATTGTGGAAATGTATTATTAAAAAAATGGTAATAGTACCTCACAGTATGATTTCTGGATAATCTCTGACCACCATGTGCCATGACGTATGGCAAGCTTATCAAAGAACCAAGATGAATTTAGCATTGTTTCTTAGGACTGTTTTCTTCCTTTCTCCATTTCTAGGCTGCTTACCTGGTTGGCATCTCAGATCCAAACAGTCAGGCTGGTCAGCAGGGCCTTGTTGACCCAATTCAATTTGCCAGAGCCAATCAAGCAATCCAGATGGCTTGCCAGAATTTGGTAGATCCAGCAAGCAGCCCATCACAGGTGATTCTAGGGGACTGCTGGGAGACTGTCATTGTTAGGATACATGACTGCTTTATTTGTGACCATTTTGGTTTGAAACTATTGCATAGCTTTGAACTGAGACTTCATAGAGGTAGAGTAACTGTCATGCTCCTTTAACAACCTGCTTGTTTTGTGACGTCTATTTTTACAGGTATTATCAGCTGCCACAATTGTGGCCAAACATACTTCTGCTTTGTGCAATGCTTGTCGCATTGCTTCATCAAAGACAGCAAATCCTGTAGCCAAGAGACATTTTGTGCAGTCTGCCAAGGAAGTTGCGAACAGCACTGCTAACCTGGTTAAAACTATCAAGGTACAAATGCTGCTTAATTGTGCTTCCTTCTTCCTTTGTGTTTTGATTTCTTTTTTTTTTTCTGTTGAGACAGAATCAGAACAGTTAGAAATATCTTTTTACCTTCTGTGATATGTATGGTTTAAGAAATCATTAATTACATTTTTGAAGACCTGAGCTGGAAAATACGTTCAGTGTTACAATGAGAGCAATAAAATGTTGGTTTGCTTAAAAAAAACCCCAAATCAATCCATAAGAAAGAACCACCTTGCTAGCCACTCCCAGTGTTTGGAGCATGAGGTGCTGAGGTACAATTTCTGAGAGCCATCAGAGTGTGATGACAGAAGAACTTTATTCAGTCTTTGAAGCAAAGCAGTGGTTTTAAATTTAGGTTCAATAGTGAGCTAAGTAAAGAAGTGTGCACTTAAAAGATCACATTCTTTGTGTCAGCCTTGTTTGTGGAGGAACTTTCACTTGTCATAAGCACACAACAGTTTAAAATGATGAAAAATTAAACCAAGTTCCTTGAATTTTACAAAGAAACCAATTCAGATAGAACTCAATCATGATTTAATTTCCAGGCCCTGGATGGTGATTTCTCTGAAGAGAACCGCAACAAGTGCAGAATTGCTACTGCACCTTTGATAGAAGCTGTGGAAAATCTTACGGCATTTGCTTCAAATCCAGAATTTGTCAGCATACCAGCACAGATCAGCACTGAGGTAAGGCAGGATGTTGCACTTCCACTCTCAAAAAAGTTGAAAGTGTTGAATTAATCATGTTGGGAGAGAGGAGGTGAGTGTAAGGGCCTGACCCTGAAATGTGTCTCTGTTCCTGGGTGTTCATAGGGCATTCTGCTGTCCTTCATTTAACCTCTAACCTTGAATTTTGCACCAGTAGGACAAAACTAGTTAGGCTACATAAGCACTGCCAGTTTCCTGTTAGTGAAGTGATACAGTATGGGTGACTCACGTGTCTTGTTAGCTGGATTATTCCATGTAATAAAGTGATAAATACCCCTTTTTTGCCTCAAGAGCAGATTTAACAAATGTAACCTAAGTAGTTCTGAAAAGGATTGAAGGAACGTCGCTGGGGTTTTTCCCTACAAAAATGATTCAATCATGATGACAAGAAGCAGATTTCCTTGGAAGAATAACTTTCTGTGGGCTTTCTATACTTCTTCCCTCTGAGTTCTCCATCCTCAATTCCTGTAGCTACAACAGAATAGTATTTGAAGTAACTAATACAGGCTTTTTTCAGAGGGAAAAATAATAAAATAAATCCTTCAAGCTCCATAAAAACTTAGAAGTAGAGGTCATATATTGTTAATGACTCTTCAACTGCTCCTTCCTGCTTTTGGCGTCCCCCTTCCCAGTGACAGTATCAGATGATGCAGTAACTGTTGCAATCATAAAGTTATGGGCTATAACTGGAATCTAAGCCTGCCCTCCAGGCCTGTGGTACCTGGGTTTGTCAGATTACTGGCAATAAAATAGATATGGAGATGATGAGCCAATTAGAGTGCTGTAGTCCAACTAATTCCTGGAAAAAGAACACACTTGGTAGGATCTTGCAAGTTTTTTGGCAAATTAAGTTTATTTTCAATGATACCTCTGTGGTCTATGATTAGACAAGTGTCATAGTTTTCTCCTGTCTGTCAGCTGGGTGGTGCCTTTCTAAACTGAGAAATGTTTCTTAGGTATGTTACAGAGAAAACAGACTGTAATGATTTTAGTACTATTTCCATGGTGACTATTCATGAATATAACTATGATATGAGAAATAATGCCATTTTAATGCTGTTAATTAAACAGATATTTAGGAGCAGGAAGTGTGGATGAACTCAAATAATTATTTAAATGTTGTTTGTGTTCTTGTACCTTTCTGACTACAGGGATCACGAGCACAGGAACCAATCCTAGTTTCTGCTAAAACAATGTTGGAGAGCTCATCTTTATTGATCAAAACTGCTCGTTCTCTGGCTATCAATCCAAAAGACCCTCCTACATGGTCTGTACTAGCTGGGCATTCGCATACTGTCTCAGATTCTATCAAGAGTCTTATCACCTCTATCAGGTATGTCTTTTGTAATAACTATTTTGTATCCACATTTAAGCTGTAATAATTGAGCAGCCATTCATGAAGAATAATATTGTATGGCCATTAGGACTGTGGTATTTTTCACTGTTGGAAATTATTTGTTCTGTGATGCACAATATGTCCCCTGTTATGCTGGGTGTTTAATCATAATTGATGACTACAGAACTCTGCAGCATAGAGTTGTTCTTTCTTTGTGTTCTGTTCTCTTTCCCTGGTTCCATCTCCAATTCAGTTTAAGGTAAATGAAATGGAGAATGCTGCGGAGTAAAATAAATGTAGCTAATATTATCTCCATCGAAAACATGTACCAGCATATGGAACGTGAAAAACAGCATTTATGTTTGTTAAGGTGGGTCAGACAGTGTTATAAATTACCTTTACTGCTACTTCACTGTGTTGTTCTCAGTTTCATTGCAGGAACGCTGTAGCAAGAAGTGAATAATCTCCATTTTTTGGACTAAACCCACGTGTCCCTTTCCTATTGGAAACTTTAAAGTGTAGTTCTATACTTAACCTCTTAATATTGATTAAATCAAAATCGTACGAAAGCAGTGAACTAAGGAGTGTTTACAGTTTCGTTGCTCTTCGGTAATGATTGTACTCAAATAATAAACTGCATGTCAGGACAAAGTACTCAGAAACTAATCCTTGCTAAAAGATACCTAGTACTGAATATAACACCCAATATGTAAGGAATTGTTTTCTGAGATGGTTGATCATGTACAGAAATGTGAATATTTTTTCCTGGTGTCTGTTGTGTTTTAGTGCTGACCTCCATTATTGGGCTGGTCTGGCTGTCACAAGGAGGTTCAATTTGCACATTTCTTCTGAGACAAAAATTTTATGTCTAATTATTAAGAGAGGAGAGATACATGTGCATGTATGAAAGCGTGCAGAGCAATCTGTACATCTATTAAAATCCCATTGGTGGAAGAACAAGGCTAACTTTTGTCCTTGTTGCTCTCCTCCCACGTGCTTTGTGTTGTTGGATAATGAAGTATGTTTGTGTGCATTCATGAACGAGCCTGTCTCCTTCCCACCATGCTCAGTTTACGATCTCTGTCTTCCAGGGACAAGGCCCCAGGCCAGCGAGAATGTGATTTCTCCATTGATGGGATCAACAGATGCATCAGAGACATTGAGCAGGCCTCCCTTGCAGCCGTCAGTCAGAGTCTGGCCACCAGGGATGACATCTCAGTTGAGGTAAGGGAGATGATACAGGAACAAGGTAATGCTGAACAGCCTCAATTACTCTGCTGCTTTTCTTTCCATTTGAAGTTTTGGAGCTGAACAGTCAGCACAATCTACCAGTGAGGGGTGACTGGAATCTTTCTAGGCAAAATCACATGCTGGCTGAAGTGTATCGCTTCTGGAAAGATATCAGAATCACCAGATGAAAGTAGGGGTGAAAGTGGTTGTTATTAACTACCACCAACACATTACTCTGACTTAGTGTGCTGATGTGACCAATTGATACTGGTGTTTCTCTGGTGCCTTGCCATGTGGAAGTCAGGATGTTTCTGCAACTAAATCTACTACTAGAAGTCCAGTGATGTAAATGTAGATGTCAATGCCTCTTTTGTCACTAAACAAATGAAATATGGAGTTGATGTTGATATGTTGTTATAAAAAACCCAAAAACTTCTTTCCATGCCTCCTCCCCTGCCCTCCATAGTAATGCAGAACAGTCCTGTCCTACTTCAGTCCTTGTCCCAGTTGAGGAAGGGCCGTCATGCCAGACTGCCTACAAACAGTCAGCAACTCACGATCAGATTCTCGGCTTGGTATTCAGTGTCTTTTTGTAGTATTGCTTCTGAAATTACATGTCTATTTGTGTATTCCAGTGGTTTCTTTGGCCTGTAACACTGCATACTAGAAACATCTCAGACTAAATGAAGCTATAGGAAAGAAGTTATTAGAGGAAATATGTCACAGATATTCTTTTCTGTTGAAATGATGAAATCATCTTGGACATCATGTTGAACTGAAATAAACATTACTACAAAATGGCATTTATTTATAAAGCAGTATAGAGATGTAACAAAGTGCAAAAAATAGTATTTATTTTCTCTTGCCTTTCATGAGGGTGAGCTAAATCCTAGTGGCTGCCAAGACTTTAAGTGCCTGTGAATTAAAAGCCAGTATTAATGTCTCAACAAGCTCAGTAATATGCTTTCTTATGCTCCTGTCCCCCAGATAGTATTCAGGAGATCAGTCCTCATCTCTTGTCCCTCAGAGGTGTCATATTTTTCCTTTTTCTTTTCTTATCAGTGAATTTCTCCTGCTAGCTTCAAAGTCTACAGCAGAGCTTTTTGCTCTTGTGCTGTATTGTCTGCTTTGAAGAATGTTGCTTCATATTTAAATAGGAGGTCCTGCTGGTTTCTCTGATTAGTGCAGTGATACTAAATCCTTGGCAGGGCAAGAATAGTTTTTGGCTGTTTTGGGTTTTTTTTGTCGCATTGAAATGAGAAAGGACAGCTATTCCTGAGTTTGCTACTATCAGCTGAAGTAAGAGGGGGCCATCTTTCTCCTGCTCTCCCCAGCTTTGCCATAGAGATCTAGAGAGGGGCAGGCCTATCTCAGGGTTTGTGTTGTTGAAACAGTAAAGGAGAAGAAATGATCAAGTACTTAAAGAAAGCCGACAGTGTGGTTTTCTGCATCCTACTGCAGTTAATTTGGATGGCATTCTGAGTATGTCAGTTGATCTGAGGGTGATTATTATGGTGTGGTACAACTTGAGAAAAGAAAAACTGTGATGGTAACTGACCATTTCTCTTTATATTAGGCTCTACAAGAGCAGCTGACATCGGTTGTGCAGGAAATTGGCCACCTCATTGATCCCATAGCTACTGCAGCTCGGGGAGAGGCAGCTCAGCTCGGGCACAAGGTACTGTCCTACCATTACAAAGGTACCTGAAATCTCAGACAGCTGGACGCTGGGGGAAGCCATGATACAGTAGCTTTTGAACTTCATGCAAAAGAGCAGAAGAAAGCACATGGAAGGGGAAAGATCTGGGATTTCCAAATACTTGAAACACAAGTTTTCAGTGTCAGTGCATTTAATACTAGAAAAGAATCGCTTCCTAGTGTGAGAGCTCTCCCAGAGTTGTATCTCAGTAACAGTGTTTAGCTAGGGATAACCATCAAATGTTTCATAACATCTTAACTACTGGCAGTTTGACTCAGTTTACTTAGCCCTTTGAGACACACAACAAATCAGGATTGCCAAGATATAGGTAGTTAGGAAGTCAAATTTCTCTTCCAGTTTGTTATGTAAATGTTGGGCAAATTCAACAGCTCTTTTCCTGACCTTGTTTCTCCTGTTGAATGCAGACAAAATCATTCCTGCTGTTTACTTAGACACAGTTTAAAATACTTTGTGAAATCAATCCTATTATTGAGTTTTTCCCTTTTCTTTTGGCTTTAATGCTCTGAGAAACAAAATAGAAATCTTATTAAGTCTTAAAATTTTATTTGGTCTAAGCTATCCACATAGTCATTTAGATGGAATAAACCTTTCAGTATGTTTTCCTGCACAGTAGGTACTGCTTACATAGCAGAGACCTGTCCAGATCTGCACTGGAATCTGATTAAGGGGGTTTGAGAGGTTAGGGAGCGAAGGTTGCAGTCCGTGAAGGGCAATCCCCAAGGTGAACAAAGCAGTCCAAATCCAGTGCAGTCCCATTTGCTATCTGTTGTCCACAATGAAGGTGGAGAAATTTCTCCCTTGCATGGAGGAGACACTTGACATGGATGCTCCTAAGTCCTGCACAGTTCCCATGACAGTTTTGAGAACAACATCATCTGATCTCAAGTGACCATTTGCATCTGAGGAGGGGAGACGTGGTTTTATCATGGAATTTGAAGGTGAGGGGAGAGAGTATCATGTGGGCACACAGTACAAACTAAATGCTGTACAGTGCACAAATGCTAGGATGGTATTCTACCACGGCCTGATTGTAATCACAGAATATGGTTCCTCTGTTACACCTGAAAAACGGGGCTAATGGCTTTCTGTGGTTGTTCTGGATTTCTTAGGTAACGCAGCTGGCAAGTTATTTTGAACCCTTGGTTTTAGCTGCAGTTGGCATGGCATCCAAAATACTAGATCATCAGCAACAGATGACAGTGTTGGACCAGAGCAAGACGCTAGCTGAATCTGCCTTACAGATGTTGTACGCTGCCAAAGAAGGGGGAGGAAACCCCAAGGTAGGGTTGCTGTGTGTAAGGGATTGATGATGGACAGGGGAAAGCAGGTGGGTGAAGGGAGAGGGCAGGCGGGGCAGGAAAAACATCACCTATTTAGTGTACAGCAGAAGGATACATTTGCAGTGAAAATGCAAAAAAAAATAAATGTGGAAACACATGTGGAAGATGAGACCCCACTCTGGCTCAAAGCATCCTCACAAGGGACATGAAGTCAGGGTCTGATGGCAAATGTTCAGTGCACTACTACAGACACCAAATGGTTAAAGGACAGGGTCTGATGGCTGTGAGGCCCAAAGGCAGGGACAGACACAGATGGCTCTGATCTGCAGGGCAAACACCACAGGTGAAGAAGTACCGAGTGCTGCGGCCCCCTATAAGGGAGCACAAAGGACGCCTGGGGTGACAAAGTGCCCCATGCCTGAGGTAACGAAGCCTGGCATGCCACAGGCCTTTGGCAGGGTGTGTGAAGTGCCTGAGGTAACGAAGCCCAGCATGCTACAGGCCTTTAGCAGGGTGTGTGAAGCATGGCTGAGGACTGAAAGTGCCACGAGCCTGAGGTAAAAATGTGCAGTGAGCTGCAGCTCTTCATATGGGCACACAAAAAGCCTGCCTGAGGCCTGCAAGTGTGGTGTGCCTGAGGTAAAAGTGTCCCATCCCACGGCTTTTTTTTTTGCCCATGAGACAATGAAATGCCTCTCAATGCTGGCTTATCTTTATTTCTTTTAATCTATGCATTTTGTTTCCATCTTTTTTGTTCAAAAATGTCCTGTTGTTTTTCTTATTGGTTCCAATTAATCCATGTACTTTCCTTGTCTGATCAAAATTTGTTCTGCTGACTTTCCTGTTAGAATTATGTTCTCATATTTAACCTGAAAGGAGATTTTTTCAGAGCTGTTTTTGTGTTGTTTTTATTAATTATGCTTTTTATTAGCACATTGATTTGTGTACAGAATGGTGTGATATGATCTCCTTCTCTTTCTTCCAGGCATCCCATACCCATGATGCTATCACTGAGGCCTCTCAACTGATGAAAGAGGCAGTGGACGATATTATGGTTACCTTAAATGAAGCTGCAAGTGAAGTAGGCATGGTTGGAGGTATGGTAGACTCAATAGCAGAGGCAATGAGCAAGGTGAGCACAGAAATCCAGACCCCCTGTTTTGTTTTACACTTGAAAGCCAATCCACATTGTACAGGGCTGGAAGAGCTGCTGCGCGTTGACTTCAGCGATGGTTGGTAACTGACATGCTATGACAGAAAACATAAAGATTTCTGATTTTTGCAGATTGTGAAATCAAATTGATGTGGGCGGTGGTGTTCGGGTTAGTTAACTTCATAGTACCTGTCAGTAGAATTGCTACAAAATATTTTTATTCAGTGATATGTTGGAATTTAACTGTGATCTTAGGTTAACCGGCCTTTTATTTTTGCATCTTTACCCTACTTATCTTTCATCTTACTCTCCTAAAATATCAGCAGGGAAAGCCTGAATTGCTCTGCTATGCTTTGTATAGTATTCTACTGAAAAGGTATAGTTGCAAAGTGTAAATGAGTTCAGTCAAAACAATTGGCTTTTCCTCTCTCCAGTTAAAGGTATGCAGGATTGAAGTCTTTCTCATGTCAAGGAATCTCATGTTGTCTTCTTGTGGGAACATTTTGTTCCATAAGCATGGC
The DNA here is from genome assembly GCA_013398125.1 of Aegotheles bennettii. NCBI lineage: Eukaryota > Metazoa > Chordata > Aves > Caprimulgiformes > Aegothelidae > Aegotheles > Aegotheles bennettii. Next base: position 516,807 of record VZRW01002111.1, on the reverse strand, counting down.
ACATTCCTTTCTTCATCGCCCAGCAACTATAGGTGGTTTGACCTTGCATCAGAAGTTGGCCTTGTGCTCAAAAACCCTGTACTGTGCTTGTAGCATGGGCTACAGCTTTTTTTGAGCTTCTCTGTACATCCTGGTGTACTGTCTTCACTTGCGTATTTTGAGAGAGGATAATTAAAAATTAATATATACTACAATTTCAATAGTACATGTAAAGTACGCTATTTGTTGTGGCCTAATTATTTCTGCCCTGTTTTTCCCTCTGTCTTGCAGCTGGATGAAGGTACACCTCCAGATCCCAAGGGAACATTTGTTGATTATCAGACCACTGTGGTGAAATATTCTAAAGCCATTGCTGTAACGGCACAGGAAATGGTAAGGTATTTGGTTAGAAAAAGTACAGACTCTTCTGCTTACATGAAGAACATAGAATGATTTGCACACCATTGTGAAACTCTTTATAATGCTAATTTTCAATGACCTTATCTCTTTAGTGGTAATGGAGGAAAAGGAAGTGATGATTTTGTTAATTTAACTCTTGGATCTTAGTGGCATGACCATAGGAGTGGCCCTCTACCAGAGGAGTGTTGGATTATGTTGTGGTAGTTCTGCACAAAAACTTCATATTTGGCTCATTTTGTATGAGAAGTAAAAAAAAAAAACATCTCGCCTGCATACTTTTTCATCAGCCCATTTAACTGTCACTGCAATACCACCCTACATTTATTGATGACCTCTGGTTGCCCATATAACATCCCGTTTTTTAGACCTCTGTGATACTTACGAATAAATGCAGATCTATATCTCAAATTGTTCTTTTTTTGCATTTCTGTGATTCACCTGTGTTTAACAAAAGAAAAAAGGACACTTGTTCAATTGAGATTTTCTTAACTTGTTTCACAGTAATGCTTACCGTAACATGTTTGCTTTTTGAGGAGTACTTCCATTGCTGGTTTGTTTTTGAGGGGCAAGTGGACTATTTATCTATGCTACAGACAAGATTTTTTCAAGTGATTGCTATTGCAGTCAAGACAGGCTGATGATTCTGCTATCTATGACATTGCAGTTTCATACCCAACAGTATAAATTTGTCTAAAACTAGTTGTCCCAAGGATGGAATTCCATGGCTTTTAGTAACATAAAGACGGAAGAAATCCCATTGTTAAAAGGTAGGCTTTTTCTAAAGAGAGATTAAGTTCTTTATACTCGCATTCTGCGTAGCTCCAGCTATTTCTTTGTGGTCCTCTTCACGTTTTGCATTGATTCCCAGATTTTTTTCCATTTCTATGCTCCCATGCCTCCACCAGCTGAGACTGACATCAGCTAGCACACCTTTGACAAAATAAGGTGGATGTGACACACAAGGCCTGCTTCCCCACCCAATCCAAGTAACTGTGTACCTGGCCCATTGCCCTGTGATGTCAAAGAGTGAATTACCAGCTCTAACTGCTCCTCTTTGATTACTCCGTTATGTTCTGCAAGTGCCTGGTTACCATGACTCTAATAAAGCATGTTTGCTTGAGTTTCCTCATGGAATTCTTACTGGAGGACAGGTCCAACAAATGAGTGTGCTTCTAAGCTGGAGTGTATTAACAAATTATTCTCATGCTTGTCATTTTTCTTTTTCTCTTGCCTGTGTTCTTTTTTCAGATGACTAAGTCGGTTACTAACCCGGAAGAGTTGGGAGGACTTGCGTCACAAATGACCAATGACTATGGGCATTTGGCTCTCCAGGGCCGAATGGCTGCAGCTACAGCAGAACCAGAGGAGGTCTGCAGTTTTTAGACCTCTTTATTCACTGTACATGGTGGTGTCAACATGGGTATTCTTTTGCCATAGAGAATACAATAAATACAGTGACAAGGAGTATTCACCTCGCTCGGTTGCAGCAACATGCTTGCAGCCGTTGCCAAATGCAATACATCCTTCTGTGATCAGAAAGATAATAGGTTTCGAACCTTTGGGTAATGTGTTTTCTTTCAATTGTCTTTGCAGTTATACTAAAACAAATGCAGTGAATGCATTTCCACTGCCTTTGTTTTGTTACCTACTTTTGTACGCAAACACTGTCTATATCATGTGTGCTCTGCCTGACAGGCACACAGATATGCTGCCTCTGGCCCACTGACACTTGAAATGTGGGAAAGGACAGCACATCTGTTCCAACAATAATTTTACTTGGCCTACTGTCACTGTGACATGAACTCAGTCAGCATTATGGGTGTACTTTGGCTGTACAGATCTGTCTCTTTCATAATCTGCTTCTATTTTCGCTGAAAACAGTTTTTAAGACAAGAACTGTATGCAGCCAGACAAAAACAGAACTGATGAGCATAGCAAAAGTGTGTCTTTTCAAATTGCCATGAAATCTTACAATATTGACTGTTATTTACATGTATGTGTCCGAAGTAGTGTTTCCTTCTTATGGTTTGTGGAGAGATACCTATTTTTGTCTTTGATATTGACCTTTCCCTCCTCCAAATACAGTCTCTATTCAGTGTGCCTTCACAGGCTGGGGCAGAGCTGCACATAGTGCTGCAGAGTACATATTTACTGATAGCACACCTCTGTTTTACCACTGCTCACGTGCATGGGTGTTTAATGGTAGGAATTAGGATTTCCTACAAAACGTTTTCAGTGAATGTTCAGAACTTCAAACCAGCTTTGCTCCTACTCTCTTCAGCCCTCCCATTGCTCTCAATATATGTGAGTTGTCTACAGAACAGATTTTCTCCTAGGAGTGCTATGAATCTGCAGGTTTTTAACAAGACTTAGGGACTATGCAAAAGACGTAACATTTTACTTTGTAAGTGTGGCTTTTTATGCTTGAAGCCTTGTTATAAGAATTACCCAATCAAAGAATTGAAACCTTTCGTCAAAACCTCAGTCCAGCTTCAGAAAGAAATAGCTTGCAATGATAGTGGACAATTAGCAGACCAGGACAGAACCTCCTAAATTACTTGGGGCTTTTGCTTACCAACAGCTTGTAAATACAAAGGGAACTCTTAATTATTTACTCTACAGCTTTCCTCCTATCTCATATGTTTTGATGAATTAGAAATATATAGATATATAATTTTTTTATCTTGTCTGTAAGTGATTTCAAGTATAACTTCCTGTCCTGAAAGTGAGATGCAGGCAGCCAGTAGAAGCACAAGTACCTTTCAATGATGGGACAGCTTTCATACCTCAGAGTCAGAATACCATACAGAAGAAGGGAATTCCTCATGTAGCCTTGCGCTCCTCATGCTAATGAAGGAACACAGGCTATTCGCCTCAGTTGCATTAACCTGTTTCAGTAGTTGCTGCATATTCTCTGAGCACAATTACAGAAATCCTTTCACCTCTATCTTCTCATTGTGTGCCTCTGGTTATGGAACACAGACAAACTTTGTTGACATTGGGCAAGAGGGTATCTCGCCATCACTGGATGTATCAGATTATCTAGATAAAAGACTTTCAAAGAGTTTTTGACTTTGTAATTACGTTCCACTGCAGATAGTGTTTGAGTCTTTCATGCTCAGTAGCTACGTGAAAAGCAGCAGCTTGCGTTCAGCTTGACATTGTCAAATTGAATTACTATTTCTGCATGTTACCTTCTGCCTGAAGTTGAAATAATTTCATTGGTGATACTAACGGCTGTGATTCCTGCTTACTTACTAATCACAATACATGACTATATGCCAAAGTACATGCAGGTACTAAAACTCTCACGTGTTTTTAGATAGGAGCCGTGCAGCTTATGCTGTAGGACTATTAATAAATGGGTAGCGACGAGGGCAGGATTTTCCACATTTCAGTGCTCTGCATGTATGTGGTCAGTTCTGTAGAGCTGAGACAGTGCAAGGTTTAAAACCAAACTGAGTCACGTACTTTTTGACCCAGTTTCAGCAGTGTAGTGTAAATGTGTACATTTTGCTGATTGTAAATACCTTGAACATAGCTCTGAAAGTATGGTTCTGGGAGATGAAGTAGTGTTATTCAAATGTACAGAACATTTTATGTGAAGTTATGCGTGCTTGAATTATATGTGCATGACTTGTGTACATGTGCCTTATGACTTCTCTTTCCCAAGGTCCAGTTCAGTAGCACTCCTGTTTCATCACTAAGCCTTCTATAGGGTTATGCTACATGAGTAGATGGTATTGCATCTGTCCTTTTTTCTGATCTCTGCAGAGAGTATACCCGTGGGCAGAATATTGATGATAAAGATTCATCAGAGTGACCATGTTTTCACTTGCATAGATACAATATACCAGCATGACATTTATTTAATCACTTTGCTCTTGCTTCCTTTTTCCCTGTACCTCCTTTATCATCTAGATAGGGTTCCAGATCAGGACTCGAGTGCAAGAACTTGGCCATGGCTGTATCTTTCTTGTGCAAAAAGCTGGAGCTCTCCAGATTTGCCCTACAGACAGCTACACCAAAAGGGAGTTGATAGAATGCGCTCGTGCTGTCACAGAAAAGGTAAGACTTTCCTGTTACCCCATAATGTTTGTCTATCAAGCTTCTCCGGGGAGTAAACAAGTCAATTTTTTGTGTTCAGGAAATATTTTTTTTAACTTACCATTATAGTACAATATTGGCTGAATTACACTAAATTCTTCCTTTTCTGTCAAGTGTTCAGTGCAGTTTATGTGCTAGATTAAGCCATGAGTAGCCCTTGCTCATGTCTCATAATAAAAATTCCACCTCATATCAGAGGGAGACTGGTCCAAAGCTAATCCCTAAGACATGAGTTGGCACTCGTGCCTTATGAAGCACTCCCTTGGAGATACTAAGTCCACGTGGATGGCCACAGTTACTAAGATGAGGTTGGTCAATGATACGTGATTTCAGGTAGCGATGTCCTCCCCCTTTAAGACTGGGCCAAGCTAACGCACTTAGAAGTGTGTCTTCAAACTGTCTGGGGTTTCTTGGGCTTTGAAAATGTCCACTTCAAACAGATGACCTGGGTAGCTCAGCTTTGCTGAACCTTTTTGACAGCCTCTCCTTTTGTTTGGCACAAACATTGAGAGTCAAATGTCCGTTCATTTTAGATTTAACCAAACATCACTTGTTCAGCCTGTGTTAGTGTGCTGTCAGCTGTACAAGTTTCCCACTGTGTCTTGCCCTAGGAGTATCAGCAATTCCAAATTTAAGCAGAGTCAACAGTATCTTTTAAGAAGAGTTAAAGCTGATAAGGAGAGTAATAATCACAGGTACAACCTATTTGGGGGCAACTTTGAATGTGAACAGGACGTCAGGAAGAACTGTCAGTATACATATCCCCATATGTGGATTCTTTGTCACAAAAGCAGAATTTAGGACTGTAGCATTGCATGAGAACAGCATCCCAGCTGCAGAGCTTTGTAAATACATTGTTCATTAGATGAAATGGAGATATCTTGCTTTTTTAGTGATCAAGAATGTTGCTAGATATAAAACCATATATTATTTTTCTATAATTTTCTGTAAATACAACTGTATTTCATATCTGAATTCAGAGAATTATACTTCATCTTTTGTTAAAGTTTATATTGGTGTACTGTATGTGACTCCTGGGGTGCTTGAGCCCAGTGTTTCTTTGCATGTTGTAAGGAAAAAGCAGTAGCTCTTGGCTCCAACATTAATCCTGGCAGAAGTTCATTACATTACCCCTGACTATTTCCAGGAAGTTTTGAATGATGTGCTTCATCCTGTGATGAACAGATCACTTCATTCAGTCTGAAAAGTGGATCTCCTAGCTGAAGTCCTCTTTAATTTGTGACAATCTTTAGTCGTCTGCAATCTTTAGGAGAGGTTTTTTAAAGTTTGCAAATGACACTACAGAATTAATTTCTATTGTTGATTCCAGTCGTTTTAAAGAGCTTGATTAAGTTAGCATTCCATAATGAGGCTTTCTTTCAATGACTGCATTGTTGCTTTATGTTGGTTACAGGTCTCCTTAGTTTTATCTGCCCTTCAAGCAGGAAACAAAGGCACGCAAGCCTGTATTACTGCAGCTAGTGCTGTGTCTGGGATAATTGCAGATCTAGACACCACTATCATGTTTGCTACTGCTGGAACCCTTAATGCCGAGAACAATGAATCATTTGCAGACCACAGGTCAGTGTAACTGAAAAAGATGGAAAAGCACGTGCACAAGGGAACAGTGGAACTGGCAGAAGAAACCAACATATGGAGATAACTTATTACCTTTCCAGATTCCCATGGATTAAATTGAATGAGGCAGTGGAGTGAGAAGTAGGAAAATTGGGGTATTGATAGAGGAGAGCAGACTTCACTTTAGTTATATCTTTGAGGAAAGAATTCTAAAAAGCTAGGGAACATCTTGTTGAGAGTACTTCCAGCAGTAAACCACACCTTTTTTTTCATTTTTATTCAAGCAGTCTCACTGCATAGACTGCCATGTGCTGTTATTCCAGTAGTGAAAATTAGCCGGCTGTGACATGGAAGAGGAATCTTTTATGTATTTTTTTTCCAACAGCTGTTCTTGACTGTCTGCCTGTTTGTCTTGCTAAATCAGGCTTGAGGTTTATGTGGTTGTGGACAGCAGTGATAGAAATAGCACAGCTATGCCATGCATTTTCCCCTTTGGCAGAGATAAGCCTGTTTTCCCTTCAAGTAGCATCTGCAACAAAATAATCCCACAGTATATTTCATCACGTTAAAAGCTTTGCTGCATCTGACTGTTACTTCCTTTGCAGTAAAACCCAGGGCTTCACAGCCAAGACACTGACTTACTGCTTTGCAGCCTAGTTAGCCTATGTGACAGTTGCATGGCCAGTGTTTATTTCCTGCCTTGTCAGTTGCACAAGAAAGAGGAAAGATGCAATTTTGTCTAAGTTGCTGCTGTTCTGCAGACTGAAAGTCAGGGATTATCATACAGGTGTCATTAATATCCAGGCTGACATTTTACATTAATAAGGTTCTAGTTCCCGGTTAACTTGACTCATTTGTGAAGTGCATACTCAAAATGGTTTCTTCTTTTGCCCAGATGTTGCTTTGGATTTGTTCTTCTCACATGTCAAAGCACGTATATGATGGAGGGGGAACCTTGACTAGGTCAGGTTCTCTGTCCTTTTGCCTTTCTTCCTACTGCCTTCCTCACAAGTAATTATTTTAGTTTCCTTAAAATATGCAGGTTAAGATGGAGGTTTGACAGCTGTTACTTTCCTTACAGCATGGCCAGATTTTCTTTTGTTGTTGAAGTACAGTACTACTTTCAGCTACTGCCCTACCTCGTTTCTTTTTTAAGTTGGGGTCATTTTAATAAACTGCCTTGCATCTAGCCAGAAATATAATGCTACTGTTTTAATAGTTGTCCTTTTATTTTCTTTTTATTATCTTTTTTATTTTACCTGCAACCTGTGGTATATTATCATGAGTGAACACCTGGCATGATGACTTACATCAGCTCTCTTATGTAGCTGTTAGTCACCGTAACACTGAAAAACACGTTTTTTTCCTCTTCTCCTTTTCCACTTCCTTCCCTGCTTCCTCTTTTTTCGCTTCAGGGAAAATATCCTGAAAACAGCAAAAGCTTTAGTTGAAGATACAAAATTGCTGGTTTCTGGTGCTGCCTCAAGTCAGGACAAACTGGCACAAGCAGCTCAGTCATCAGCTAACACCATCACTCAACTTGCTGAGGTAGTAAAACTGGGAGCCGCTAGCTTGGGATCTGATGATCCTGAAACACAGGTGAGATGTTTTAAGCTTTTTCTGATACTCTTTAAGAGACCAGAGACAGTCTTCATTTGAAAAGACTTTGTGGGACTTCTGTTTTTAAGCAACACAAAAGGGTTCATCTCTTCTGGGACTTTTCTGGCTTTATTCTGACATCACTCTTTTCAGAGTATACAATCGAGAGTTTAAACCATTGAATGGAACGAGGCAAGCCTTTGAATAACACTTGCTCTTATTTAATGGGTGTGTTTCATCTGGGATGCTATTGGCAAAGTATTTGTCTCATTTTTGCTAACTTGTGGTTGGACCTCTGACTCATCCCATTTCTGTTCTAATGAGCTTGCATGACTCTAAATCTACTTATCCAGCTTACAAGTGGGCTGTGAACTACTTGTATAGGCTAACCAGCTCTTACCATTCTCTAGCTGTATCTAAGTTGCTTTTCATTCAATTTGGTGACTTCAGCCTTCACTGTAGATTACTCTCAAATATTTCTTCAGTTGTTTGTTTGTATCTTGGTGAAATGGAGGTTGGCAAGCATATTGCAGATGTGCCTGAGGTGGTAGCAAATTAGTTTGAAAAAGCCTGTTTGTGTGCATAATGCTCTGAAAGGGATGTGTGTTCTGTTTTGCTTGATGGACTAAACTTCTGAGATGTTTCTCTCTAGAAAAATACTGCAGGAAGCACTTTTTTTTAATGCAAAGATTTCCATAAACTAGCAACATTTGCAAAACATTTCTCACACATTGTTTTTCTCTATATGTAAAAGCCAAGAATACAATTCTTAGAATAAAAGGTGTTGTGCACAAGTAATTATTTATTTGGAGCAATTTTATATAACCAGTTTGAAATTGTAGGTGCATTGTACGTCCTAAATGGAGCATTTCTAATAGTTTTAGCACATGATACTGTCACAACATTTTTCCATAGCTGCAACACTTACTTTACTTGGTGCAATGGAATTTTAGATGTCTTACACTGCAAGTTGCCGTACAACATAAGCAGTTGGACAACAATCACATCAGTCTGTCCTATGTTTCAGATTCTTTTTTTAATTTCCGTAGTCAGAGGTTCTGAGCTGCCAAAAGCTCGGAACCAAAAGTTTATTTACTTTTCAGGAAAAGCAAAGACTTCACTTCTATGTAAGTTACAGTGAACTATAAACACAAAGGAATTATACTGTTTTCTTATTCGTTATGATGCTACAGAAATGCAGTTATTGAGAAGTGATTGTTCCACACCTCTTTTTTTTTAATTTCCTGATATTTCTCAGTTTTCATGCATCTTTCAATATTTTCCTTAAAATTAACTGTTCTGAATCCCAGCAAAATACTGAAAACATCTGATTTGCTACTAGTGGAAAAGGGCAAAGGAGAAGAATTTGGAGGAGAGAATTATTCCAACTAAAATAATTAACAAGCCTGTTGTACTGTCTGTATTTTGTCTAGAACTTATGCCTTAGAGCTTGAATTTAGGAGACAGTATCTCCAGATTTGACTTTTCCTTAGTTTAAGCTAACCAATTTATTCAGCATTTAAGTCTCTATAGCCTCTTACAGAGATTCAACTTCCTTTTCCCTGAAAGAACATTTCCTAACATCTAGCCATCACAAGTACATTTGATCTTTCAGGAGGTGATTTCAGAGTTGGTGCCTAATGGTAACATTAGACTGTAAGCTTATAGTCAATCTGTTTTCTTACTCTCATCCTGCTTCCACACAAAAGGTGAAGAACACAGAGAAAAGTAAACCTCCTGTTAGGCAAGCTCAGAGGAAGCAACCTGCAATCAGCATTTCAATTTCTTCACAGGCAATAGTCACTTTTATAGATTCTGACTGGTTCTGTGAAATACTGTAGCTGTCGACACAGCTTTTCCTTTTCCTGAGTATTACATGTTTTACTGGGGTAGAGGGAGGGTGGCACTATCTGTGGTAGATTTTGTAGTAGATCTGTACCAGTAGTAGATTTTGTTTAGCAGTGTTCTAAAAATCACATCCTTATCCAGACTACGGTTCCTTGCCTGGGGCTTATGGCTCTTCTCCATTTCTATAGGTTGTACTGATCAATGCTATCAAGGATGTTGCAAAGGCCCTTTCTGATCTTATTGGTGCTACCAAAGGAGCTGCCAGCAAACCAGCAGATGATCCATCCATGTACCAGCTGAAAGGTGCTGCCAAGGTAAAACTTTACTCTTACATTTTATTTGAAAGTATTTGTGTAATCATACTTGATAGACATGCGAGGCTTGGATTTCAGCAATTTCTGATTGCCTGAGATCTCATCTCTTTGTTTCGTTATTGTCCTGGGATGATAAAGAAAAATAAGAAGATGCTATTGAGTTTCTGTGAAACTATCAGTTTTTGTACGCTGTCATATGACTTTTGTGTTTTTGAAAGAACTATAATATTTCTGAATAGAAACGTCTTTCTTTTGCAACTCCGTATCTGAGGGCAGGTTTTTAGGACAGACATTTCCCTTTAATAATGTTATAGACTAGAATGTATCCAGTATAAAAATGGTACTTAAATGCTACATTCTAAAAAATTACATATGCTCAGGATAAGCATGCAGCCTACTTATTTAGACCTGTGGGAGGGAGGTAAAGGGAGGGAAGGAGGTAAAGGGAGGGAGGGAAACCCTTCCAATAACTCTACAGCAGGATATTCTCCACTTCTCTTTCCTAGATCATCTCAGAAGTACATAGATATCAAAACTCCCATCTCTCACAGATTACATCATACCTGTCATATCTTTGTGCTTTGTGTATTTCCTCTGCACCTGAGGAGAATGACATTTGCCTTACAAAGATCACATGGCTTCATGTCTGCAAAATATTTCCAGATGTGGAGATTTAGGCAGTATTACTTCTGCTTTCACATTGAGAGTATCGTGGTAGCTTCTTTGTTGTCTGGAAGCTCTTACTCATGTCTGTTTCTTACCTGTAAGACCTGTGCCTCTCTTCCTTTCAGAGGATGATAACAGTGTACTGTTGAGGCACTACTTGAAAATGACCCATTTAGTCAGGAAAAGTGGCTTCTTAGCTCTTCCTGCTGGGAAGAGCTCTCTTTGTTTTAAGTCATAATTGTCAAGAAGCTGGCCTCTGTCTCTTCTTTTTTCATTGTAGCTATCATTGGTATCTTAACATACTGGGGCAAAGGCATAGTTATTACAGTGATTATTAGGTTATTCTGCATCAGGGTAGGTTTGTAATAGAAACAATAACACTGTTTCCATCTGCATTTGGGCTGGAGGTGGGTGTTCAGCTGCTTGCTTGCCTGCAGCTTTATCTGATTGAGGAGAACGTACTGGGTAAATTTCAAAAAGAAGTATCATAGCTCAATTCACATCTCTCCACTTGCAATCTAAGATGTGTGGGAAGAAAAGACATTAATTTAATCAATCTGTATATGAGACCTACCCTGGAATATTTTGAGTTTTCCACGTTTCTGTAAAATTTTTGCCAGAACACTCACACTTAAGGTGGTGTAGTGCTCTGCACTTAGTTGTGCTACATTTCTGCAACTTGCAGGGAACTTTCAGAAACTGGCTGACAGGAGAGTTGGTATTTAGTCCTATAACAACAACAGTTCATGAAGCTTCACAGGCCCAACTAAAAGTAATAATGCTACGTAGCTTAAATTGCCTCGCTTCATACCCTGCTGTCTCTGAAAAATGGGAGGAAGGAATCACATATTTTTGACCTCACCTCTCTCTTCTTCAGGTGATGGTAACAAATGTCACATCGCTTTTGAAGACTGTTAAAGCAGTAGAAGATGAAGCTACTCGAGGGACAAGAGCTCTTGAGGCCACAATTGAATACATCAAACAGGAACTCACGGTACAGAACTAAATAGCCACATGTGGCAGTTGTTGAAAGTGTGCTCTTACGCTCAAACCTGCCTGCCCAGGTGCTCCTCCTCAAGCTGTGTTTTACTACCTTGCAGTGTGTTGAATGCAATTTAGTTCCTACTGTCTGCTGCAGATCACCTCTGAAAGTACAATTACAATGCCACTTCAGATGTTGCCAGTCCCCACTTTGAGATCTGACATACTACTGTCATATACAAATCTGGAAGCAACTGCTTCTTTGTTCTTTAGACATTAATGTTCACTACAGATATTCTTTTCTGAGTCCAATGCTGCTCACTTTTTTTGATCCTGGCTTTGGTAATGTTTCTTTAGCATCATAGCCATATTATACCTACAGTTTAATCTTGTTTGGTTTTTTTTCCTTTGTTATGAAACGATATTGCCAGTGAGACAGCCTGCCAGCTGTTATTTTGTCTGAGCAGTAATTAACAATACCATGGAATTCTCTCCCAAATTAGGTGTTAAACCAATTGTTTTCTTTCTTCTTTAAGATATAAAAGCATAGCGTCCAGCTGCAGCTTTGAGTTATCCTTTGTTTACTAGTACAGTAGTCAGTGACATAAATTAATACCTGCATGTTTGTGAAAAAGCCTGATTTTTTTTTTCCTTCCTTCTGCAGTCCAGTATTATTAAAAAAATATAGACATAGTCTTCAGCAGGAAATACTTTGTTGTATAGTCTATGAATTTGCAATTTTTACACTGTAACTGCACTGGCACAGTTTTACCTTGTAAAGTGCTCTCCATAAAACATCTGCTTTTCATTTTATGAGCAATGCTGCTGTAAGGAAGAAATAACTCTTGTTTATTTTAATTTATTATTATCATTGTTAATATCTGTATATATTTGTTGGGAATTGTATCTGCCCTGGTAAAAACTTCTGATTCAGTACCTGATCAGGAATGTTCCGTGTGATATCGTGTGTATGATACTGTCACAGATTCTCATGAATGCCTGGCTAAGTTACGTTCCTTCCCATAACTCTCATCTAAAACCTGACCAAATCTGTCATTGAAGGATTGTACATTATCTTATCTGCTTTCTCAGTCTGGTTGGTATCTCTTTGAAATGTTCTTTCTCTTCCTTTTCTTTGTGTTAGCATTGCTAAGGAATGGGTCTGTGGTGGTGTCATCTCTTTCATGGGGAGAAAAGTGAAGTACTGGGAGAGGGCTGAGAGGAGCTGAGCATGGCATGTATGTGCTCAAGAAAATTTGTCAAGCTTGACTTGGAACTCTAGGGACTGAATCAGAGCAACATTGAGGGATGTCCTTCACATATTTAATGAGACTCTATTTTTTAACATCGCTTCCATTTCTGGAGAGAGAAAGTGAGAATGAGATGAACTGAGAGCGTGAGATTGACCAGGCTCATTTCTGTCTAGACATTTGCTTTCTGCGACCACTAGTTCGCTTAGGTTGCACTGTGTGTAGTCAAGAAGCCTCTCCAAATTGTTGCTGCACAGTAGAAGAATGGCAAGCAAATACAAATAAAGCTTGGGAAAATGAATAGAAAAGCAGGGTTACCTAGTTCTTATTACCTACATCTTACCACAGTTCATCTATTCCAGTATTCATGAGAGTAATGTATACTGTCAGATAATTTGAACTATTTTCACACAATTCACTCTGCAAAATTCCATCTTTAGGTTTCTAAGGGAGGCTAAGTATAGCATAAGAGACAACACTCCATCTCCACTTTTTTAAGAGACGTTTGAATATTTTACTCATGTCCTTAGTCTGTCCTGCACTGTGCAGCAACAAGGGCTTGGCAGGGCCCAGCCTTTGCAGGGGAAGGATCTCTTCATGTGCGTAGACCAGCCTAGGCTAGCAGCAATCAGAATGAAAAAAGAAAATAATTAAAGGAATAGCAATTCTTTTGATCCTGTAATGCTCTGAACAGTTGTAACAAACTGTCATCCAGGTAGTTAAATGGCAGATGAGATTAATGGGTTAACCTTTTTTTGTACGCTTCCCTCAGCTTATTGTTTCTCTCTGCTCTCTCTATGTGAGCAGGCTTATCAGGACCAGGCTCATGGCAAGCAAGAATGATATTCAAGTACTCTGAATATGTTTCTAATTTCCTGCTGCTCAAAGGCTGCTTCCAGTTGCTGTCTCTTTCATGGTTGTTCTTTCTTGACTTGAATTGTATCAGGCTTTCCTTCTGCTTTCACTTTTAGGTGTTTCAGTCAAGCGAGGTTCCAGAAAAGACATCATCACCTGAAGAATCAATCCGGATGACGAAAGGAATCACCATGGCAACTGCCAAAGCTGTTGCAGCTGGGAACTCATGCAGACAGGAGGATGTGATTGCTACAGCAAATCTGAGCCGCAAAGCAGTAGCTGACATGCTAACAGCTTGTAAGGTAAAGATTCAGTTCCTTGCCTAAGACTGATTTTTGTGTGTGTGTGTGTGTCTCTACATCCCTTGAATGTTACAGTTTCTGTTCAGTTTTCTCTGTATTAATGCTCTGCTTCTCAGATGAGAAAATGGTTGTGATAATTTTAAGGGAACATCTCTCTCAGAAGGGATTTTCTGTGCTATACACAGAAAAAGAAGCAGCACTAGTATTGACTATTTTCTTTTTGTGAAAATGAAGTTTTATTTGACCTGAAATTTCCTAGTTTTCAGTCTCCTATGAAACTGGAAGACAAACAGTCTGTGCAGGTGGTAGAATATATGCATAATCCTATGGTCACAAATATGATTTCAGTATTTCTAGGAACAGTGAAAGGAATGGTAAAAGGAATCACTCAGGTCTATTTTTAGTAGTCCTTTACCCCCTAACCAAACCTGTCAGTTTCCTCAATTTCTTTTGTGCTTTTCAAAAAAGTGCAACTTGGCTTTTGTGACATGTGACAAATACTGTTTCCAGTGTGATTAAGCTAGGCTGTACAATAAGCACTGACAAATAATCAGATTTTGATGTCCTCTCGGCTAAGATAAGAATGCGTGTATATGATCAATGGTAGAATTGTGTAGAACATAGTTCAGACTTCCCTGGTGTCAGAAATTTACATTTAACTTCTGTTTATTACCAGCTGCTTAAAGCAAGTAGTATAGGGGACTTGACTCCTTAGCAGCTATATATACGCTTGTGCTTGTTGTGCTACACATGAATTTACAGTGCTCATTACTAATTCTATGCTTATAAGTAGATGCCATTTCAGAAGACAATGAGGTTGACTACTGAGGGATATAATAAACCAAGATAAGTCTCCTTTAAGTCAGTGGAAACACTGTAATTATATTTACTGAAGGTTAGAGCAGGCCCCAAGATAATAACAATATCTGTCTTTATTACCGATTTGTATAAAATAATGACTATGCAGTAAGTAACCTGTGCATAGTATCATTATTTTTAATGGTTGCTGTTGGAAAAGAAACAGGTACAAAAGGTCTATCAAAAGCATAGAAAATAACTGAACTGAATAATGACTTAGATCATTACGTAGCCTACGGGTTGCAGGAAATGGTTATTTCACCTTTTCTCAGCACTCATTAGGCTGCATCTAGAGCACTGTGTCCAGTTTTGGGCTCCCCAAAAAAAGAAAGGCACTGAGCAAGCTCAGCAGAGCTCTCCCAGACATTTGGGACTGAAGCACATGCCCCATGAGAAGATGCTGAAGAACTGCTTGTTCACCCTGGAGAAGAGATGACTTTGGGGGAATCTCATAACAGCCCTCTAAAACCTACCAGGACATTGCTGAGAGGAGATGGTGTTGGGCTGTTTACTTGAGGTGCACGGCAGGACAAGTAAACACATAGGAACTTCTAATTATTCTGCTATGGTGATAATTAAGTATTGGGACAGGGAGTTAAAGAGGATATGAAATCTCCATCTTTGGAGGCATTCAAAGACCTGAGTGATCTGGTCTGAATTTAATGCTGACTCAGCTTTTTAGGCAGGAGTTTAGACTGTGTGAATTCTCCACGTTCTTTCAAACAGCACTGATTTTTTGACTCTGTCTGAGTACATTTAATCTTCTCAAGTTACTAATCAGTGCTGACGGCTTAGAAGTTGTAGCACTAGTGTCAAGTAGTGCTTACTGTGCTACTGTTTTGAAAGCACATGAAGAGAAAACAAGGGCTGATAGTGAAGAGAAGCCTCAGCATGAAGAAACAAATTTATTCTGTTTCTTCAGATACACATTTCAGTTTGAGGTGCTTTGGCAGGCTTCCTCTGGAAGTCTGAAAAAGTAACATTTCTGTGCAAGTCCTAGCTGGTATAGTGAGATTTCTGTTGGGATGTTTCTGGGTTACAAAAATGTCTACTTAAAAATGACATTGAACCTTAAAAATGCTCCCAAAATATTCTGGTATCAGTCTTGGTTATGTTTGAAAAGCATAAAAGGGAGTTTATAGTTCTCTCCTACAGAAGTTTGCTCTAATTGCATGTGTAACAATAATATTTAAGTGCAGAAGAGGCATATTAGGGTGCTTGCAATGTATTGATATGAAACACTGGGGGATCCTTCTGCCCTATTTGAAAATAAAAAATACGCTGTTCTGGATTTTTTTTGGCCTCCCGAACTTGTTTGAAGTATGCTGAAGTTAAGGAAAATTTTATCCTGTTTCCTCCTATGTCCTTTCCCTTCAGATTGTGTTTTGACAAGGTGAGCAAATGAAGGTGGCTAATCCAGAGCCGTTCTCGTGCTCTGCTGATCTCTGACTTCTCGGCAGAGGGAGCCCATAGACCAGCTCCAGGCCCAGCTGACAACAGTGTTTGTTCTGGATGTTGAGGGTTGCAGGAAGGGCTCAAAATAAACAAGCAGCGAGATAATCCCTGGGCCTAATGGAAGAAGATACGAGGCTGCAGGGGAGGAAGGAGATGGTTTGTGAGAGGACATGCTGATTTGAAAGATTTTTAGGAGTTTTCACTTGTTAACAACTAGCACTTCTGTTCAATAAGAAAGTTCCCTAGAAGTTTATTTTAGAAAGTTTATTTTGCAAAGCTTTAAGAGGCTGCAGTTTTCACTTTCTTATTGAAAATGGTTGAATTAGTCAGGCCTCTGTGAGACGTCAGACATCATGCTTAGTGGAAATCCCTAAGAAGTCAAAGACATGACTCTGCTGCTTCTTCTCTATGTTTAAACAGACAGTCCCAGCACTGCCTATTGCTGCGTTAAATCCCTATGTCAAGCTAAAGCCATTAATAAGCTTTTACATACAGTGTGGTACCAGATAACACAAAGCAGCTAATGCTTTTTTTGGGTAGGGGTGTTGATTGGTTCGTTTGGTTTTTGTCTCTGTTGTGTAGAATAATGATGTCCTGGCACTTCCATAGCAGTTTTCATTTACCATTTACAAAGCTCTATATAAGAAACAAACTATTACCTTTGTCTTGTGGAATGGAGAAGGAAAAGCGAGAGACTCACATTTGACCCGTGCATTGGGCTGGTGATTGACCTCTGATTGGCCCAAAGTCAGCCCAGTGCTTTGGTCTCTAAAGCAGGTGGCTGTTTCTACTTACATTCCTTGATAGTAGACTGTACAGGCTTGCAATAAAAGAATGGCTTTAGCATATTCCTAACCTGTAAGCTGTAAATGGCCATTTGTGGGTGGCAAAACTAGAGTTACAATTTTGATTCTTGTTGCTATTATTAAAAAAGACCCACAATAGAATCACTGCAGAACAGTACATAGGCAACCCAAGAGCCCGTTCCAGCTCCAAGATGTTTTCCAGGTGATATATTTTCATTAGAAGAAATCATAAATCCTCCTGTATTTTCAGATGATTCTTCAGGGGTTTCTCTATTTGTTGTGAACTGGCAGAAAGAAGTAGCACTACTGTTGTCAATACCCAAGGAAGGACATTAAGAAAGACTGCAGATGTACCCTGAGACAGGAGGATGTGCTGATAAAAGCAAAAGTGTTCCCAATACCATTCTCAGAACTGGAGCTCTGCTGTTCTTCCAGCACAGTTTGCTTATACCTTTACAATAGAAATGACTGGCCCTCAAGCTCAAATGTCATTTGAACATTATGAAAAATCTCTTCCCTTCTCTTTCCCCTATCTTGTCTGTGTTGACCTCCTTTTGTGGGAGCAATTTTGGGGTACTAATGTCATTTTACCTCCTCAGCAAGCATCATATCACCCAGATGTGAGTGAAGAAGTTCGAGAGAGAGCCCTTCGCTTTGGAACAGAATGTACCCTGGGATACCTGGAACTCCTGGAACATGTTCTCCTGGTAAGGAGGAGTCTGCATGCACATACTGGATCTCTTCCAAGGAGAATAACCTCTTCTATAACCTCTTTCTATAGTGGATGCTAAGGACACATTTTTCTTCAGTTTGTCACAAGATTAGGAGTAGTTTTGTTATTCAGGAAAAGCAAGCTAAAGTAAACTCAGTACTTCAGCTCGAATTGCAAGACAGAAAGAAGACTGGAAGTACTTAAATGGAATTGAATTCTGGATCAGATCTGGAGGCAGTATGTATCCCTGACAAAGAAATTAAAATAAGACACTTAAGTATTTTTTTTAAGCTCACAATAAGTCTTAGGCACACTCCTGTCCCCCAAACCAAAGAGGTTAACATAGTCTTTATGAAAGCACTTTTACATTTCTTTTGCAGTCTTGACTCCAGGAAAATAAGAGGCACCTACTCAATGCCATTCCAAAACCCCAAGCCAGCACAACAAAGAGCTCTCCAACTTATGCCAGGCACGACACCCCCAAAGCTCTGCATAAAGCTTCTCCCCTCAAATCCAAACTCATGAATCCTGCTGTCAGTTGGCTTTTCTTGACCATACATAATTATTACATAATATATTGTTCTTCTGTTGCTATTACATTTGTAGGAAACAATAATGTGCGTTGTAACAAACATTTGAGATATTGAGGTTTCTGGAGGTTACTTAAATCAGCAATCAGCTACGTGGATGCCCAGGGATTTCATATTGTCAGTTCCTGTAGAAATGGAAGGCAGTGATGCTTTCCTAGTAGGCATCAGACACTGCAGTGTAAGCCTTTGCTCATAGTGATTCATTGACGATTGTACTTCTCTCACTGGGCTTATGTTTCCTCTCATCTGATTGCTGTTCATTCACTAGCGTGCCTTGGGAATGTTCCAGCATTCTCTGGAATCCTTACTAATACACAGTATTACATCTTACCTTTTTTTCCTAGATTCTTCAAAAAGCAACTCCAGAACTAAAGCATCAGTTGGCCTCTTTCTCCAAGCGGGTTGCTGGTGCTGTAACAGAGCTCATCCAATCAGCAGAAGCAATGAAAGGTGAGCAGGACAGCTTGGCTAACAGCGTGGTGTGCTTTTTATTCCAGAGATGATGGTGTGTCATTTTTGTCACTTAAAACAAACCCAAAAACTAATAAAGCCCCTTTTAGCATGTAGGTATATAGTAGTGTTATGTACATATTCTATTTTTTTAATTTCTTTGCTGGTATTCACTTATTCAGTGTTGGTAAACATGTCTGTTTGACCCTTTCACACTTCATATGATCGATCATAAGTCATCTCTAAATCGTCTGGCCTTTGAAGATGGAACCATCGAGCAGAACACTCAAGAGCCACAGTATCAGAAAACAAAATTCAGTCTCACTCCTTTTGAACCTGGTGGCTGAATTGTAATTGGATGTCTGGTTCCTTTCCTTACATTCACGTTTGTTCAGTCAAAATGAGTCCTTTGCTTTGCAGTGATAGTTGCTTGCCAATTTCAAATAAAAGATGAATTAGTACTTAGCCTCTAGCAACTATGTCAGGTTTAGGTCTATAGTGCTTACAGTCCTCTGTCTAGATCCTGCTGTGACAAAGTATGTTAATGAAACAATGAAACTTCAGAAAATTGTGGTCTGGATGATTTCCTGAGCTCTTAGAATTGAACAACTTGTGGACAAAATGAGGAACAAAAACTTGTTCAACCTCTGTGCAGTTTGTTTGTTTGAATGTTTTTTTATGATTTGCCTACTATATCAAGCAATCCTGTGGCACATGCAGAGATGGAATCAAATTTTCAGATTGTTTCAGAAAGAACTATCTGTGACAGTCTCCTCTATCCTGGAGTCTGTTGTCTTTCTTAGCTCTTGCCTTTCACCTGGTACAGCAGACAGCTTCTGCCACAGTGTCCTTTGCGGTAGATCTGTGATTCATTCCAAAGAAAGATGGAAGCAAATAGTTCTGTGAGCTACAGAAATCATGAAGCCTGATATCTTAAGTATTTATCTTGTTGAGCTCATATGACAATGATTCCATGAAAGAAAATAGCTGAAGGAACTTGTAGAAACTAAGTATTTTTGAGACTGCTGTCTTTCTACCAGATACACCTGGAATTAGTTAATGAACTCAAAATTTATTAAGGGTGGACAGGTGTGTACTTAGACATGCACACACAGCATGACCTGCTTTCACACAAACAGCATGAGCCTGTTTTTCACCCAAACTTTCTGATCAAGCTTCAGGAAGTTTAACAAGGCCTTAAGAGATGTTTTTCATTCTAGTTTAGTCTTCCTTTGCCTGGTGTACGCTGCTTCCCATCCTTTTCTGTTTTGGTCTGTGAAGCCACTTCCTCCCCTTGCCCTTAGTAGTTATTAACTTAGAATTTTTTTAAGTTTTCTTTCTGGTTTCCTTTTCTCTCTCCATCTGGTTTTCCTTTTGGTTGTTTCATTGCTTCCCTCAATCAGAACATGGATGCTTTCTGAGTCTTGTCACCCAGAGAATAATGTTGTGAAATTGAAAATAATAATGCATTGAGAACTTCCAAAAATCTGAGATCACCTCCAGCCAAGTATTCGTTTTGTGGACCTATAAAAATTTTTAGAGCCAAGAGAAATGCCAAAAACTCAACAAAAAAAACAAAAACAAAACCAAAAACCTTCGGATGTGCTACAGAAACTGCTTTGGCTTCCTTTGAATTGCTGTTAGAAACACACTGCCAAAAGCATGCTTTCTCCAGGCAAGACTAGCTTCATCTCTAACCACTGCCAAAGAAGAGACACTGAAGAGTGTGCTGTGGATGATTATCTGTTGTCTATAACATAACCTCTTTGTGAATGTACTTCTCAACGTACCTTACAACTTGGTCAAGTTAGAAACCATATTAGTAAGAGCTCTGATAAACAATAGTTGAGTGACATCTAGTTTTGCTCCCAGTATGGACACTATCCCTTTTTGAAGTTGCTTCACTCACACAGTTCTTACTTAAGTTACTTTCTTAACAGAATAACCCTGCTAAACATTTCTTTTCACTCTGACTTACATTCTGCTTTCAGTGGCGTAAACTATAATGGTTTTATGCCATTATGGTACTAAAATCGGCTTTCTACAACGTGCATTCGTATTTGACACTTGAAGTGTGATTGTAAATCACCCTGTTTGAATGGCAGCTCACAGTGGCACTGAAGTTATTGTCTTCATCTCCATTAATTTCAGGGACAGAGTGGGTGGATCCAGAAGACCCAACAGTCATTGCGGAAACAGAGCTACTAGGGGCTGCAGCATCAATTGAGGCTGCAGCAAAGAAGTTAGAGCAGCTGAAACCAAGAGCCAAGCCAAAGGTGAGTGTCCATCCCCATTGTTTCTTTGAAGTTAATAAAACAGAAGATGCATATAGCCCATATATTGGTGTAGAGTTCATTATTGTCCACAGTAATGGTATAAACAATCAAACCTTGCATCAGTCTCAGTGCTACTAGACACTGCACTGGATGGGACTTACTCCTGAAGGAACAAGGTTAAAAAGATGCTTTTCAGGGAGTGAGTCAAGTACCAGCCATGAGCAAGCAAAGGAAGAAAAGCCAAATGTTAGAAATGCTTTTAAGGATTACAGTATCATTACTGTTGATTGTTTTCTTTTCTGTTTCCAAACACATTTTACTGATGTGAAAAGTCATTCTCGCTTGCTTTCCATTGAAGACCCTTTGTTCTTATCTGAATGTGTGTAGTATAGCAAGAGAAAGCAGCAGCAACACAGAAGGGATTCAGCAGAGTGCAAGAGACCTTCAGGATTTTCTAAGGTTAAAAATGTAAGGTTTCATGCCATGCTAAAAGAGTAGCTGCTTCAGTATCAAATCAGATATGCGATATGACCATTTCTATTTAATTTTCCTGAAGGAAAATAAATTACAGTTCATTATGAAAGCAAGTAGTGTTGCATGTTGCCAGGTCATTTTAAGCCTGTTTCTGAATGTATTATATAAAATTAAGCCAACTATTTTCACGCATGGTACTGAGGGAATGTATTAAACTGCTATTACTTATGGTTGTATGTGTAGCTTACAAGACTGGGTCACAGATAATTGCTACCTTCTGCCTAGTGTGGAATAGCAGACAGGTTTTAGAAGAAATTACCATGTTGTCTAGAATTGCATCTCTAATATTAAAATCATGCTTCGGCTGTGTAATTGTCTTCAGGAAAGGACTATGTATCCATTTCCCTGTTGATGCTGCTTTGTTAGAGGCAAAACTATTTTCTAAGTAAAGCTAATGAGAAGTCTTTCTAAAATGCAGGGCCTCAAAAACGTTCGGTGTTGGATGATTGTTTTCAGTGCAGGGTGGTATTTTGTCATTCAGGAACATCAGATTAAATAGTTCTTGGTAGCTTCACTCTTTGAGGACTTCCCACCCCCCCCTTACTAAGCGATGGGAATAAATTAGCTCATGAAAAAGAAATGCTCTTTGTCCTGCATTTTTTTAACAAGTACATCCATTTTGTTTACAAAGAAAAATGGTCCTTTATAATGAGATTCTACAGAGCAGAGGACACAGGCTGAGTCTGAGGAGAGGAAGAGTCTTCCATCACCTTTTCTATACAATCACTGCACAATAGCATATGTGTGTTGCCTAGTAACCATGGAGCAGTTTCCTTCCAACATCTAAGCCACTCCAGGGTCATTGTAATTTCCCAGTGAATACAGATCTCACACCTGCTCCTCATTTAACATGTTAATTTGAGTATCCACTCTGCCTGTGGTTTATTCGTCTGTTTATTTGTCATTTTCTGAAATTGAAATTCATATCCAACTGTTTTAATTTGGGATTTAAACAGTCTTTAGATCCTTTTTTAGGGGTTTAATCCCTTTCACAATATGGATTGTATTACACCTCGAAGGTACTAGGAAGATCACAGAGTGGCTCAAATACCACTTCTGCTCAAGACTTGTAGCTTGTATCTTCCCAGAGTAGGATTTTCTGAGTTGAACAAGCTCTGTGTTTCTGATGCTCATCTCTGACAACATACGTAGTGTTGTAGAGTGAATGCCTAGATTAGATAAGCAGGTTGATGCAACTAATTTTTCTTATACTTAATTTATGAAATGCAGGAGGAGTAGCTATCTTCCACAATGGAACAGACCACTGGTCCAGATAGATCAGTGTTCTGCTTTGGTTAACAGTAGTCATCGTCAAATGAACTTGCATAGAAGTGCTTAGCTGGTAATTTTAGAATAATGTGCCTGCAGGAAATCTATCATCTTCATCGTTATTAATTAGTAGCTGATTCTCTCTTTCTGGGTGAGCTTCTGTTATTGGGACAGGGAGAGGGAGACATCTGATTTAGGCTTGAAATTTTCACTTTCTGTGTTCCAGTTTGCCTGTTACCTCTAAAAATAATAATCAGTAGTTGAAGGCAGGGGTTTATTCTCATTTGTTCTGCTATCTTAATATTTTTATACTTTTGGATTTTTTAAATTTTTCTTTTCCTTATTTAATTTTCATATTTTTGCATCTATCATACCCCCTTGATGTCTTAAGCTGAAACCAATAGCATGAGATGCCTTCATTTACCACTACTGGGAATCATTCCAGAGAAAAATCTCTAAGACACAGACCTGCTAACTGCTGCCCATGTTTTGTTGTACAATGCATATTCTGTTTGCTTTATATCCTGGTCTTTTGGCTACTGGTAAATGTGCTCCTAAAATGCATAGTCCACTGCCCCACTGATACCCTGTTAATATCTGTCTGTCTTCTGAGCTTCTATCTTGCAAGCACTTTGAGGACTTTCCTAATTAGATGTTGTTACTCCTCCCCGTAATACAGAACCTGTTCAGTATTATTCTCATTGCAGTGTTCAAGGTGGGAAATGATCTGTGAAGCAATGAGATCTTTATTGTTTATTAAGCAAGTCTTGGCTGTCATATTTCCTTTAAATACAATTATATTTTTCCTGAGTGTGGACTCCTTTTTTCTGTTTTCCACTTTTGGAGGGTCGAGTGTATTACATATTCCTCCTGTTGTGCAAATATACCACTGGCTGTAAAATAATAACCCCTCAAAATTAGTAACTTTTTGAAGAAGAAAAACATTTTGTCTAATAAAAACTACAGACTTCACTAATACTAGAAAAAGAACACTTTTGAGGAACAAGGTGTGGTAGATGAGGTACAACAGCAGAGAGCATTGCTGTACCTACCCTATTCTGTTGGTACGCTCTTCATGCTTCTATGCAGGCTTATGCCTTCAAACACACAAGTGTTTTTAGTAGTCAGTCCTTGCTGTTAGCTTTCAGTAGTTAGTCTTTTTTTTCCCCAAGATGAATCAAACCTGGATGCCTTTTTCTGCAGGACTCTGTGTGATATGTTTGATATATTAGGTTGTTATTTAATCCAACTATATATCAAACATATTCCTACAGTGTCCTGCCCTGTCTCCGGGGGTTTTAACATAGTAGAAGGCAATATGAAGGAGTACATTCACTCACAAGCAGGTTTAGAAGACTTCCTGCAGACTCCTAATCTAATCTGATTTAAAGTATATACATGAAGGGCTCTTTTATCAATAGAGTTGCTCTTGGAGGGACTTTTGTGTAGGGTCTCTGATAGTGAGCAGCAGCTGTACCAAGAACTGACTTTCACTGAAATGGTTATTGTGTTTTCCATGGCCCAGTGCAGTAAATTACCCATATTGGTTTTCTTCTATGAAATAGAAGATGAGCTGCTTCCATAAAATATCTGTCTTTTGTAATTTTTTTCTACTGTCTAGCAATGAGATTGGCAGCTTATTTGTTCTTCTATTTACCCAGACTTTAATTTATGCTAGCCCTAATATGGAGATTTTCTAGAAAACTGGTGAAAATACAGTACAAAACCATTTCAAATTATATTTTTTAATGGCACAATCAATGTTTTCAGGATATTTCATGCTGTAGACTTTGTACCTAGCCTAATAAATTTGGATTGTTGTGGTGACTTCATTTTCCAATACATTTATACCCATACATAGTCAATAACAGCTTCTTAGTTTAAGCTTGTGGAAAAATAGATCCTGATCTTCAGAGGCTACTTAAGGAAGGAGAAGCTAATCAATTGTCTCATAGATCTGGTTTTCTAAAGAAACCAAAGTAGCTAAAAGTAAGTAAAGTAACTAAAATCTTACAAGGTGAAATTTTCTGCCAGGTGGTATCACATCCATCACTCATAACTGTTCATAAAGGCTGTGAACTGACACATGTTGTGAGGCTACTGTTGATGAGTGTGAACTTAAAACAGTTCAGGACATGCTCCTTGATAATGAAGATGGGTAGGAGAATTACTTGTCCTGTAGGGCATTTTACTGTGTTCAGACTTGGACTGTTACATGTCCTTATTGCTAAGGAATGTGCTTTGGAGAGTGCAGGCAGGTAAACATACCCACAGCGCTGACTGGGTGTTGTGCCTGCTTCCCCATTTCTAACATGAGCATCCAGCTGTCATACCTGAGAATGCTGAGGAAAAACTGCAGGGAAGGACTAGAAAACAGGGATTTGTTAGAAAAGATGAAAATGCAACAGAAGTTGAGTGCGATGTAAGGCTGCTTCAAAAATAAATTCTTCACAGCAGGGATCAGCTGTCAGTACAAAACTTTTAAACTTTTTTTCCAGAAATACAAAGTTGTGAGGGGGTAGGAAATGTAGGATTTGGAAGTTTGAGAAACTTGGGGTGTGGTTTCTTCTCCCCATCTGCCAGATTTCAATATGATTGTAAAGATATTAATTTAGTCCACAGGGGGAAAAAAACCAACAATCTGTTGTCTGATGAGATACCAAGATTTAGCTGTATGTTCTGCTGAGCTTTGCCTGCTGCTCCAGGGTGGAAGTTAATCCTGCCTTTGTACAATACCATTCTCAGTAATGCAAGAATTTATTTCTCTGCATTACCTTTGAAAGTAGTCATTTTTGCTTAGCACTTACATTCGATATTTAGTCTACTCGCTACACTGAACTGAGTTCAAACAGCTACTCTTCTTCAGCCTCTTTTTGGTGGCTGGTTTTTCACAAATCCAATACCATCTGGGCACGTACGTTGTTGCCTAATGGATCCGGGTATGGCCATGGGCCATGGGCCATTAAACTTTACAAAAGAATGACACCTCCCTTATAACAAATAAGCAGATACCAAAATGCTCATTTAAGTCTGAATTCCTGACAATGTTGACACAGAAAAAATAATACACATAATATATTTTGTTATGCTGGAAATTAAAATTTGGAAGCTCTCAAACAGGGAGCCTTGGACAAAAGTAAAAGTGCAATAACAGTCTGTTAAATTGGGTGTCATCCAGTGGTGCTTTTGTTGGTATTTCAGTTTAAGTCTTTAGTCAATTTGTATTAGTCAACAATGTATCTATTTTAATAATGAAAATAAATCTGATGGTGACTATACTGAAGTCCATTTAGTCACTTTGGTTTTGTGATGTCGTGCTTGAAGTGAGTGTTTTATAAATTAAGACATGTTGCATAAATAGAGGAGCAATGTGATTACCACTTAGATGTAATAATGTTCATGATGTTACATTGCAACCATTGCCAAAAATTCATGTGGTGAATTCATGTGAGTGACTTGCTTACTTTATCAAGTAATTTCTTATACTCTTATTACAAAGACACATGCTTCAGTGGATGAGATTAGCCCAACAGTGAGGCAAGAGCAATACTTTTTCTTGAATTATGTGTTTTTTCTTAAAGGATAAGAAACTTTAAAGTGCTGATCAACTTCATCTTAACATCAGCTTTTATTTTCAGATCATTCAGTTTTTCTGGTGTCTACGAATGCTACAGTTACATCTCCTGGACTTTGTTTTAGTTATATGGCAGTTATGTGAAGTGCTGTAGGACTGAGCACTACTTGATGTGCCATTTTGTAATGACTTGTAATTACTCATAATTATGTTTTATTATTTTATTATGGACTACTATTTCATCAGATTGAAGTAAAAGGAGAACTAAACCTGACTTAAATGCAGATGGATGTGCTTAACCTTGCAAATGAAGTCCCCAGTTTTCTAACTCAAAGCCCACTTAGCTGGTGTTCCTAAGGTTAGTTATTTGATAAAAGAGTGCTGTGGTTGCATAAGCTGGAAGAAACCTGTATTTCAAAAGCCTCATCTCTCACAAGGTAGTCTGTTCTGGTATTGTATCCACTATCCCTACTGGTCGTATTGCATTGGATTCTGGGAGGCTTGTGATTTGATCACAAACGAAATACATTCTGTTGGTTTCTTTTGTATAAAAACCAATTGGAATACATGGCTCAGGCCTGGTTCTGTTTAAAGTAACAATAACCATATATCTCTATCTACTTTATTAACTGTTTAGAAGCTAGTAAGTGTGCTTAAATTGATAAATGTTTTTAGTATTCGTTTAAATGATTAGAAGGTCAGGGAAGTTGTTGATTTATGGAACAATACATTTGCATTTTAAATAGCAAGAAACCTCATTAGGCACAGCTGAACTCTCTATTTGCACATGCTTGTTGAAAAACATGTCTAGATGACTGAAGTGTTTCTGACAGACCTTTGAAACTTCATATCTCCAAGATGACTAAACTGGACTGTTACATAATGTTGCTCTCTGTGAAATGACAGCTCTTACCAAAAGCTGTTATATCTATGTACTTGCTTTGTATCTGCATTACATTTTTTTAGTACAGGTGAATGAGACAATATACATTTATCTCTGCTCTTTTTTTAAAGCTTTGAGTCTTTAAGTATTTAGAAAATGCTCTACCTAGTTTAGCAATTCTGGAAAGCCAGTATTATAGCACTACAAAGATAATCTTGATGTGGAAAAACAAGAATTCTTTTCAGACCTGCACTTTTGTCAATGTAGTTTTGAGTAGCCCTAGTGGAGGTAATGTATTAGAAAGTTGAAGGCAATTCTTTAAGTATCTGGTGTGATACTCTGTTACGTGTGAGCAGCCACAAGGACAACTTAATATTTAAATTCACTTACGTTGACTCCCGGCTTTAGTCCCCATGAAACTCCTTTGTAGAAAACGATGTTGTGGGTTTTACTGAATTTACTGATGTGTTCTAAAATCTTCTTGTCTCACTTTGCGTATGTCTTCAATCTTGAAAATACAACTGCTTTCAGGGGAATAATGCATGACATTGTTCTTTCTTGGTTATAGCAAGCAGATGAGACTCTGGATTTTGAAGAACAGATCCTGGAAGCAGCTAAATCCATTGCAGCTGCTACCAGTGCCCTTGTGAAGTCAGCTTCGGCAGCCCAGAGAGAACTGGTGGCACAGGGAAAGGTGGGTAAACAGGACATGTAGGAACAGTAGTGGAGGAAGGCATCGAAATTGGATCTAGTTTCTTAACTGTTCTCTGCTAAAACACTAGGAAAGGAGCATGGGAATTACTAATGAAAATGTAATGGCTGTTGGCCTAGATTCCTCACTGACCTTTCTAGTTGGTATGGAGGCAGTGGGAAATTCTCACTGTGTGTGAACCAGGCACATTGTTGTCCCAAATACAATTCTGACACTGCTTGGTAAAGGCTGTGAGAGTATCTTACAGGGCAAATAGATGCGATACTGCAGTTGAAGAGTTTGCTAAAGAAATTTTAAGTGAAACTACTTTCCCCTGTAAAATGTTATAAAATAATTAATTTGATGATAGGTAACTTTTTATTTCTGCAGTATAGGTGAAGTCTGGGAAGTTGGATTTGATCAATCATCTTCCACAAGACGCCCCTATTCACTCACACTTGCGCACACACACAAAATTCAGACACGCTAACTGGACTCCTGCCTCTGTGGTCTACTTAATACATTTTCTGGGGCTAGTTAGGCAAGAAAACCTTGAAACCTAAAGAATTCAGGGACCTAGTGTATTCTTTTGTATAACTGATTTCTCAATTATACAAGTGTCACTATAGCTATGAGAGAAAACATCTTCTGTTAATGTTACACATAATTCAATTCCAATCTCTGGATTCCTCATTACACGCAAATCTGGGTTTCCATTTCTTTTAAAATAAAACAAGCTTCTGGACCATGTTAGCATTTCACATATTCTTCCCAAAATCTCCCAGATCCAGGTAGTTGGGAGTTAGGGGCTGGCAATTGTAGAATTTTGTTTCATTACTTTCATCTGACATGGGAAGACAACTATCTCCTGACTGTTGCAGGTACTGCTGATGCCATGAAGACTTAAGTGGATGAACCATGCAGAAAAGCGGGCTGCTTACCTCAAATGCCATTATTAGGCACAAAGGCAGTTAGGAGGCTTCCCTGTGGAGCTTTCTGTCTTGTACCTTCCCATAGTGCCAGGATCAGAAGAGATTCATGAATGATGTAAATCCAAATGTGTTGTGGAGACTGAGATAAGTTATTTTAAAGGCCAGGAGATTAGGAACTACTGCTTCAACTGTTGCCTAGGCCAAAGGCTCAGCTGCAACAATCATTACCCTGGGACTTCTACACATGTTCCAAGGATGGGGCAATTCAAGCAGCATAGCAAGTTGGACAGTACCTGAGCAGGCAGGTGTATGCTGGAGGCACACTTATTCTGACAACTTAACTTCCAGGTGTATTTTCTGCGCCTCTGTGCTGGGCAGAGTCACAGGTTCAGGAGTTCCCCTTTTTCATGGATTACTATTTGTTTCATTCTGAATCAAAGCAATTGTATTTTCTGTTTCATTGTAAGCCATCTCTGAACTGTTGTTCCAGGTTGGAGCAATCCCTGCAAATGCAGCAGATGATGGACAGTGGTCTCAGGGACTTATTTCTGCTGTGAGTAACTACTTCCCTCAAGGCAAACTATCACCTTCTTTGAAGAAATAATATCCTGTGAGAATACATAGTGACTTTTTTTTACTGTCTCTTAGGCCCGAATGGTGGCAGCTGCAACCAGTAATCTCTGTGAAGCAGCTAATGCCTCAGTACAAGGTCATGCTAGTGAGGAGAAGCTCATCTCTTCTGCCAAACAAGTGGCAGCTTCTACAGCACAGTTGCTTGTGGCTTGCAAAGTGAAGGCTGATCATGACTCTGAAGCCATGAGGAGACTACAGGTACTTGTGTTCGTAATTACTGAAAACCCAAATTTGTTCTGTATAAGCACTGTTTCAGAACTGTGTGAATAAACCCCAAATTTTAGGAATAGTTTCTTGACTTTTCAGAAATCTGTTTAGTTTTTCTTCCTTGTGGGGTTCTGGGGCACTTTTATTCATCAGGGATGAAATCATTGTGCATTTGTCATTATTCAGCAGTAACTACAGCTCACTTCAGCTTGTTTTATCCTTCACTTGTAAAAGATGTTGTGAGATGCAAATGTTGACTGGCCTGTGCCAAATCCTGGTTGAGGTGCAATATTGATACATTCATATTTACAATAAGCCACAGGAATACATGAGCTGAGAATGTTTACTACATGCATTTTTATAATGACTGGGTATAGTTGGTTTCTTTGCAATTGTTCTGCAATCAGACTCTCAACGAGCCTGCAAACAGGTAAGCTCAATTAACTTAATTGCACATGAGTATCTTCCTGACCTCTGCAAGATTATGCATATGTTCAACAAAGTACTTGCCCAAGTGCCAGCCTGAGTTGTGGTCAGTTCTTCTTTGTTTCTACGAGTCAAGAGTCAGCAATTGTAGACAGAATGTTTCTAAAATGGAGAATCATTGTCAGGCAAAAAAACCCAAAACGAAACAGAAGAGAACCTGATGCAACATCTCAATTTAATTTTTGTACATGAAACTGGTTCCCTTTTAGATTACATATCCATTTCATTTTGAGCTTCTCTGAACTATTACTGAATTAACACTGTGTTATGACAGGTAAAATCTAATTTCTCCAGAAGTTTTGTTTAATGGTTTTCATTTTAACAATGGCTGCAGCCTTCTCTGACATCCTGTCCTGCAGACTCAGCCTGGAACATAAGAACAGTTTCAGCTCCTTTTTTCATACCATCAGCATGGAGTATCTTTGGTGACAGTGAAATTTCCCCTAATGGACACTCAATAGTTCATGTATGGATAGGTAGACTCAAGCCCAAGAGAAATACATATGACTAAGTATCTGAGCAAGATTGATACAATTTTTTTCAAAGTAGAAAAATGTGTTAAATATTTAGGAGGAAAAAATAAATGTATGCTTGCATGAAAAATGTTTGTTTCTATATAAAACAGTGGCATATTACTGTTATCTCTAAGGATTAGATGATTTTAGTCCTTTATAGTGGATTCATATAGATTGACTTTGTCAAAGGTTTGTGGGGATGTATCAGTAATGGAAGATAGTTCTGACTGTAAAGCAACCTGCACTTTAATATCCAAATGCCAAGATGGGTCTGAGAATTTTAGATGCAGAACAAACAATAGAAACAGGAACAAAATCAAGTACTAGAGACTGTTTTCTCAGTTCTGCCAGGAAATTTAGGGTACTCGGTCACCCTAGGCAAATATTATCAAATAGACATCAAACATGAAAAGTTGGAAGGGAATGTGAAAAGGAAATGAGCCCAAGCATGGATTGAAATTGAACTCTGCCACTTTACCAAGCTTCATATTAGTCCCAAAATGAATAACTAAGGGAAAAGCAATTTGCACTTGCAAATAATGTCCTTTATCATAGCAAAACCAGTGAGTTGATGTCTACCAAATATTTTTACTGGTGGATTTGCCAAAACTACTGAGGCTTTTCATCTGGCTTTGCACCCAGCACAAATGTTTGCACATAGCTTTAATCAGTAGGTTAGGTTCAGAACTTTGAGTGTATTAATTTTCTCTTTCCTACCCCACAAATGACCGCAAGCTTTAGGAGAAGACATCTGAACTGCATTTCCCATGAATGCTAACTTGGAATGCACTGTTACAGAGTCTGTTCCAAAACTTAATGAAACAGATGGAAAATGTTTTCATTGACTTTGAGTGAGTTCCAGACCGAGCAGAGCAAATTTAAAATAATTTGTCCTTGGGTCATTTCAGGTGGTAAGAGAGATAAGTTGAAAGGGAGATGAAGCTGGAAGTACGGAATAGGACTGGAGGGTGGTGGGAGGCAGGTTCAGAGCTGGTCAATGTGGCTTCCCCTCCTAGTGCTGGTGTCTCAAGCATGTGGCTGTCTCAGCCAGAGGCCTGTATGGGAATGAGTGTTCTTAGCACATGTGACACCTGGGACATCAGGAATCACAGGACAGAGAACTCTACTCCTGTTCTCTCTCCCTGCCTGTCACAACTCTGCAAGTACCTACCCTTTTTCTACACATTGTGAAAGCATTAATGTTGTTTATTGGTGTTGACTGATTTGCTGTTAGATACTAGGGCCTAGGGTTTAGTAAGAGAACAAACAGCCTTACTGGATCAGACCAAAAGTTTGTTAGGCCCTGTAGATATCCTGCTTCCAGCAATGGCACTGGGAAATGCTTAGGAAAGCAAGAACAGCATAAGCATGCATGATACTATTCTCTACTATGTTTTTAGATTCCAAGTGTTTTCAGCTTGGGAACTTCCCACACCGGATGCAGACTCTGTATGTTTAGTTAACCCTGTGATTTTCTTCTCTTAATTTACCCAGTCTTCCTTGACCCCATGTAAACTTTTAGAGACTAATTAACACTTCTTGGGCAGTAGATTAAGGTAGGACAGCTGTATCTACGTCTGTCCCAACCTGCTGGTTTAAATCCACACAGTATGAATAGCTGAATGACAGGCAAATCCTCTCCTGTAGCACATGGGTCTTAAATTTCATTTACGAGACAGGCACCTTCCCGGTGCAGGGGTCCCAGCCTGATTTAACCATTCACATGCTTCTCTTCATGAAGTATTCATTTATTCTTTTGAATACCTGGTACAAAGTAAAGAACATCTGTCTTGTAGTGAGGGGCCCAAAATAGGAAGTTGTTTCTTTGCTAAAACACTTGAAATACAATTTGGGGCCTACCTTTCAGTATTTTTATGTATAATTGAGTAGAAAACATACAGCTAGGTCCCCCAGTTGGTCCCTCAGAATGAGTGACTCATGACACCTGTTAGTGCTGAGTCTACATCAGCCCAGAAGTTTCTTTTCCTGCCTCTGTGATTGATGAATAGATAAAGGTGTGAAAGGGAGGAAGATTCCAGTAAGAGCCAAGAAGTAGCCATAAGTAAAATTTTGGTGTATCAACCAATTTGAAATACAAAATAGCAGACATAAGACTTCATGTGGGACTCACAAATTTAAAGGACTACCAGTGGTATATGAACGATCTCATTCAGAGCTTCATGTGCAGTACCAATTGAACCATGAAGCATTCTTCTCCCAGAGCCAGCTTTCTACCGCTTTCACCACCTCTTAGGACACTGGAGCCAATTCAGTGCCAGATCTTATGATGCTGAGCCCTATACTATTGTCACCTGTCTGCACAGGGTATTTCCTAGCCAGTGGTGTTCAAGACCTCAGTGCTTAAAAAAAGGTGCCAGCTCCATCTTTTAGCTTTAGTAGAAGAGAAGTTTGCATTTTGTTTATGACAAGGACTCTTCTTCCACTGTGGGGATCACAGTAGGAGATTCCAAGGCCACTCCTCTGGAATCCTTCTCCATATCCATTAAACCAGCACCTGTGAACATGGTCATGACTGAGTATCGAATGTGGAATCTCTACTCTCAGTACGTATTATAGTATAGCAAAGATAGCTTTGTC
The DNA here is from genome assembly GCA_013398125.1 of Aegotheles bennettii. Classification (NCBI taxonomy): domain Eukaryota; kingdom Metazoa; phylum Chordata; class Aves; order Caprimulgiformes; family Aegothelidae; genus Aegotheles; species Aegotheles bennettii. The sequence goes on along the minus strand of VZRW01002111.1, from coordinate 483,439 downwards.
AATGTTAGAGTGCAGGTAGCTTAGTTACCTTTTTCTTTTTGATGCACAATTGCTGACACTACTTAATTTAGACAACAAAAGATGGACTACAAATATTTGACTGTTTACCTTTAGAAATCTGAGCGTTTTTAAGGAAATAAAAGTTTAAATGTGAGATAGTCATGACTGTGTAAGTGGCTAATTTATGCTGATGAAATTCTGTTAATTTAAAATTTTCATTGCCTCAATGCTTCTTTATATGCTGGCTTTAATTTTCTGTTCTTCTTCCTCAAAAAAATCTGATCTGTGTTGTACCTAACATAACTCATGATTTCGTCCACTGTTTTATTGCAAACTGTAGGGAAAAAGACCTCATTTGTGACTTTTTCAGCTTCTTAAATAAAGGAGTTGTGTTCCTCTCTGTACCATTGATTTTTGAAAGATTAATTTGCTTTTAATTTGGAAAAACAAAACAAAGACACCTTTCCTGAGTAGTCAAGCGAAGACGGTTTTGTTTTGATGCTCAGATGAACTCATGTTTGTTATGCATTTTTGTTATTACTAAATTTCTTTTGTCTCTTTCAAAGGCTGCAGGAAATGCTGTCAAGCGAGCATCAGACAATCTCGTCAGGGCTGCCCAAAAAGCAGCGTTTGGGAAAGCAGAGGATGACGATGTTGTAGTCAAAACAAAGTTTGTGGGTGGCATTGCTCAGGTTGGTACAATCACCCAAGAACTAAAGCAGAGAAAACGGTAACAGAAATGTAGCATAGTGTTATGATGTCCATCTGCTGCATTGCAGGCTGGACAAATCTGTGTAGACATGTAGGATAAATTGCTTGTTGCCTCACAGTTAGGTAACTACTGACATAACAGCAAAGTGGTACTTTGTAAGATGTCCACACTTCTCTATTGACCATTTGCATAATAACAGTTACTGTTGTCTGATACCTTTTTTTGCTGTTGTTGTTCTGATAAAGTTAATGGTTCTTTTCAAAGTTCTCTTATGCACTTTAAATATTCCCAAATCTTAATAGAACACTAGTTTTGTATGTATATAATCAAAGAAATAGAGATTAAGAGATAAGTACTGATGACGTTTTGTTACTGTGAACATAGTACGTATGGGGAAATAATAGTAATATTTAAAACTGATTCCAAGTCCTTGAGGTTGGACCACCTTCTGGATTCACAATTATGAAAGAGGAAGACCACATACTGTGGTCACTAATTAAAAAGATATTGAAATTATAAATTCTGCATGTCTGCAGTACTGTCATTTTTCCTTTGGCATTTTGAGATGCAGGAAAATACTGTGGATACCTGCAGTAATAAGTGTTCAATTTTACTGTCAGTCAAACATTAAGACATGATGCTTATCCTACGTGTGCTAACGTTACCCCAGTGAATGCTGGAGAAGCACAGTATTATAAAATCCATCATGGATGTACGCTAAAACTATGCTGGTAGATTCTTTTTTTCTTTTTTTAGTCCTCTTTAGGAAGCAAGGGGGAATACAATACTGTTCTTGATGGCATAGTCCTGGAACTAGGAAAAATTTGAGCAGTTCCTGCCAAAGTCACTGAAATTTGGTGCTTATCTGGAGAATGCTCGAGGCCTTGTGACTGGTATCATAGAGAAAGAAATCTTGTTTTACAGACAGTATTCTTTGCTGTCATAATGCATACTTCTGTTTTCTAGATCATTGCAGCCCAAGAAGAAATGCTGAAGAAGGAAAGAGAGCTGGAAGAGGCAAGGAAAAAACTGGCTCAGATCCGCCAACAGCAATACAAGTTTCTACCCACAGAGCTGAGAGAAGATGAGGGTTAAACTGCTGAATTTTCTTTTTTTTTCTTTTTTTTTCTTTTAAAGAAATAAGCTAAAGGGGGACAGTACAGTGAGAACTGCTTTGACAACATTCTGGTATGCCAAGCACTTACCTAAATAAACTGCCTGTCATAGCTTTGGATGAGCAGAGGGCAATAAATACTTGTTCTTTCTCATCTGGTCAGCTGATCAAATAATGGTACAGTGTTAGGTTCATCATTCCTGTTCCTTCCTTGACTTACATCTCAGGAGAGAATGTTACAATTTTTACTAAAGATACTAAGTCAGTGTTATTGTCACTTTCCTGAGGCTTGAGATATTTATCGTTCCTTGACTTGTTATAAAACAATAATATTAATAACAGTCAGGAAATCTTGGGTATGATAAATATCACATGAGCTGGTGGTTCTCCCCCAACTACCCTTGTAAAAAGAAGACCAAGATGGAGAAGGATGTATGCCTGAGTGGAGAAACGTGCATGAGTGTGGGTTTGAAGAAGATGCCCTTTCAGTGTTATATAGCTGGTTTACCCTAAAACTGGAGGAATTGTCTCTGCACCTGTTTGCACTAGTAGTATTACTCCTTACCTGATACCAACAAGCTTTTGCTTGTACAGTATTTAGGTTTACAAAATGTGGCAATAGCCATTCTTAAGAGCTCAGAAAACAAAGAAATTGAAACCTTGTCACTGCCTCAATAATAGCAGGTTCATGAAGGAAAATGCTGTTTCAATTATATACCTCTAATGTGTGACTACTTTTACAGTATTATACACACATATGCATGCTCTAACATTGGAGTAGTTTGCATTTTGTTTTCTAATTGAAGCTATCTGGTTCGTACTGTGGGATTTCTGTTAGAATGTATGTTAGTTAAAAAAGAGAAATGCCCAGTACAAGAAAAGACTATCACAACTCTTGATATTCTTTCAATAATTTCAGCTATTTTGTTTTGAAACCTGTGGATATTGTAGGAGAAAAGAATAAGTGATTTACAAGCAGACTTTCCCTGTAATCTATTTTTTAAAAAATCTGGACTCCAGGGAGTTTGTTTTCGTAGTTTGTATTGATGAAAATATACTCACCAAGGAATTGCAGAGAAGGAATAGCAGCAGTCTAACAGCAATCTTTGTCTTCAGTTGCAGAAAGGTATGTTATGCTCTCAATATCTCTGCTGTGACCTAATCATTAGCAATATGGGTAAAGTGTCAAAGAAAGAACACAAATGACAGCAACTTTAACTAGCGAAAGCTAAACTATTTAACTACAAAAACACCATCTCTCCTAACGACAATTTCCAACATGCCTCCTGCTCCACTCAAGCCCTCTTAAACAATAGTGCCAGGTCTATTTAGGTCAAAGGATGTTGCCACTCCAGTCCTTCTGAAGGCTGTGCTGTCATTTAGGTACCTGCCAAGTACATTCAGCTGAGCCTGTTATGTTATATGCATACCCACCTAGTTGTCATTGTTGCAGAAATACTTGTCTTGTAGACTCGAAAGTAACCCCCCTAGTGGTAGGTTTACCAGTTTAGATAGTGCTAACTTCTCATTTAAGTTACCTGCATGAGATATAATTAACAGAAATTTTGTCACACTAGTGTTTAAATATATAGCAAAAATGACTCAAGAATTAATAAATATTAAAATGTACAAAGATTTTTTATTGTTAGAGTCTCTTCTCTGGTACTGACATATTTCAGACTCAGCAGAGTTGCTGGAGAATCCCCAATCATGAGAGGAAAAAAAATGGCAAATCCCAAATGGAATCACTGGCATCGCCAGGTGTATTGTGATGTGTAGACTCATATGCATATGCAAGCCCTATCAGAGACATGCAATTCTGAGGTCTGTAATTTTCTACTTAAGCACAATTGATTTGATTTTTTTCACTCAACTCACTGTGGGCAGTGTCATAGAATCTCTATGTTTAGAATTCTAACATGAAAAAAAAAAAGGCTTCCTGTAAATTTTTAGGCAGAAGGCTAAATTGGTGTTTATTGCTGTTAAAACCAAAGTAAAGACAGCTCTAGCAACAGGAATTTTCTGCTGCTGTTGGTAGATCCAACTTCTTTGCAGGTTATGGCTCTCTCTTTTTTTTACCTGGATGGCCTCATGTTCCCATCTCTTTTTTGGAAAGGCCTACAAGACAGATTTGTTACTGCTTCCCTTTCAGCCTATGTTTAACCTATTATTTGGTCTTATTAAAGCATGAGGAAAGATGATGCTGTCCTTAGCACCATGCCAGTATTTTATTGTAGGTATAATACTGTTGTAATATATTTTGGTCAGGGTGGTATTTGCCAGTTTGAAAGAAGCCAAAAGCTTGGTCAAATGCAACTATGTATGGAAATTGTATAGCTAGAAAACTTTGAGTATGTAGAAGGGAAGAGCATGCTCAAATTATGCTCCAGATAATTTTTTTTGGAAAGCCCATTTTGGCACAGTTATTCTGAGACCTCTCTGTCTCTGATTTAATGCCCTCTCTTATTTGACAGAAAGTATTGGGTTCTTTTCTTCTTAGTTATATTGCTGCATAGAGGAACCACAGTCAGATGAGTAGCTAAGCTGAACAACCGAAGTATTTTTTTTATTCTGAACTTTGTGTCTTCATTTGGGAAACAAGAGAATATAAGCTCATCTGAAGTCTTTCTATTTCAATTTTTTCTTGTTGTTATAATTTGCAGTACCACTGAAGTCCACATATGAACATCTGTGGAGTTTGGAACTAGTCCATGCATTTATTTGGCATGGAGACTTGAAGCAGGAAGTGACAAGTTGGAGTAAGGGATGGAAGATGGTTAATAAGAAGGTCAGGTGTTCACTTTGTTCTGTTAACTTGTGAAATGGTAAACGAGCTCTGTTGTACCTCACCCTTCTTTATGTGGAATTCACTTTAAGGAATTGTATGCAAATTAAAAGCAAAATGCCTCAAAGTTGTGTACAAATATCTAGTGTTGTTTCCTGAACTGTTCAGAGAATAATTTGAAAGTAAGAAAAATTTTATAACAAAAATTGAAGCCTAGGCTGTTGTTTCATCTTTCCCTTTGATTTTCAGCATTTTCATGACTTAATTCCTAATGAAGGAATTAATACATAATCTAGAAACCTCCTCAACATAAATATGTTTAGCTCATGAGCACATTTTTGCTTTTAAACATCCAAACTGGTAAGATATTCACCCCAGAAGTATGGCATGTGCTGTCACTACATTTATCTTCCCTATGTTCTTTTAATCTGTGGGTTTGGATTTTTTGGGGCTTTTTTGTGCCTTAACTTTGGTAAAAGTTTTGTCCTTATGTAACTGCATCATGATTAATGCAGAGAGTTGTCTGCCCATAACTGTTATGGTTCTTGAAATCTGTTTTTCTACATTCACAGTAATATACATTAAACATATTGTGGTTGTTTGTGTTAATGGAACAACACCTTTCTATGGCACAAAGTTTATGATGCCAAGTGCAGAAACTGTTTGGTCATGTGAGTTACAAATTGCTGTTTTGCCTGACCATTGTACTTGCAATGAAGTCTGATAAATTAGTTAGGAGGTCAACAGATGCACAGACTGGATCTGGCTCATGAGCTAATCTTGCTTTAATGTGGGAACTCTGTCCTTAGGTACAGTTCATTGTTCAGTGGAGAGTGATGCAGAGATGCTTGAGCAAATCTCCCCAAGTGCATGCACCACTGGGCAGAGCCACATGGGTGTACTTCAGCTCAAGAGGCAACATCCCTACTTGCATCACAGTGGTCAGGGGGACCCACTGCCAAACTCTCACTGTTTCAGTTGGCAGTGGGCAGGAGGACTTGGTACTGAGGCACAACACAAACAGCATTCATTTCTTCAGTAGCTGGTAGTTTCAGTAATGCTGGTGGAGTATCCCCTATGTCAACTGCCTGCTATCAGATCAGGCCTCTGAATCTGGTACTTCCTAGTTGGAGTCAACAAACTCAACAGTGCTGGACTTTGTGTATTGCTGTTTCCAGGCTGCTGCACGTGAGCTATAGAGAGGTCTCCAGAAGGCATTGTAAGGATTGTGCCAAACTCTATTGTAATCTGCCTAAACACTCCACAAAGCAGATACTGCAGAAGAGTGCTGGCCTGCAAGGTTTCAGCACCAGAAAAATTTAACAGTAAAAGAATTGATCTAAACTACACATGGCCCAGTTCAAGAGGCAGGCTGAAGCAACCTTGAGTGTGGAAATGCTATACCCATGAGAGTTCATACCTGACAACGTGATTCATTTTGCCTAAATATTATTATCTACCATTTATTGAGTACAAGTAAGTGCATTTTGTCACTTTTTATTTTTATTTTTTTTAATAATATAGCAGTAGAGACTTCTGTTTCCTCTCAACTTATATATTTTGTTGAAATGGAAGAACCTGTTCAATACAGTTTTGTAATTATATGCTGGAGTTTCTAGGGGCTTGGACTCTGCCTTTAATGTCTTCCCTTCCTGTTAAAGATTTAACCCCAAGAAAGGCACAAAGGAGTTTGTAGTCATGCTGCCACACCATTAGAAATAGTATTTGTCTGGCCACAAAAATTAATAAACAATATATTTTATTTTTATTTTCGCTAACAACTTCCTATTTTCTGTTCAGCACATTTTTAATTTGTGTTGAAAACATTCTAGGCACAACTTTAGGGAAATTAGTTCTTTGTGCTTGCGCAGTAATGCCTAAAGACTTGAAAAATAAACCATGGTGTTTGACATGCTTGGGTCTCTTTTGACCTTATCTTTCTTTACAAGTTCCTTTGCTATTCCCTTTCTCTTCTGTTCTGAGCGTTTATGAGAGTTGGACTTTTTCTTGAGCATCTTTTAATGATATATATGCTAAGTTTTCCACTTGTGCAAGTCAGTCAGTTATGTCTACTGTGGCAGGAGAAATATGAGAATGTGGGGTTTACCCATTCCTAATTTGGGTAATATAAAGCTTATATAACAAATATTTTATTTCCCTACTGGTTATTTTCTTTAAGTATATTTATTTATTTTTAGAATGGATTATAGAGGCTGGTGACTTCTTAACATCCTAAAATGTCCACTGTGAAGGTTTATCCTAGGCGAAGAGGGTTTCTTATAGCGTGTTTGCCCATAACTGGTATTGCTATAAAGTCAAAATCTCTTTATTAAAAATATACATGAAACATTGAGTTCAGAAGTTCAGAACGTTTGAAGATGAAAATTCACTCATGGTACAGAATCAAATGTTGATTTAGCAGTCTCTGAAGCATTTTGAAATCTGTGGAAAAGGTATTGCATAGGGACAGTGAGAAAATGGTGCTGGCTATTTTCTTAGCACAGTTCTTGCTCTTAATGTGCTGAATTTAATAATACTGGTTGGAATCTTCAGTCTCACACAGAGCAGTATTCAGTACTTTTCTAGGCTGTTAGTATAATTGCCTGTACTATGCTCCATCTTCTCTGAATATGGTTGAAAATCAGTCATCTTTGTAGGTGTTCGTATTTTGTAAGGTACAGTTGACCAAGTAAAACGGCTAATACAGAGGTTTCTTCCAGCATTACAGTTGATGATCTTTGCATTCAAATTGCATTGTATATTCTAAGTTAGATTAAGATATTTACTTGAGCATAAGTCACTGAACTGTTGACCTGATTAAGTCTTGGAAAGAGTGGTCAGATTCTGAGGTAGTCAGCCTATTATAAATATGTGCTTGTACTGTCTTGTACTTTTTCCAGTTTGACAATAAATACTGCATGTCATTAAAGATGTACTGCCGGATAATAGCTGCCTTGCTTTGAAGCAGAGAAGGTATTTATGCTGCTGTTCAACAAATTCTGTAGCACCTATTTACAGCATTTGAAAAAAAAAGTCCTTCATATGCTGTCTACAATATAGTTAGCTCAACTTGACCTAAATGAGACTAAGCCCATGCTTAGGAGACTTCCCCAAGGACAGTGTCTCAGACACTCGGAGAGGCAATGCACCACCCATATGCTTTACTGCATGTTACTAGTTAAAACCACCTTCTCCATCATATCCATCCCAAGATCACCATAGTGGGCTTCAAGTATTAATAAGAATACTCTGCTCTTAGAGACCATTTCTTATTTGTGGTTCATAAAGCACTACAAATGAGTCTTTCTGATTTTACAGATGGCAAAATCATGTTGACGGAAGGGAGAGAGTTTGTTCAAATCCACATAGAAGTTGCACTGAATGTGATAGCCAGTCAGGTTCCTGTGAGCCAAGAACTACATTGACCAGTAGAAGTCATCCAGGAAAGGGTTAATATTTATATTCTCATTTACTTACTAATGGGTCTACGTTATTTTTTGCGTTAATATTTCTGCACTCTGTCAGTTCAAGAGAAATCAAATGCATTCTTGTTCAGTAACTGTATAGCAGAGGGACTTAAACTGTGATTGTGATTAGTGCCAAGAACAACCATCTTTCACTGCCAGTGCTTTAGACAAACATCCTGTCTTCTAGAGTTTAATTTAATCTGCAAGAATCTCTGCTCAGTGCCCTGGCTTTGCCTTATGTTGTAACCACTTCTGTTAAAGTACCAGCCTCAGTTCTCTTCCACTAAGTAAGTAAAGACTTAACACAGCGTTTTTCTCTGACTTTTTTACAAGAGAAGTGACAGCCTTAATACTTTGGACAAAGCTCTTGAAGCTTATTTAAATCAGCTTCCTGCTTCATTAAAGCTTCCTGCAAATAATGATGAAAATCCTGAGGCATTGAAGCCTTTAGTGTGACACTTTAGCCACAGAACCAGTTTTGAAGTGTACTCAGAGATGCCTTTAGTCATCTGCAGTTACATGAGACTTAGACATTAAGAACGCCACACTAATGATTCCGGTCTGTCTGCAATTACTTACTCTTTGCCTTCGGCTATATAAGCATGAGTTTTTTTTTCTCTTCTAAACATTGATCTTTTGTTTGCATTTTTAACAATAAATGAGTTGAAATCACACTATATTTCTAATATGCTAGCAGTTTCTCGAGATCCAGTCTGAGGATTATGTTTAGTTCTACTTTTCCTGTTTAAATTGCTAGCTCTTAAAAAAAAAAGCAGCATGCATGGCAAAGTTGGCATGAAACCTCTTGTAGTTCCAGTGCATATTAAATGTTTATACTTGAGACAATTTTTTAATATTTTCCTGAGGGAAAAATGACATTGCTTTACTAACAATTTGAAGATTGTTATTTATTGTTATTTGAAATGTAGTGGGTTGAAGCAATACAGTCACTGTGGGAATATTTTAGTTATGACCTAAGATAGAGGCGTGTTAGGAAAAAAAAGTGTATTCTTCAAGCCTAGACTGAACTTTTGTCTCATTAAATGATTGGAGTCTTCAGATTAATGTTTATTTCTCTTTTTGGTTATGGGCTTTGCCTGTATCTGGTTTCGCCTGCTTTCATCTGCTCATGGTTGGCTTTTTTCCTTGAAAGTCAGTATGTTGCTGTATGTGCAGGTTTAGTCACAATGGTGTCTATCTGTGGAGAAAACAGGGGTCTTAATGTAAGGATTTATTACCAAAATCAGGAACAGTATCTTCTGTGAATCAAGATCAAATCCTCCAGTGGTATTTATCAACTATTAATAGTGCAAGACACTCAGACCTTAAACTCATGAAACTGCAGTACAGGAACTTAATTTGTCTCCTCGTATGTATGGCAAATAAATAGGAGTAGTCACATTCTCTTAAATAGGTTTGTAAATTAGTCAGTTCAAGCAACCCAGGCACTGTAGGAGTATCTGTGTTATAACTTAATATAGAGGAGTGTTAAGAAACAAATAAAAAAGTTCAAGCCTAGGCAGAACCTTTGCGTCATGAAATCAGTAGTGATGTGAGATAATTGTTGCATGCCAGTGTAACTTTTTGCATCAGAAAAATGAAAGTGAATGAGAACTTAAGCATGAACGCATTGCAGTTCTTGCTGATCTCGTATACATTGCTGATCTCTTCTGATTCGGGGCTTTGCATTACTGAGATTTCACAACTGAAAACTGGGGGAGGGGAGGAAGGATGTTAGAATACGAGCTTAAAAAAAAGACCTCAGAAAAACAGCTTCATTGGTCATTCCACTGTGGTTGGCTTACAGTCCAGTTGCCATCCTCTATCTTTTGGTGATGATAATGAGGCTATTTAGGGTAATTCTAAAGCCAAACCCCGGTTGTGACATGCCTGTGATGCTGCCAGATCCTGTAGCCCAGCAATTCAAGCCACAGAGAATTTCCTGATTAGTTTCTTGACTGTTCAAGAGTCATCTCAGATCTCTTCCAAATCACAGGATTGGCTCTTTGTTATGACCTGATCGCACATGTTTTGTTTTGTCCAAGATCTTGTTATCTGAAAAGAGGCTAGATGAAAAAGTTTCTTTCCAAGGATGTCCGGTTCTTCTCCTAGAACTGGGAAAACTCTAAATATACTGAATATCTCCTAGACTAAATGCTTTGTGAAAGAAAACAAGCTGCCAGTACACCCATCTCAGAAGAGGTCAGAGTCTATTCAGATCTTCTTCTCTATCTCAGAGGTAGCATCCACTAGAAAAAGAACCTTCAACCTCTAGTTCTTTTTCAAAAGTATTTGCTAGCAGCAGAGCTCACACTACTTGGTCCCCATGTAGATTCATAATGTCCATTAATTAAGATAATAGGTATTCTCTTTTTGTTGTTGTTTCACACCCTTCTTCCTTCCTGGTTAACATGCTGGGTGGTTCCTAATATACTAATTGTCTTTGAGTGGAGGGAAAGCTGCTGGGTACAGAAAATAGGAAGTTGCCTGTTCTTTTCTCTGAGACTGTAAGGCAGGCAGAGGTTAGGAAGTGGCTCTGGGATTTGTGGGGAAGTCTCTCCAAGCCTGGTGCATCACATTATTGTGGTGGAATTGACATGCCAGCACAGCTTTGGGAATGTGTGAATGTGTACTGGAAATGGGACTGGCCACACACCATAGCAAAAGCAAGCCTAAATTGTGAGCTGGAGTTAAAAAGAACTCACTGTGAACAAGAGCAGGGGGGCAAAACACTCTTTTATAGACACAATGAAAGACATTGCTGCATTTCTGCTGTGTTGGAAAAGGGAAACAGGATAAGGGTTGGGGGAGCTATATTTGAGTTTTACATTAAGAAGTAAATCCTGGGTTACCTTCAAATTCTTAGTGAAACTCTAAAAAAGATACAAAAATTGAGACAGCAAGCAGACCCATTTGACCCTTGTTTCAGATACTTGCTTCCAAACAGGGATTATACTGTCTTAGTTGTTCTCCCTGCCAGTAAAAATGGCAGTGTTTGAAAGGGTAAGTCAGACTTGCAGTGACACTATTGCTGGTGATGTTTATTTGCTGAATTACGGAATCATGTTTAAAATTAGGTAAACTCAGATGTTGCTTTGGTCCCTTTTGACATTGCAGACAAGCAGATGGTGGCTTTTGAGACATCTGTGCATTTCTGAGAGGCCAGGCCACCTTCAGAGTTCACACAGAAATGCAGAGGCATGTTGAAAGCCATGACTTCATTTCTTAGAACTTTAACAGCTGTATAGCTCAGAGACAAATAACTCATCCCTGGCTGGTCCCTGTAATAACACAGACATCCAGAAAATGCCTGGCATTTTTTGGTTCACTACTTGGGATCGAATTCCTCTGATTTTGTTTCCCTCTGGACTAAGATCAGACTATTCTTAATGCTGCAGCCCTAAGGAGAAATCTTGCCTCCCATTGGAGCTTTGTTTCCACACATGTTATATGGTCCCTGAAAATTCTACTGCACTAGCAATATTTGTCCAGTTTCCTGTTCAGCCCCTTCCATTGACAGCAAGTTCATGTTGTTCCATTTGGAATGCCCTGATGACTTTTTTTCCCTACAGAATCTCTTCCGTGATCAGAAATCTCAATGTCAAAGCACAGGATTTCAAAGGGCAGAAATTCTGAAATCAAAAGGAGAGGAGAGTCTGTCCTGGGAGCCAAAGGGAGAAGTGTTTTGTTTAAGCTTAAGGGTCTGAGAGAGTATGTGACTCCTCTGCATAAAACCAGCAAGAAGGTAAGTGCAGAGTTGGCTGATAGGGAACCACTTAAATTCACAACACTGTTGGCTTAAGAGGAATTGTTACCTATTGGTCCTGAATTAGTTTAGGCAGGAAGGGAATTCTGGACTAGTCTTTTAGTATGTCTAGAAGGGGAGCAGAAAGCAACCTGATTTTTACATCACAAATGAGAAACAGGCTTATACAGTCCTGTAAGGGTTTGGCCTCAGGGCCCTTCTGTCACTTACAATGTGTTACTGAAATTTGTGATGGGAACCTAGTGCTAGGGTTACAGGTTAATCTGCCTGAACCATTTAATCTAAACAATTGGCCAGATTACTGCAGTCTGTGAAAAGTGATCTGAGCTTTCTGGAACTGTGTTCCAGCACAATGCTGTATTTTCTTCAGTAGGACTGTTTCATGGTGATGTGCTACTCAAGCATGCATCATGTGAGACATAGTGTAACGTCAGATACAGCTATGGCTCTGAGTGACTGGAGTTAGTGTTTAAGCCACTTCTGCTGACTGCTGTATCTTAAAAGCACTCTCTCTAGTACAGACTTCAGGTCTGCTAGTGTCTGCAGTCAAGTCAACCCAGGTACAAGTGTGCTAGTACATCCAGTTAATATCTCTGCTATTGTAAGTACTGCCAATAGAGAACATTTTCAGGTGCTTTCATCCAATCTACCAGTTTTAATATACTTTCTAATGCTTTCCTGGGGATCCCTGTAGACTGTGCTAGGAGTTGTTTTTTCTTGTCTAGTCAACTATGGTTGATTAAATCAAGAAGATGGAAATGGGGGTATATAATATCTTACAGGATTCCTTTCATGCAATCCTGGATGTTTATAACCTACTCTTCACTGCCTCACTCAGGTTTATGATGAAAACCTTACCTTTCTCTCACAGCCTGGCAAATTCTTTAGAGCTTTTTTTTTATTTCTTCATTCATGTTATTCACTGGTCAAAATCAAATATAGAGTCTTGAGGTTGAGAACTGGGTAGAAAAGAAGACAGAGCCTGCAGAGGAAGTTGCAGCAGAGTGTCTCTGGTCTGCTATTAAATTCCTTCAATGCTTCTGTTTCTTGCGGGGGCCACTTTCCAGCAAAGCCTGAACCGCTCTTGAAAGCTGCATTTCCTGCTGCACAGAGCTCTCAACCAAAGCAGAAATCACAACAAGAGCAAACCCAGTGTGGACTCTGGCAAAGATCACCCTCTCTTCATATATAATAAGGAAGCATTTAGCCTGACCTCATAAAGAGAGAATTTAAAGGACTGTTCTACACTTTGAAATCTTACCCTTGATGGCATGGAAACAAAGCGCTGACTTGGGAATTTCAGCAGCTCATTTCACGTTCTGCTTAGCCCACTGTACTTCCTGAGCATGAATTGGTCATTGCATCATCCCAGGAAAATGAAGGTTATCAGGTCATTGGCTGCCCTTATAATCTGCTCAGTAAGGAATTTCTCAAGGGTATAGACTAGTGCCCAGAATAACATTTAACAAGGTCTGGAAAATTATGCCTGCTACAAGCAGAGACCTCCTAAAAATTTGCAGGAGGCCTACTGTTTGGACGAGTTAGCAGCACACACACCCTCTATAAACATCACTTAAAATGGCTACTTCCAGGAACCATGGAGAAATAGTTGAGGGAGAGTCCAGATGACTTTCCTTAGTACCTACAGGAACATATGGGCCTGTGCTAAATGGAGAAAAACCATTGTCAAGATTTTCTTGATCCTATTTGTCCCCAGAATCTGTCAGGCAAACTTCTTTTACACAGCCACCCATTCTACATGCAAACTGCACCCTGGAGTGCAGGTATGGCTGAAACTTCATGTGAAATAGTACTGCTTCTACCCTTGTGAGTGCTGTATATTCTCTGTACTATGTACAAGTCCTTTCTTTTGAGGAACAGCAGTATCACCTGATCCCACACAACGACTGCTGTTCACCTCTTCTTCAGCATGCAATGCTGAACAATATCACAGGTTTCCTTCAGGCAAAGTGTGGAACTGCAAATATACTAGTGACTACAATTTCACATAGCATCCTTGTACTACAGAGATAGATGAAATGTCTAGAGGTAGACAGAATGATCAAAGCCTGAAAACATTTGTGGAATAATTTCTGGTTAACAAGCCTATTTTTATAATGGGTAACATATGAGAACAAAAGGTGCAGGGGAACATAGGCTTTGGAAAAATGGACCTTAATATAAAATTATATATTGCATATTGTTTTTTTAAAAAACAATGTAAGTAGTGCTTAACTGTGATTAGAAGAAATCTAAAACATCTGCAAGAGCTCTTAAGTAAACCATGGAAAGTGGGAAGAATTCAACAAATGTTGGGAAACAAAAGAACAAAGAGCTGGGTGGAATTTATGTCTGCCTTAATATGCTAAGCTTGCCCCATACTTCTTGTCATTACCACTATGCAGAAATTGTACTTTCACTATTTCATTGTGCAAAACTTCCATTAATCTATAGCCCTCAAGCCTGAGAGCTGAATTTCTTTTACCATTGAGCTACAAGGCTCTTGGCAATTTTCTCTCCATTTTCTTACTGTGTAGATAATGGCATTAATTTTTCTCTGTAGGGAGAGATATTTAGGGTTAACTTGGGCGCAGAGTTAATTTGGCATCACTTCTAAACCCTTCTTAAATAAAAATGATGGCATAGTATTTTGAAAAATGAGATAAACTTCAGTGCTAATTTTGCTTCTTGTTAGATCATCTTTTAACTTCTTTTTCTTCCTCTTTATATCCCCTAAAGACATCTGGGCAAAGTAGATCAGACAATGAACATCACTACCTTTAAACATACCTTGAAATAGCCCACAATTCGGATCAAGCACAACCCTAGTGCAGTCCTCTGTCCTTATTTAACTTATCTGCTGTGCCTGCAGTGAAGCACTGACTACTCCAAATGGTCTTCAACTGCTAACCTGGATGCCAGCAGTTGTCATCTTGCAGCACCACGGAGCTCTGCTAAAGCTGTGAAATCCTTCTGAAATCAGGGGTGTGTAGGCTTGCCCCTTCACGTGTGCCAACAGGTAGAACCTCTGGTAGGGGCTCAGTTGCACTAATGCTGAAGAAGCCTCCTCTAGCTATCACACTGGGACTTTCCAAGCCACTGTGTTAATTTAATTAAAAAAAAAAAAAAGGAGGCTGTGGCTACTTGTAGCTTTTACAGTAAAAATACAGCATAAAAAATGTTCTCTGTTACAATGTAGTTCTTGTGTGCAGTGATGAAATATTGCTGTTACTCAGGCACATGCATCTGCAAAGGCATTCTCGGGACACTGAAGCAGTACCATATTTGGCCACTTCTCTTCATAGTCCCTGTCTGGTTGTAAAGAAGGCTTTTGCACCCTGCTAGTGTTCCCAGACTGCTGCTAATCGGGCATTAGAATGCTCTGCTTTCAATCTTCAGAGTTGTCAGCTTTGAAGAGATGCTGACTAGTTTGAAAAGGAAACAGAAAAAAATACTTTCAAAATTACCTAAGCCAGTCTCTACACACTTCTCTCCCACCCAGGTAATACATGTATTTTCTTGGTTTTCAGCTTTGAACTTGTTTGTATCACATTTGCTTGCATATATAACATTTTTAGGGGCTGCTCCAAGTGAGAGTAGTGCATAGTAATCTTTGAATTATCTGAGCCCCAAGATACGTTGCAGTTTGTGAAGAGGATACAAGCAGAGTGCCTGTCACATGTGAGACTTGGAATGTTTTCTGTCTGCGAGAAACAAGGGGGTGGTGCCTCTGACTGCGGGATATGCTGTATCTTGGCCTAGAGGTGTCATAGGGTAGCACTTCTGAAAGTACCGAGATAAATTTGAATGAGTCTTGATAATAGCTATTGCATTCAAAGAAAATTCACAGTCCTTGCCTTGAAGCGTGAAAAGCTTATTGTGAGGGTTTTTTAATCTTTCTGTATTCTGTAACTAAAGATCTAATGAGTTTTGTTTGTTTGTAAGAAGCTGAGTGTTGTTCTTTGTATTCTGGCAAAATTTCAAGCTGAATAATTGCATTCTTAATTCTCACCTCATTTCCTCCCCTCAGCAATAGTGCTGTGGCATGCTGCTCTGCATGGAGCTTTTCAAGTATTGGCATGTCAGAATTATCACTTCCAGCACAGCAGTTCTAGTGTGCAGTGTTAGAATCAAAGGTATTGAAAAAGCAACAGTTATTTTAAATCAATAAATACCCTACAGCCTGAACCAAGATTTTTCACCTTTCACCCCAAGGGGTTTCAGAGGCCCCCTCGGAAGGGGGAGGAGCTACATTCCTTTTAGGCTTCTCAGAGCAAATAAATTTGCTCCCTCAGCCTCTCCTCATAAGGGAGATGTTCCACTCCCTTAATCATCTTAGTGGCTCTGCGCTGGACTCTCTCAAGCAGTTCCCTGTCCTTGAACTGTGGGGCCCAGAACTGGACACAATACTCCAGCTGTGGCCTCACTAGGGTAGAATAGAGGGGGAGGAGAACCTCTCTCGACCTACTAACCCCCCCCTTTCTAATGCACCCCAGGATGCCATTGGCCTTCTTGGCCACAAGGGCACATTGCTGGCTCATGGTCATCCTCCTGTCCACCAGGACCCCCAGGTCCCTTTCTCCTACACTGTTCTCCAGCAGGTCAGCCCCCAGCCTGTACTGGTGCATGGTGTTGTTCTTCCCCAGATGCAAAACTCTGCACTTGCCCTTGTTGATTTTCATTGAGTTTCTCCCCGCCCAACTCTCCAGCCTATCAAGGTCTCTTTGAATGGCAGCACAACCCTCTGGTGTGTCAGCCACTCCTCCCAGTTTAGTGTCATCAGCAAACTTGCTGAGGATACATTCTGTACCCTCATCCAGGTCGTTGATGAAGATATTGAACAACACCGGTCCCAGTACCGACCCCTGAGGGACTCCACTAGTTACTGACCTCCAACTAGATTCTGTCCCATTGACTACAACTCTCTGACTTCTTCCCTTCAACCAGTTCTTGATCCACCTCACTACCTGATCACCAAACCCATACTTTATCAGCTTATCTACGAGGATGCTGTGGGAGACAGTGTCAAATGCTTTACTGAAATCGAGATAAACCACATCTACGGCTCTGCCATCATCTATCCACCTAGTTATTTCCTCATAAAAGGCTATAAGGTTGGTCAAACGACCTACCCTTGGTAAAACCATGTTGACTGCTTTTAATGACCCCCTCATCCTTGATATGCCTAGATATGCCTATGTTCTTGTAGCACAGGTCTCTGATCATTTTAGTGGCCCTTCTCTGGACTTGTTCCAACAGGTCCATGTCCTTCCTGTGCTGAGGGCTCCAGAGCTGGATACAGTACTCCAGGAGGGGTCTTACCAGAGCAGAGCAGAGGGGCAGAATCACTTCCCTCGATCTGCTGGTCACAGTTCTTTTGATGCAGCCCAGGATACAGTTCACCTTCTGGGCTGTGAGGGCACGTTGGCCTTCTGGGCTGTGAGACACATTAATGTCTGTCCATGTTTTCTGAAGGAGTTGAAAGCAGCCTCTAATTTGTACTCTTGCTTTTGTATGTACAGATAATTGCAGGTAAACAGGATTGAAAATGACATCCCAGCCCAGTGTCATTCTATCTAGGCAACTGTACTGGAAGCATTTCTACAGCATGCTAGATGTCTACCAGATCAGTGTGAGAGAACAGACTGCTATATTGGTATTAGTCAGGAATGTCCTTATTTCTGTTTGCCAAGATTTAAAAACTTAACCTGGAAGCAACAGTAGCAAACAGAAGCTTGGTCCCTACCAAACAATGCTGTTAAGCATGTCTTTATACAGGGAAGATACAACACTGGTAGGATCATGATAAATGATAATCCCTTGACAAATTCCCTAGAATCCTGTAAGCAATGTATGTGCAGTTAAGATGTTCATCGGTATGGGAATGTGTTGGATAAGTTACAGCAGTTGTTGTTGTTGGAGATATGCTTACTGTCCACTGCTCAGTAATGTACTTTGGCACTTGCTGGTGTCAAGTGCTTCAAATGTGTTACTGGGGACAGCAGCTACCTGAGCTACCTGACCTGCTACCTGCAAACCTTACAGGCTACTGATTGTCTGCATATTTCCTCTGTCAAGATACATGTGCCTTCTGCAAGAACTAGGGGATCTACATAGCCCGGTACCAACAAGCAAGAAGCCATGACATTCCTGATTCCCTGCTTTTTAATTTTCAGACAATATGTTCTGGACCACATGGCTAAGAATCCAAAGCAAGGAAAATTCCAACCCTCACAAGAGTGGATGATTTGCAAACATAAGTAGGTTAGGAATGTCTAGTTTTGAATGCAAGTAGCCAGATGGTGGTTCTTCCTTTCCCCAACTCCTCACACTGACACTAGTCATCTGGAGGAGCACAGGAATGCAAATGTGCCAGAATGGAATAATAGGCATTTTGGAGTAAGATTTTTGGCAACAGGGGCAACCAGTGTAAACTGAAATGGCTTCATTAGAGTCACTTTAACACAGGTAATGGTAATCCTGGAGATCTGAGCCACTGAATCAATCCTTTAATACCTGCTTTTGAAAGAAAAGGAAAATGTGAACCAGGTTTTGAAAAATATAAAGATGAAATCTGCTCAAGCTCCCATGTCATTAGTGGTCAGAGGAACAGTGCAGGGCCACCAGCCAAATTTGGTAACTCCTGCGTCTTTGACAGGCAGAAGCAGTTTCAACAACAGAGAAAACATAGCCATTCAAACATGGGGTTCAGCACAGCATTCAAACCTCAGGCCCTCCTGCACTGACCTGCAGTATCTGTACTCTCTTAGTACAGCTGATGCCTTCAGAAACATATTGAAAGCTACAGAGAGTTTCCTCCCAAGCAGCTGGCTTGCTCTGACACTGTTTAATAACAGTTATGCTTATGAGCATTTTCTTCCAGTTCCCCTCATCCTTCTCATACACTGTCATTTCCCAGGCTGGAATTTTTTCTTTGTGGTTAGCAACTTCTTCAACATTGCAAGGTTACAATTAAATGATACAGTCAACAGCACCGCATTTAGGGCAGTGGTTCAGATGAGGGAGACATTGCTTCAATTTCCTGGCTGATTCCGATAGTGCAGGGACTTGGAACTGAGTTTCCAATGTCAAAAGTCAGTGGCTATTCCTGGGTAAGTACTGATGTCTGATCGAAGGAACAGGCATGTAAATACAAACCCTGAGCTCAGCAACACAGTGTTATCCTGCAAGAAATGTCAGATAATCTGCAAAAACATCTTTTTCCTTGTTCGTGTCCATAGGCCAGACAAAGCTTGCGGCTACTTAATCATCCAAATTGTACCACCATCCATTGCTATACAAGTTCCTGTAACATTTGGCTTCTAACCTGCATGGGAATTCTTCGGTATCCTTAAGCTCCACTGGAATTGATGTGAACAAAGGCAGGAGGCAACTTCTCAGTGGGTAAAATTCCTATAACCAGTAAGCACAAGGTTGGGTTAAATCACATGAATGATGTGGGAAGTTAAGTATGTGTTAAAAGCTCACTGTTCAGCTTTACTAGCAATGCAGCCAGGATTCTAATTTTAAGTAACGGGGCCTGTATATGTTAAAGCCATAGTTCAGAGAGCTAAGTTCTTCTAGATTCAGGAATATCTTGGAATTCTATAAATCATATAATCTTTTTTTGGTAGCTCAAGCAGCATACGCCCGAAGATTGTCTTTCATTAATACTGCCACAGCTAACATTCCAGTTGTGCTCTTGCCTCAGAACTAGAAATCCAACAGTGATAGTTATCACCATAATTTTGTAGGCACAATCAGTGCACAGTAGGATAACACGTTTTGCAATAATAAGGCATATATGCAAGGCTGTTGCCAGGTGAGCTGCCAAGGCAGCTTTAAAATAGCTCCACACTAGTGGCTTTTCATTAGAGCTCCATTCTCTAGCTCATTCCAGTTGCCAGAAAGAAGCACTCTAAAACTTACATCATCTTGCTGTTTGCCAGATCTTGCTTACTGTTGCCACTTGCTTCTTGAGAAGCCAAACCTCAGTCCTCCTCAGTAGCTCATGGTAGCCACCAAATGACTGTGTGAGGAGCTGGGAAAGAGGCATTTGAAAAAAAGAGCTACTCAGATTGCCTAAAAATTTGCTGCCTGTCCTGGAATTTAGACCAAAGCCTCAGTTCTATCTGTATCCCAAACAGGGTGGTGATAAGTGTTTGCCAAAGGGAGCAAAAAAAACTTGAATTCCCAGTGGCTACGTACAGCGGGAAGAATCCTGGTGTGTGAAGTTTACCTAAGTACCTGATATCAGGGTGCTTGACAGTAATGCTGACAAGAATAAGCCATTGCATATGTGGTGTCCTGCGTTTACAGGGTTAAGTAACTTTAGATCATCCCTCTCTTCCCACTCCTGGCTGCTGTGGATCTTGACTGTTGCAGCATTCAGGCAGTTTTGAAATCTGGAATTTTATTGTTCTTTTCTAAATAACCAGGTCAGCCCTGGGCATCAGAATTTATCCTACTGGCCTTGGCATTGATGGGGCAAGGTGCTTGTTATGAGGGATCAGAAATGTCTACATATATACACTCTCTGCTGGGAGGAGGCAGAGCATCTGTATTCATATGTAATATATTATTTTGTAGTCGATTCCTTTGTGACAGCCTGCCCATGATGGAAAATTCTTCTGGTGAGGTACTTAAGCACAGATTTGGTTTTTTGAAAGAAGTTAACTGAGGTTGTGATTCTAAAGCCCCACAAACACTGTGTGTAATGAAACTTTGGCAAAGGCAGATTATACGACTCTGGCACAGAGAAGCTTACATCTATAAAAGGCAAGATCTGTCCTTTGTTTATTCCCTAGTAAATCAGTGAAGTATGTCATGGTATTTTAGCATCAACTTACCACATTTTATCTTCCCTTCTAATTTACGGGCCAGTGGAAAATAGAGATTGACCGAGTTGCCTAACGACTTATAGACTGTTTAATGAACAGTGACTGGAAAGACTGGAAAGCAAAGAGTTTCCCTGCTTTACAGACAATGAGCAAGCTCAGTGCATTTATGGTGCAGTATTGCAAGCTTCAGGTCGTACAAGAAAGCTAAACATGTTTTAAAGCTGTGCTAGCAAGCAATAAACTTGAAATGGTATTTAAGCATGAGGGGAAAGTCAGGCTGCATGTACCTATGAGAAATTACTCATATAGACAATGTATCATTGACATCTAATGGTATTGAAGGTATCTCTGCAGTAATTCAAAGAATGTTATGGTGCTGACTGCATCACCCCTTTGCACTGCCAGTGGGACATAACGTGTATCTTCATTAGCAGTTTAATTTAGATCAGGATTTTAGTTTTGATGTGAATCTCTCTATTAACCTCACTTCCTGTGCTTTTGTTTGTATTGTTGGGTGGCCTTGAGGCACACAAACTGAGTACGTTTTAGATGAAGCCAGAAGATGTGCTAAGACACAAACATTCAGTCCATGCAAGACTAGAGAAAGTCTGAAATAAAACTAGGGCAAACAGTAGTCCTTAGTAACAAGTTATTTGCCCTACAAATGTTACTTTTACACCACTGACTTGCTAATGTAGATACAATTGTACTTGGCTATGAATACACACACATATATTTATATTTACATATATAAATAGCTTCCCTTAGTCATGCTTTTGGATTTATTGGGTTGGATATCTAGCTAGCAATTTCACTGAAACCTGCTATTATCAGTAAATAGTATGTCCTAAATATTATAGTAGCTTTATAGTCTGCTAAATTTGCCAGCTACTGTCCTATGCTCTTTAAAATATGAGCTGTGCATGCCCAAGGACAGATCGCTGGAGCTGTTCTAAATAGCAGGATGCTCAGTCCCAAAGCTAAGGAAACCTAAATTCAAGGAATGTAGTCTGCAGAGAAATATGTGTTCTGCTTGCTGCTTTGCACCTTGACGTGACCAGCAGATTACACAGATGTCCACCTCTTCGAGTGGACTGAGATGGATAGTTCATTATAATGATTCTTCAGTCTGTCATGAAAATACCCATTAAATGGATTAATTGCATGCAGAAATGAATGCCAAGATTACACATTGTTACAGGAATACTGGATGAACCTTCAGAAGGAATAAAGGAATTTCCATATTAAGGGACATATTAAAAATAAAACTCACAAAACGGGGTGTTAGATGAGTTAATATTTGTCATTAGTGCCTAGTTACACGAACAAGAGTACAGTCACTGTTCTTTAAAAAGCAAGTTAATCTTGGAAAACGAAATGTGGGAAGGTGTGAGACAGCAATTTATAAATGGAGTTAATGGAGTCTCTGAAGTTTTCCGCAACAGTAGGTTTTGAGGATACCTGTTTAACTCCAGATGTAATATAACTTGCTCTGATATTTACAGCTTTTCCTTCCAGACTACTGTGGAGAATTACCTTCAAAAGAGTAATTTCAAACAGGAAGAGAAACTAAGTGGTCAAAATTAAAATTTCCATCACAGTATTTTGCTACAGTTTTGACTTCTCCTGTCATTGTCTAGGATGAGATTTCAAATACTCCCAATATGAGAAGGGCAATGCAAGACGGTGTTCACTCACGCTTCCTTATTCAGCTTGAGAGAGCAGCCACAACCTTGACCCAGTGAGAAATCCCAAGTATGGCTATGAAATCGTATCTGCCAGGACTGACTGCAGCTGTGAGCTCAGTCTGATCCTTTTGCCTCTCTTCAAAAGTTGTCTGCCAAGACCTATCACACTGGTATCCTAAAGGCAAGACAGAGGGCTGTGACACTCTTGGCTATCTCATTAAGACTGAATTCCAGCAAAGGATGCTGTTCCCCTATGTGCACACGTTTGTCATTTGCTCACTTTGATGATTATTTGAATTGCCATTTGTGGTAACCATTTCACTTGTGTTAAAATAAACACTGAATTACATATGCAGCCAACAGCAGCTTTAATGTAGGCAGGCACTCTTTTAGCACTCGGGGAGAACATACAGGTGGAATGAAACATGGATGTTTGCAAACTCTTTTTCCACCATAGCAATTGTTTTGAAGTGGTAGTGATCTCCAGGGATGCTCCAACTCCTGCACACGCCTATGTCAATTACAAAAAATGTGCATCTTCAGGATTTCAGAGAAGTGTGAAGTCATGGACACCCTGGGCCTAATTCTAGTCTCATTTACCCAAGCATAATTGGAGGTAATTCCGCTGAAGTTTGTGAAGTCATCCTGGCATGAAATGGCTTGCAAGATCAGAATCAAGACTTTCCACTTGTCATTAAGGGATTTTAATTGGAGCTACTTCTGATCAGAAGGGAATAAAATAAAAATAAGAGCAAAACTCTGCCTCAAGCAAGCATCCTGAAAGACTTGGATTTCTTTTTCTACCTGAGGAAAGAATGAGCTTATTTCAAATTTAGACCAGGGAGAGTTGGCCTCTGAACCAAGTGTTGGACCTCTCCTCTTCACTACAAGTTTCATTCAAGCTGTAATTTGCCTTAAGTAACATTTTGGTTAAATGCTTGAAGACCAATCCATACTCTACATGTGAGTATTGACTACGCGAGGGAATTGCATTTAGGAAAAAGTTCATACAGTTATCTTGCAGGTCTCTTTGGTGCCAATGTAGAACTTGCATCCCATTTCTATGTATTGTTCCTTTCCTACAGAATCCAATATAACTTACAAAACCTTTTGCTCTTTTTCAGCAAGCCTTTGCTGAACTTCTAGGCTCTTTCTTAGATTGATGCTTTTATTCCTTTAATGGCAACAATTATTGGTTGTTACACATTCTGAGAGATGGTCACCCTTTCAGGAGCAGCATTCAGCCCTTTCTGCTTGCTGTGGCTTCATTCTCTGTGCCTCTCAATTGGCCCAGCTGCCATCTCTAAACAAACAAAAAAACCCACAAAATAAACCACAAAAATATTTTGAAATGGTATTACCATTTAAACCATTTTTGAGACCAAAAGAAAAATACTGTCATGTTAACTTGTATACCAAGCTTTCAGCAGACGCAATTTAAATGCTGTTAGCCACTGTACTTATGCTGGAAATCGCATCTGACCCTTTCAAAGAGCTTCAGATCCATGCCATACTCAGCCCCATAGTGCTATGGATCCACTTGAAACTGCAGAAATATTGTTTATTTCTTCTATTTAGTTTATGAAACCACTGTGGATTCAGTGTGCTGGACTTTAGCCCAGACTTTAATATTCAGTCTGAAGCCTTACAGGGAGAGTTCTGGAAAATGCTCTTGGCATTGACAGACTTCTTTCTTACCTGCCCATATTAGACCAAAGAAACGCTGGCAAAAAGCATGACTCAGGCACTCTGAAAACTCCAGAGTGTAAGAATAAGAATGCTGGATATATTCAAACCAGTCATGGTGTAAAAGGGAAAAAAAAAAAACCCTCTCAATGCCCTAGAGTCCAGGTATAAATCATAGAAGAAATTTCTTGTCAGCAAACTGAGAGGCTAACTTCATGAATTATGGAGTAACAAGACTCCCTTCCTTACTTAAAGTCTCTCTTCTAAGGTGTAACTTTATCCTCCACATCAATTGAAGTCTTTTGCTCCTGCAAGTACAAGGTTAGCTGGTAGACCTGAAGGTTAATCTCAGCGACACAAACAGGCAGAGCCTGATTTTTCCTTCCAAGCATTTCCTAGACTCCAACAGTAAAATTCTAGTGCACAGAGCCTCTCTGGTGTTGTTAACTAAAATCAAGCTATAAACGATGGTTGACTCATTTCCTAAAACCAAAGGTTTCCTTTAAAAAACAGCTCTTAGCCCATAACCGTTCAAGTTCCATTTCCTTAACCCAACTGTCAGGACCCCGGGAAGAGGCAAGAAAATGGAAAAAAAAAAAAAAAAGACAAGAAGTGGTTGTGCTTATCAGTAATACAGCAAAAAACCTCAGCCCTAATCCAACCCAGAAAGAGACTATTTTAAAGAGTGCCTTGGTCACATTCAGCACACATGCGAAGATTTCCTAAACTGGGGTGGGAATCAGACCAAAATGGAATGATGTGAAACACTGAAAGCACTTTTTTTTAACTTTGCAGGAGTTCAATCTAGAAACATACTGGGCTTGTTAGAGCCTGCATGCAAGTACTTCATAGTGCATCACACAACCAGCGGGGTTGCAGCTCCGATGAGCCCAGGAGTGCTGCTCACATTCTTGAGTGCCATCTGCTGGCACCTTTTCTCTTATCTCCGCCTTATACATAACCTGTGATCCTTCCAGAACTTGTTCAGTGACTTGCTGAAGCTGCCTCATGCTTCTGTGAGACAGAAGGCTATCTAAGGGTTTTTAAAAATGGAGCTGGCCTGTCTCGCCATACAAACTTTGGACCACGCTGTTTTGAGCAGCAATGCTAAATTGATGGAAAAGTAGTACACGTAGCACTGGGCTATGGTTTGCATGGAGTAAGGTTGAACACATATGGTGCTGCTTTTGAGGCTACTGAAAGACAGAATGTGGAAGACTGATAGGTCCTTATCTAGTCAGAGATGTTTGCTTGCCTCATTTGAGAAAGATGTGAGTGTATTGCTATTTTCACATAATACTATAACAATTTATTTTCTTTTTAAGACACTAAGTCATGCTACCTTTCTTATTTTAATCAGTAAATTGTGTATGGGCATGCATGGGCACAACTGTTTGTAAAATTGTGCTTAATAATGAAAAAAATCTCAGTATTTTGCCGTTAAACTCTAGCCTACCCTACCTTTGCAGGAGGTTTTGTGTTCCATAATGCTACAGATACCAGAAAGCGCCTGCCTTCTGCACAGATACTGATTTTAGTAACCCTAATATAACATAGAAAAGCTTCATTTTTGTTCATCCTGACATTAGGCAATTCTTTTCTCCGATTTGCAGTCAGCAGCAGATAAATACCTGATATCATTCCAATGACTGTTCTACCAACTCTGAGGAGCAGTTGATGCTCTAAGCTAGCCAACTAGGTGAATATAAACTTGTGGATCATCATACTGCTCTGATATGAGTAAGTGCTTTAAGTACAACTTTTTTAGCTGCCACACATGATCAAAACTCTGGAAGTTCAGGACCTTTAAAGTGAGGTTTATCCTACCTTGCAGGAAACAAACACACTCAAGTCAGTTACTTCAGAGCAGAGAAAGGGAAGAAAGCCAGACTGATTGCCACTGTCTCTAGCCTATACAGAACAAATCATGGGATTTCTATGTCTGGTATTCAACATCTTGCCTCAGCTGTTATTTCCCTGCGGGTAAGTGTCTCAGAGGTGACTCCAGATGAGCTGGGTTCTGGGATCTGCTCCTTGCAAGGCCTGGCACATTCTACCTGACTGGGGACTTGGGCAGGCAAGCGTTGACTCATCTCACTAAAGCAAGGTAAGAACACACCTCACTGAAGCCTCATAAGCCATGACTGTTCTTGCTGTCCACTCTGCCCATCTGCCAAAGCTTAGTGTCCTCATGACAGCCATCAGAACAGGTTGTGCTTGAGCCCTTTCCTTGCACAGGTTGGTAATTCTGCTCCATGAACTTTTGTTTTTGTGGTAAATTAAGCTGGGTTACACACTGGCACTGCTGAAGTGCAGGTACATCTCTTCTCTGCTGCCTTCTGTGCTGTGGAGGGTGCCAGTGCTGGCATGGAGGCAGAGCGCTTGAACGAGGCTGATCACGTCTCAAACTGCTGTGGCGAGAGTCTCTAGAGTGCAGTCAAAGCCTGTGGGGCCGTTGCATAATCTCCCTATGACAGCAAGCTCTCATCTTCACAATGGCACAATGGTCTGCTTTATCTACACACATTAGAAAGATTTTGTGGCTGACACTGTATAATACAAGCCACATGTGCTTTTACTGCCCTGTCCTTTGTGGTTTTGGCACGCAGGTGTTTCTGTGTAGATGTTGAATTGCCCACTCTGCAGGCAGGCGTGTGAATGCCCTGGTGTCTCCATGTGTGCGGGTGTGCCCAGTGTGTGCCTGGCTGCCCACAGGCACGGAGCACCTCGCCTCCTGGGCCTCCTCAGCCAATGCGTGGTTATTTCTGCTGCTGTGAGGAAGGGGATTTGTCAGCTAAGTTTACCATCCTTTTAACCCCCTTTCACGCTTTAGTCGAAAGAGGTCTGCCACCTCCTAGCCTGCTCCCTTCGCGAGGTGAGACACCGGCTTTGCTGGGCCACAATTGGCTCCCGCCGTCTGTATCCCCGCCTGACTGGGTTCAGTGCTTTTCCCGCCCTTTTGGGGGCGGAGCGGGGCAGACACCACGGGAACTGAGGCGAAGGGGTTCGGGTCCGCCTCAGCCGCTGCTGCCCTCAGCGTGGTGACCGACAGGGAGCTGAGGGGACGCGAGCCCGGACCCCTCGGGCTGCGGGGCCTGGCAGGGCTGGCTCCACACCAGCCCGCCGGCCATCTCTGCGGTTCCCGGCTCTTGAGGGAGCCCTTCAAGCTGGCAGGCCCATCTTCTCCTCCCCCCCGCCATCTGGGGTGCCTGTCTGAGGACATGGGAGAAGGTCCCTCCACCTCACTTCATGGCGGCTGCGCATCTAAAATGGCGGCCGGTGAGCGGGGCGGGGTTTGGCCCCACAGCCCCGATGTGTCAGCCTGACAGGATCAGGGTAGGTTTCTGGTTTATGAAACGCTGTACTGGGGTTCTTGTTTGTGGTGGCAGGTGCTGTTAACACTTTCACGGGCTATTGGGGCAGAGCTGACTTTGTGCATGCTGGAGTTTTTCCTAAGCCCAGGCCTAGTCTGTTCTACAGATGGGGCACAAGATGAACGGAGGCCACTATGAAGGTATTGTATGCATGACTTGCTTTATTTTTAATGTAATTTAACAGGATAAAGAGCATGAAGAAAAGAAGCACACTGCTCAGTGGAGTTACTACAGGAGGCTGCTGCAAGAGGAAAAAGCTGCTGCTCTCCTGCCGGGCTGAATGGCATTCACAGCAGAGCAGATGCAGGCCCCCAAGCAAGAAGTGCAGCAGGCACCGAACCAGCAAAATGCAGAAGGTGAGAATTAAAGGAAAACGTGAGATCATATCTCAGATGTAGAGCTGTTTACTGCTGCCTAGTTTACCATGTGAAAATGGGTTATTTATTGTTCTTTTCTGTCACAAATCCCTCCCCAGTGCACCAGCAGAGCAATTCTGGTCTCTGCTTGGAATTGCTGTGGAGAAGACTTTTTTTCTCTGCTCTGTGATGTGTTCTTTTACTTCTAGGACAGAACAGTTTATTGCACATTTGCTGCATGTGCTGGAGGGGCGCTGGCCTGCACTGTCCCCAGAATTCCCATGTACAAACATACTTCAGGAGTGAGCAGTGTGGGATTTGTATCATAGCAGAAATTCTAACAGAAACAAATTAATTGATCTTTTATTATGGTCCCTGTACCAGCCTATAACAAGCTGTAACAGGCTGGCTATGGCTAACAGAAATTCTCCACCCTCTCAACATATGTTAATATAGTTGAGGGAGAAATAGTTCAATTCATTTTGCAGACTCCTACTGACGTGGGTGTCACCTTGATTATTACACATTAATTACATAAGGAAGAAAGGAGTGGCTTTCTGAAGTCAGAAGATATGTAGATCCTGAAGGAGAAAGCTAGAAAAGAAAAACTCAAGACACCTTTTGTTCTCTTATTATCTTCCTTTGTTGAGGTATCAAAACTGTAGGAAGATGGGAGTTTTAGTGGAGGAAAATACATGCTGTGTAACTTAACAGCATTTCAGTAAAGAGCCATAACTGTATCTCAAACAGGATAAAAATTTAATGTTGCGCAGAACTCACAGAAAAGCATTTCTGCACAGCCTCTGTTCCTGAACTCTCTCCAAGTGATTCGGACTGATTAGGATCTTCTAGTTTGCAATACCCGCTCTTGCTCAGGGTGCCTTAACTTATCTTGGAATGTGACAGGGGGAGAGAAAAACCATTCCTGAGTCAGTACTAAGTACCTTTCTACACTGGGTCTTGTTCTTTACAAAGTGTTTGTTTTGGGAGAGCCTTGAAATCAAATTCGGTCAAGCTTCTACTTTCCTTCCTGTATGATTGCCCCCCTAACCGTAAGCCAGTTTATATATATATAAGCCTATGCCTGTTTAACAAGAGGCAGGCAGAACCGCAGAACTGGTCTGCAGTGCCAGAAGACCTGGACTTTATTCCTTCCATCCACTGTTTGAGCTGCCTTTCCCTATCAGATATCTACCTGAAGGGCAAAGAGTTGCACAAAGAGGTGAAGTTTTTTCTCCCATCTCCAAAACAATTTGGAGCTCTAGAGAATGCTGTATCTGAAATAAGTGTGTCCGGCCTGCTCAGTAAAATGATCTCGCTTTCCCACAGACCTGCCAAGCATGGTGCATTTTCCTACATATCAGTCACTGCAAGGTGGTGGAAAGCAGGGCAATGTCTCCTAGGCAGGCTGTCAAAGTGCTAAGGAGATTTTCAATTTGAAGGACGAATTGTGAGAAAGGGCTGACAAGGGGAAGCTTTAGGCGAATGTTTTTCTCACAAGTTCATAAAGACTTCTCCTATGCCTCCTTTCATTTTTAGAAATTTTCTATCTACAGATCAAGCACGCATAACCTTTAGCAGTCATGCAAGGCAGTGCATCTCTTGCTCTCGAACATAAATGCACAGGGCTTTTTACCCCCAGCTTCATCCTATTTTGATATGAAAGTTTTAATCTGGCAACTAAAGTTTGAGTGTCATACTTCCAGTTTGGTTATGGATGTGCAGTCCAGACAAGCCCTGCTGAGAGATGCCCTTCTGAAAAGGCTCAGTATTTAGTTTAAATCAGGCTTGCTTACCCCACACCTTACTTCTGTCCGTGAAAGTGAGGCAGAAGTTGTTCTGGTTGAATATAGAATTACTTGGCCTCTCCTTATGAATGCATTGATGAATCCAGCTCCAAAAGGTCACGTTATTGCAAAAGCTGTCTGATATAGGGGAGGGAAAAAAAAAGGTGGTTTGGTTGAGCTTTTTGTAGTCAAAACTCACCTTTTAATGTCTGGGTAGGAGATGGCTGCCCTAACTTTTTTTCAGAGTGTGCTCATACAGCTGGGCTGTCACGGGTCTTGTAAAGACCCATGAAATGGGATACCCTTTCCTGGCAACAGACAGTACTTGTCGCTGCCAAGTCCTGTAGGGCCCAACCAGCCTGCAGCCAGCTCCTGTACTTAGATTGCCTGTTTTCTTGATGGTCCCCACCGTTGCCAAAGATGAACCCTAAAAGTCTAGTCTGCTTGATGACCCTGTTTGTTAGCAGAATTTAATCCTCTGCAAATGCCTGGGGTGAGTGACCCCGTGATCTTTCTGCTGTGAGATTCAGCAAGCAAGAGCTGTGTGCTGCATCAGGCTGTGTAGGAAACCTACAATCCATTTCCCAGAAACAGATTAACCCAGTGATGTTCAAGATGATCTTTGTACGGCTAAAACTTAGGTTGTGAAACTTCATTGTACTGGACCACTGATTAAAATTGTCACGTCCTTTTAGTATTTCAAAGCATGTCTTATTTACCACTGTAAAAACTACACTTTTGGAAAAATACCTAGACAGTAAAACTGAATTTTCCCTTCTTAGTTATAAACGAGGCTGTAGCTTAAGCTTGAAAATTCCTGCATTTCTTAAAGGATCTCTAGCATTGTTCTGCTAAGCACTTAAAGAACAGTTGTCTCAAACAGAGAAGGGGCAAGAGGTTTGCTGCATTCTTTGTGGGCTGTTTAAATTCCATATAAGGTTGAGGCCAGTTTGCTAAAGGCAAAGGAAAGATTTTAATACTGATTGAAGGTGTGTAGAGTCAGAGTAGAAAATAGCTTTCTTAACAAATGGTTAATTAAAAAGCAAATGTCTGATGACCTGAACAGAAAGTGGTTCCATGCCACTTACCAATTTCCACTATACCATGGTCACAGATATGTGCTCTGTATTCGAAGAAGCCGTGCCTGGTTGCAGCTCTTCCCTTGCCCCATATTAAAAAAAAATAAAAACACACACACCCCCCAGCCCTGTGACATCAGGAACTGAATCCTCATTGCTGTTGTACACTTAACACTACTCTCCTTAGTAAGTGGCCGTTTGAACAGGCACTTTTGCCTTGTGCTGAGAGGTGAGGATCTGAATGATAGCTTTAAGTACATACTTGTGATAACAGCAGACTGCTGGCTGTGTGTTGGCTCAACCCCATAATACCATTCCCAGTGTATTGTCCGAAGCAAGACAAGAACGAGTTAGCAGAGTAGGCGGCATGCAACCCTGTATCCAGTTGTGCTTGTGAGCTTGAGGGTAATATTTGTAGAGGAAGGACAGCACAGAATCACAATCTGCTGTCAGGCAAGTCTCTTGGTTTAGTCTTTTAGGAATGAAGCCCTTTCTTTGAGTTGTGACATACCTCAAATTCAAATAAAATTATAATATAATGAGATGTCCTTTTTTCTCCATTGTCAGTGGTTGAGATTTGTTGCTGTGCACAGTTCACTGGTATATCTTGTTCTATGCTAAGCAACATCTTCAAAAAATCTTCAAAAGGGAGCAGATCTGTTTTCCTCAGCCTGTGAGGACTGTGGATTACTTCTCTAAGCAATGGCAGTGGATAAACATCCCAAAGAAAAGGGGAGTGAATGATATTGGCATAAGGTTACCAGCTGGAGGCAGGACTTACTGATAGCATAGTTGCCTGACTAGGAATTGAACTGCTCGACTAAAAGTGAGTGGGCTGGTTAAAAGGACACAGCTCTGCAGTAAGGTATGAGTGGTGGTGGTGTCTCTTCTCGATGTGCTGACCTGACTGTTGTACCTGTACAGCACCAGTCCCAGAGGTCTCTCACTAAGGAAGGAGGGGACTCTAGAATGTCATACCTAACATCTGACACATCAGAAAAGTAAGACATGGGCAGAGATGGAACTAAAATGGATTAAAATTTCCCAAATACTTGTTTTCAGAGCCTTGATTTAGCTCATAGGTAGACCAGTTGTTAAGAATTTACTGAAATACTAAACAAGTGAAGAAAGGCAGTGCACATTTGCTAAGCACAGTGGTGCTTTTAAATTCTGAAGGCATGTGCTTTTGTTTACTCAGTTCACTAGTTCAATTGCTCCATGCATAGATTGAAACTCCAATAAACAACAGGATGAATCAAAAATGCAATTATGCTGCTTAGAGAAATTACAAGACGTCTTTCAAATATAATCAGCAAGACATGCTCTGCATCAAAGAGAACTTTAAACGCTATCAGGAAGGTCTAATTCAAACCATATCAATACTGTATTGTGAAAGTTGAGAAGGATAAATGGGGAGTAAGGCTTTTGAAAGTCATGCAAGCAACTTGAATTGCTGACACTTACAGAGGAAGTAAGGTGTATGTGTTCTGATGTCCTGGGAAAAAGAATCTTAAGTGAAAACTGCTGGGTGAAAAATTATTAGCCCCCTTGTTGCCAATTCTTTATGCTTGGTTAGCCTCCTCTAGGTCTTCTTGTACTGATAATCTTCTTGTCCTTCAAATTTTAGGATAGGATAATTGAGTTATTTTAATGTCTGTGTAGAGTACTGCTCTTTTCAAATATCTATTCCAGTTGATTTCCTTGGATAAGACAAAATTCTTGTAAATCCTAGAAAGCATATCATAGACAGAGCATCACCTGCAAGAGCTTGTTCTTGAGCCCTGAGGCTGTTCCAAAACTGCCATTATAAACCATGGTGAATTGAAAAAGTAACAGTGGAACAAGATACTGGACTTTCTTCCTGTGCAGTATACCTGAGACTGTCATTATGAGTTGGGAGCAGAGCAGCTGGGGTTACATCATAGTCCATCTGTGAATCACAGAACAAATTTTTCTTTAGGTGTGTCAGCATTAGCTTAGCTGCTTCTGTTACTGCATAGTTCATTACAAGTCTGTTTGAATGATTACTAACCTGCTATACTTCTGAATCCTATCACTAGGGGTGTAACGGGTCTGTCCTCTTTTCAGGAGACGTATGCAATAATTCATAGCATGGTGATAGCATGGTAATAGACATAATAAATCTCAAATTCTGGAGACACTTCTCTACTTTGGCTGTCAGAATTTTGAGTTGTTTTCCTGGTCTTTTGCTTGGAATACTTTTTGCTTGGTTATTCATGGTTTGTTTTAGATCATATTTTGAGATATATCTGTAAAATAAGATAGTAATGATGCTGGAATTTCTTCAGGGCTATGTAACAGGATAAATTAGCTTT
Source organism: Aegotheles bennettii (assembly GCA_013398125.1). NCBI lineage: Eukaryota > Metazoa > Chordata > Aves > Caprimulgiformes > Aegothelidae > Aegotheles > Aegotheles bennettii. The sequence continues at coordinate 450,449 of VZRW01002111.1, read as the reverse complement.
TTAGTCCTATCTTGTATTTAGCAGTTCTCTCACTTCTTCCCTTCTTTCTTCAGGTAGAGTTTCAGTTTCTTCTCTAATGCATTATTTTATGCATACATTTATACATTTATGAATGTAAACAAAGCATGCTAACCCTCTGAAACTGGGGTCAGCAAAGCAGATGTCCTGGGTTCTCTTCCAGAGATTTCTTGGTTAGTCTGGGGAAGTTGATTTTAAAAAGAAAAAAAACAAACAACACAAACAAAACCCAGACAAACACAAAATCCCCACAGTTTGTAACATGCCTGCATTGTCTTGAACTATTTTCAAATCTATTAGTCAAAATCTGCAAAATGCTATTTCATCCTTCTGTTAGAATTACAAAGTATTGTTATGATATGTACATAATGAGTCAAATTGAGCTGCTTCATGGATCACCACTGATGCCTCACAGGCTCTTTCTGTCCTGAAGAATCTATTTTTTGATCCAGCCTTCACTTTGGAAAAAGTTCTTAGATTATGTTTCACATTTTTCCTTTCAAAGCCATAGCTTGATTATGCAAATTTATTAAAAATAATAAAAATTACTATAGTAAGTTCCAGTTTGAGGCAAGAATGTTCATTTTCCTAGGGGAAACATCTCTAGTTGCATTTTTAGGAAAGAAGAATATTAAGTCTTCTCTTTCTCCTCTGCCCAGGATGGTTTGCTTGTAAGTATACTGTGTCTACATAGCTGAATGATTGAGCAAAAAATCCTTGGTATTATTCACGCATTTGTTTTCCTGCTCAAGACTTTAGCTAGTGGCTTTACAGCCAATAGCTGGTGTGCTCTGTGCCATATTACAGCCAGGTTAAAGATGTTGTGGCAAGTAAGCAGTTACCATTCCAGCTGATGGCCTGGCTGATCTGTGTTTAGCTGTGAGCCCGGAGAGGAAGCTGGGGCTGAGGTTATCAGGAGAAGGGTGTTCTCCTTCCGGCTCCCTGGGCAGGAGGGGCGGATGAAGGAAATTGTTGCCCTGCCCTCTGAGTTGGCTTGTTTTAGATTTGAGCATGAGGTTTGGGAGTAGATCCTGAAGAAAGGCTTGGAAAATGGATATTATTTGTGGTTTTTTTCTTTTTCTTACCCTGGCTAGTGAACCTTTTGAATGACCTCCTCAGCATGTCTTTTGAAGTTAATGGCTGAAGGTTGAAGTAATAGAGGGTTCCCTGAGCTCAGCTGTGCAGCCATGAGAGAACAGAGCTGACAGCTTCACTAGATCAGTGCCACAGAATATAGGAGAGGATAGAATGTTCTGTGCAGAGGATTAGAGTAGAATATAGAATATATTCTGTATCATTGGTATAAAGTCTACTATATAAATAGTATAAAGCTTCTGATGTTCACGAGTAATTTGTAAGTTCAGCCAGACGATGATAGGTGATATTCTGCTTTTCCTTTATTTCTGTGAAAGGAACCCATGGTACAGCTAAATAGGTTAGGATAGCATGTAACCAGAGGGGTAGTGTGGAGCAACTTCCAGCCTCACAGTCAGTTTGACTCTTAGCAAGGTTTTATTGTCTCTGTATATCTCTGAAGTATGGCATAACATTGTTAACCTGTATGGTGTGGGTCATCAGAGAGGAACCACGTGTTTGTTTATCAGCACAAACAGCATCAAGACATTGAACTCTATAATATGTTGGCCATAAACAATAATGGAAAGGAAACATGGGGATGCAGTACATGTTACGTGAGTAAAGACAGCGTCCTTGTAGGGTTGTCAGTAAATGGTACCAAGATAATAATTTTTGGTGTCTTGAATCTTTTTTTTTTCCTGGGTTGCCATTGTGGGTACATCTTAGAAATCTTTATTTTTTTATATTTTTTTCTGAACCATTTACTCTGGACCATCACAGATCTCCATTCTCAGTTCACACCTGCTTCCTGGCCATTTTTTGAGTGTATCAGTTGCTATTGTTTTCTGAGCATCTGCAAGCAATTAGCTTGCTTTGTCCCAGGAAGAGCATAAATCTTCAGGAACTCACTGGGAGCTCCACTTTACTGCAGTGACAAACATTAAGTGGATAAGCTGAGTGGCAATGACATTTGTAACAGTTTTCTGTCAGATAGTTCTCCAGGATGTTTGAAAGGTCTAAATTGCATAGCCCCTTCTTATTTTGCTCTCAGACAGCTTGTCTGGGGATTCCTTTTTGGACTGATGGTGGATGATGTTATGAGATGCTGATTTTCCACAGCGTCCATGAAAATACCAATGAAAGAAGCTACTGGGTTGGTTTTTCTGTTACACTGTTTTTTTGCTCTGTCTGTACTTACCTTTTGAGGAGTTCATTTACAATGATGCTGCTGAAGCAGAACATAGTCACAAATGCACAGAAAAAATCACGCCTAATAGAAACTTTCAACTGTTCTGTGATCTTCTATTAAGTTTGCTGGGTAGATGCAGAAAACGTCATAAATACTGCATCTGTTTTCTGTTTGGAGACTGCATGGAATGTGTCCTACATCTTTTTTAGCTCTCATACAGTTCATTAATTTGTGCTGTACAAATCCAGACTGAAGAGATGGCTCTATAATTGTTCCAGCTTTCTGGGAATGACCTTAGAGAAAATGTATTGCATCATTTGTTGCTTCTGCAGATTAAAGAGCGTGCCCCTGGAACACACAGGGAGCTCAGAACAGTTTTTCAGTGTTAAACCTTGGAGTAAAGCAGAATGTGAATGCTGGCTGTCAAAACAGAGGCATTTAGGAAATTTGTTAACATAGATGGGTAAATAAGTTTGAATTCCTTAGGTCCAATATTTGTCAGCACAAAAGCTATGTAGACCACTTTCAATGATGTACAAACCACATCTCTGCTCCAGCTGTGTATTTTGAAAACATCAAAAAGCACACACTTGCCACGCGCCAGAGGTACTTAGTGGACATAGAGTCCACACAGTTGATCTGTGCCTTGACATCTGCTGTCTGGGGAGAAATGTGAGAGAGAGGTAGACAGTACCTCCATTCTAATGGCCCGTGTGATTACAGCCCGTGTGGAGGGAGTGCCATCAGGCTGCACTCAGGGCTGCTGAGGCCAATGTAAAACTGGTTTTAGGACTGGGAATTTGTTCTTGGCTCCCTGCCACCTCCATCCTATTGCCCTTCTGAATAAAGCAAGTGAAGGCAGAACACAGCAATGAACATCAATCAGCCTGCTAGGTTAACATCAGCTGTGCCAAGCTAGTCCTCTGTTTCTCAAGCTTCAGAAGCAGCAGTATGTTGGGCATACTTTTCCCTTTTGATTTACCTTCCTAGTTACCTCCTCCAGTCTTGTTTCTGCTGCAGCACTCACTGATAGCAAAGCAGAAGTGAAGAATAGCATGAGAATGCTAGTGTTTGCATGCTACTGTCACTGAACCTCTACTTGACTCTCATTTGTAACTAAAGCAGTTAGAAGAAACTCACATATGCTGAGGCAGCACCAGCCATAATGTGGGATTTTGCTTTCTGAGGTGACATGTATAAGCATCACTGTGCAACAAGCAATGGAGTATAACTATGAAAGAAAAATTCTTCAGAAACCATATCTAAAACCTCAAGTCAGCCACATCAGTTAGCTTTCATCTTTCAGGACTGTTTACTTCTGTGTGCTCCCAGGTTCTGACCAGGAGGCGCAAAGCCTTAATCGGGCATTGCTAGACTAAAAGAAAACAGGAAGTAGGGGAAATGTGAGGAAGGAGCTCAAGGCCTTCTCTTGAAGTTTCAGCCTTTATATTAATTACTACTGAACTTCTGCTTGGGAGCTTGTTTCACTAACACATCAAGCAGGAGTTAGATAGATATATGCCAGCTTTCAAGGGAGAAAGCAAAAGTAGATAGATAGGAAGGTAGCATTCTTCCTTTTCAAAGGGAGTGAGTCTTGTCCTCTATATCCTCTAGGGAGGGCAAGTCACAGGAGGAGGCCATATTCAGGGATGTCATTAAAAGCATTGCCAGCATTTTTCCTTTCTCTCAGCTCACTGTGGTTTAAAAAGCTAGTGATGTCAGAGGGCTGGGATTCCAGACAGAATTGTTGGTCTTACCTCACTGTGAGAAGTTGCATGGATTAGCTTTTCCTTACAAGACATTGTCCAGCCTTTCTTACGTGAAGGATTTCTTATATTTCATTTGGGCTAATTATACTGCCTCCCTTTTCTGCTCTCATGAATTAATACCACTATGCCTGACTATCCATTCCGAAAATAGCTATCAATACAGCTCATAGCTATTTATATCTGCTAGTGTCAACATGAAGCAGGCACATGTTCCCAGAAGAAATTACTTTCTGCTGCTTCTGCATCAGTGAAGCTGATAAGGCTCAAAACACAGAGGTAGCTTGGACAAAGTTTGAAATGTTTTCTGTGGTCTCTTGCCTTTCCCCTGAAGAAGATGCAGAAAGTTGAATGTCATGATTGATTTTAAAGTCTTACAGAATGTGCCAGAATTTGCCCCCTTTTTTTCATCTTTGAAAACAGGATTTTTTCAAGTCATGTTGTGTTTAATGTATCCCCAGTGTTCAGCAGCGGATTAGCTTCGTGTCCAGGAATGCAATAAGAAATGTTTATCATTCTGGTGTAGTAACTTCCTTCCCTATAAGTAAGTCTTCCATATGACTTGACATTTGGGTTCCTGAACTGCTGTTGTAATAATCCTAAGAAAATCTGAGTAACTTGAAGAGCAACTTGTGCTCCAGAGTAGCTCACAATTTAGATGCCAAAGTGTTACAAAGTAAAGAGACCTACTCAATGAGCACTTAGGAAACAAGTGTGATGTTTCAAGGAGATGTCTGAAACACTGCAGAGCAGAAAATGGGTATTACATACCTGCATCTGCTGACAGGTAGCTGAAGTGGCAATACATTTTTTTTTTCATATGTTTGTGACCCTCTATTTATCATTTGAAAGCAGATTTATCATTAAGACAGATTTATACTTAGGGATCTGGGCTTATGTCTGGTAGTGTTGTCCCCACAATGCTTTGTTGAGAAGCTGGAGAGAGAAGAGAATAAAGGATACTTACGAATATATAGAAACTCTTTGTTCAATCTCAGTCTCAGCTCCTGAGATCCCCCTGTGGAAAATGTTAATTGTATGTGTCTGGAAATTAGTCTGAATTCTCCATCGTGACGGCATATGGAGAGGAGTGTGTCTGCCCTTCACTAGCCCCCTTCCATAGGGATTTGGGATGTAAATTATATGTAGCAGGTACCCAGTGTTACCATCACCTCAGTCAGTTATAGGAGTTGCTTTTCTGAACACATAGGTAAAATTAGCACTGATTAGATGTAGTAAGGCAGACTTTGATTCACTGTGATAGCTGTTAAAGTAAACACAGCTTTTTCAGATATTCTGACAAGGCTTTTTTTGAGGTTTTTGTATTTGGGAGTTTATGGGTTTTGGTTTTTTTGCTTTTGGGTTGTGTGTTTGTTTTACATGAGGCAAGACACTAGAAACAGTATGTTTACAGTGTAAATACCATTTGCAAAAGTTCTTATGCCAGAATGGTGGAGCAGCTGGCAGCAAGTTAAATTTTTAGCCGAGTCTGTGTTTGTGAGTTCCAGAGCAGTAACGGTACCTGGCAGAGAATAAGAGAATGAACCTCATGTGTAAGATGCTGGTAGCATCAATTGAAGGATAAAATGCTACACTCCTAAGGAGCAGTGTCAACAAAATTCCATGTATAGCTGGCTTAGTGAATTCTGCACTGCACTGTGATTAGTTTACAACAGCAAACTTTTTGGAATATTACTTCATTGATTAAGCATTGCCTAAGCTACTCTAAAGGTAAGTGCTAGTTGCTACTGTTCCAATTCTTGGTTTTTGTTAGTGTTTTTTGTTACTGTTATTAGAGGTCATTTAAGGCCCACTTCTACAGAGTTCAAGAACTTCCTGGGAGGTTGGTAACTTTCCCATCCCCAGGCCCTGTGTAGGGCTTAGCTCTGTGATCAAGCTGCAGCAAGTTAAACAGTTGCCCTGCAGCTGTTGAATTGGTCAACATCAAACCTGGCCAGAGTATGATGTTCAAGTTAAATTGTACAGTTGTATGTACTATAGACTAAGAGCAGATACTGCAGACAGTCACCATGGTTCAGCTGATGAGTTGAAAGTTATGGAGTTGATGTAGTTCGATCATGTATCTGAGTAAGGCCAGAAAAATAGAGACTCAGTCTTCTCCAGTTCTCAATAGTCTTTAATTTTTTTCATCTAAGTCTAGAGGACTGCTTTTGCTGAGGTATTTTTTAAAAATCTGTTGGACAAATATGTTAGGTGCTAGTGTTGATGTATTTCATGGAATGACATTCATGGTGCTCTTTAAATGCTGAGTAGAACTAGTCACTGCAGTCAGGAAGGATGACTGTAAGAGTTGTGGAAAAAAGTTGTGATTCCTGCAGGTGAATGAAGATAGCCAGGAAAGCGTACCTGTTTTTATTAATCTCAAACAAATGGGGCACAGTGTCCTGCAGTGTGCTACGAAGCCACAATTATTTCATACAGTAGAAATTTGAGACTGATTCAGACACTGCAGTTTGGGTTAAAAATTAAACAGTGAAGGCTGTAATTACAAAAATCACAGTCAATAACATTCATATTTAGTTAACACTAGCAGACTTCAGAGTAATGTTGCAAGGACTGCAGAAAATGATGTATGTGCTGACAGTTTTTGTGAGGAAAGGCAGCTGCACCTACACTCTGCAGAATGGGATGTTAAATAAGGAACCATAAAATAATTTAATGAAAATTTGGCCTAAATGCAGTTTGAGGATCTTGTTTATTTACACTGCTTCAAGCAAGCTTAGTAAAATGAGCTAATAGCACTGCTCAGAGATAAGAATAAGTATGGATAAGAGGCTTAAGCTTCCCTTTCACACCTTTGGAAGTCACCTTTTTTTTTTCCTTTTAGCAAGTAGGCTCCTGCTATTCCACACCTCCCCCACCAGTTCCTGTGAGTACAAGAACAGCTCAGTCAATAGCGAACCAGGCGGTTGTAAAGCTTAGCTAGCTAGCGATCATGTACTCATGGGCACTGCTGTGACTTTAGTGGATAAGGTATTTAAGTATGTTGCTTCTTGTCCTTCAGGCACATTATCTCTGCCCTACTCGATTTCTTGTGCATGTTGAGCAGTGGTGAGGTGAACTGTATTTTGTTCAGAATAGCATAATGGCAAGAGTTCACACTCCCAGAGAAAACTGAAATTGCCCCATGTGTTTCCAGACCTATTCAAAGGAAAGAAGTCACTGCTGCTTTATTGCTTTTGAAGTCTAACCACAGGGTTTGTGTCTGTGACCTCAAAGAGTGAGCAAACAGATGAAACCTCATAGCACCCTCTATTAAAAACACAAAACAAAAATAATTTAATAACAAATGAAAACAATAAATACAATAAACTGAAACATTCCTATCAGATCTCTGTCCAATAATTTTTAAAAGGTAATCTTCCCTGGCATTTCACCTGCAAGGCTCACAGGACAAAATTTCTTGTTTCTGAGAGGGATAAGAACAGCAGTATGTGGTTGTGATGTGATAAAGCATCCTGTATTTCTGAGCTTATTCAGTTAATTGCTTTTTAAAATATCTTTCATGCCTGGGATGACAAACAGCAGAATTTTTCTGTGACTGAAAACTCCCAGACAGTTACAGTGCAGGAAATAAGTTGAGATGTTGGATAATGCACTTGCATACTGTGAATATGTCAGAGGTCCCCTCTCTGACATGGAAGTGTACAATCTGCTTGTTTCTGAGGTGCCAATTTTGTGTCTAGGTTCCATTCACAATCGGTGGAAATCAGTTCTGCCAGCTTGCCCAGTTTGAGCATGGGTCATGCCTTACAGGATAATTTTCAGTGAGACCCAACTGCTGGAGTAATATAAGACACAGCTCCTAGAATAATGTGAGCATGTGAGAATCTCGGATTTGGCAGGGGTAGGGTAAGGTTGTTTGTTTAAATTACTATGTATGGCAAAAAGCTTGGAATTAAATTCAAAATCTGGAAAGAAACCCAACATCTATTTACTATTTCGATGAAGCTGTAGAAATTAGGATATTAGAATATTCACCTGTTTGGGAGAGTTTGACTCATGATTTGGGAGGATCAGCAATGTCCCCATAATCTCATGCAATTAAGTCTTTTCCCTGTATCCAGCCAACTCTTATTTAGGATCTGTATAGCACAGATTCACACAAATAAAATCCCAGATAATGCAAACCACAGAAATTAAGTTAAACATCTGTCATGAGGCTGCTGTAGAAGGGAGGGGTGCATGTGCATAGCTAGTCCATAATCTAGAAAATAAGAACTGAGTTAACTTTATTCCATTCCTTAGAATGCATGTCCATCACTGAAGCTGTACTTCAGGTGTGTGAAGTCATTCAGAAACAGATGAGAGGAAGAAATACACTCTACAAGTCTGTTTTTGCAAGTCATATGTTACTTTCTTTAGTTATCTGCAGAGGAATCAGTTACAAAGGAAAGATTCCTTTACTTCAGGGCAGTAGAAGCACTGAGTAGAGCGGGTCTGCCTCAAGGAGCTTATGCAAATACCAGTAAACTGAACTTATTTAATGGTCAAAATAACTCACATGATGCAGTCTGTAAGCATGCAGTCAAGTAAGGAAGGGGGGAGTCTAGATCTTCAGCAGCCCAGTTCAGTGCCAGATACAAGAGATTCCATATCATATACTGTGTCTTTCTCCATGTACAGAAAGACTCAGGAATTAAATATGCTTTCTGACTTCATCACAAATAACTATTTGTTAAAAACACATCACAGACAGTTAATTTAGCCTTTACTTAAAATTTTTGGGTGACAAACCTTTTAAATATATTGAGGACCAAGTAAACCATAGGCCACTTGTTAATGGGGAGACATTAATTACAAAACAGATTGCATCATAACTCACAAATTATTTGTCTAGAACCTGTATTTTTGTTAATTACTTGCATTGAAATAAGTATTTTCCTTTGAAATATTCAGGTATTCATGGTATTTTGTAGGCTTATTATGGGAAACAGATGATGTCTGGATGGAGATGAGATAACCTTTATAGAAATTTTGGCAGATGGGCTTTAGGTTTTGTGGAAGCAAGCTGAGAAGCTGAGTTGGCAAGTAAAATGAATGTTGGCTTTCCAGTTCACAGGCCTGTGTGAATGGTGTTTGCTAATGCCTAATTGTACTGATTTCGTGTTGCACATCCCCTTTTTCCTGTCTTGGTTCAGGCTTGCTCTGGGGTTTGAGGTTTAAAAATGTACAGGTGCTTTGCAGAGGAAAATTTATTGCTCTCCACAGAGGAGTGCTATGGGATCCTCCTTGATTTCTAACAGGTACATTCTTTCAAGCTTGGTAATGTATTTAATGATAATGAAAGTAAGTAGCTCATTGTGTTGGTATGAGCCAGGTGTCATGTAAATAAGCATTGTGCAAACATACTCAGACTACCAAAGCTAATTATTTCAGGTTGATCCTGGTCATCTATAAGCACAGATTGATAACCAAGGGGAAGATCCTTGTCTAAAAGCTCACTACTGTTATCTATAGCCTTGGCATCTGGAGATCTTCCCAGAGAGCAAAATGCATGGCTGCTTCCTGGACACGATCATTGCCATACTGCTTTGGCAGAGCCTATGGCAAATACTAATCAGCTGATTAAACTCTTGAAAACAATCGTGTGTAGAACTAAACTCATCAGGTTGAAGATCTAGCAAGCCATTAGATAGCAGCTTCCAAATTATGCACTTACAGCGTGCCCTTCCTAGACTTTGAGTTCTCCAGTGGTATGGAAAAAGCATCAGAGAACAAAACACTGCCTGTCAGTTCATGCATTTGTGACCAGCAGGCAAACTGAAGAAGAACTTTCTAGAAGGGAATCACTAGCAGGGTGGTACCTATGTGTCAAAAGCTGAAAGCCATACTGTTTAAAAATGTGGTTGAATTGTTACCAAGCCTTTAGAATTTATGTTAGCCCCAAGTAGAGAAGCATGTTGGAACACTGTTTTCCACTTTCATTTTGTCTCATCACTAACTCATCCTCTTGTTATCAGAACCTGGATGCGTGGAATCCCTGGAGCTGTAATAATAAAGACCTTGGTGAGCATGTAGAACTGGGTGGAGGGGAATTACTGGAAATCTCAGACCCTTCCCTGCATTTGCAGAGCAAACACCTCATAACTGATATGTGTATTTATTTAGGGTTACTAGATACGAGTCTTTAGTAAATAATGCCTCAACAGGTCAAACATTTAGGGCACAATGAGTCATTCCCCAGCATTAAATGAGAAGCCTTGATCCCAAAATTTTTGATTGAGGCAAGAAGTTTCAAATGTGCATCTCAAGCTGCTTGTTAAAATAAGTGCCTGTGGTAGGACTGGGCTGGAAGGATGAAAGAGAAAATTCACTGGGCTTTCAGACTGGAACATACATTGCCTGCTCCAACTTTAGGCTTTATTGCAAGGGCTCTGGTTTTACCCAAATTGACAGCAATTTGGCAGAAATTTTCCTCAGCGCGTTCTTTTTATGAAGATTTACAAGCAGCAAACTCAGAAATTGGACAAATGAAACCTGTCAGTAAACGGGTGTAGGTCTCCCTCTGTGCCCAACCCACAAAACGTTACTAGTCAGCTGTTGCCGCAGCCAGAAAGTGTTAGCTCCTTAGTTCAGGTTGTGGTAGCTCGTGTGTTTAGCTTGGGAGACTCCAAGTTCAATATGCAGAGTGCCAGCCAACATGACTACTCTGTCAGATATGAAAGGCCTGTCAAGCAGAGTGGCCTCTTACCTCTGAAGAAAAGGTGGGTGTGTCCAGTGAAAGAAGGACACCACAGACTGATACCTGCCTTTTCCCCCTCATGTCTTCCCTCCAGCTTTTATCAAGATAACAGGCAGTTATATAAATATACATGTCCTTTCCAAGTAATCATTCTGTAGATATTGTAAGGACATTACAGAACCAAGTATGTGAAAGAACAGCTTTACAATATAGCTGAGTGGTGTGGTTGCCGTGCCTGAGGGAGAGGATGCCATTCAGAGGGACCTGGACAAGCTCGAGAAGTGGGCCCATGTGAACCTCATGCCCTGCACTGGAGAAGTCTGCTTTCTTTTTTCAGCTACAGGATATTTCCTGTAAGAAAAAGAAATCACAGTTGCCAGTGCAAGAATGAACTCCAGATTTGAAAATCTTCTTGTTGAGAAATACTAGTTTTGTAAGCAAGGAAATGTGGTTTTCATAATCATGATCAATTGATTCACTCTTTTCTTACTAGAGTTTAGGAAATCCAAACAACCTTTTGCATAAATGGTAAGGTCAGGTGCTGCTGGTTTTTTATACTATGTAAATGTGACATGAGCTGGTTTTCCATTTTTTCAAAATCAATCTTTACAATTTCTGTACAATTCCCATACATTGTTTCTCAAGCTAGAGAGTAGATGGATGCACACGTCTCCAGTATCCTGCTCTGCCAGTTGGGCGGTTCTAATGCATCTGTTAGTGTAGAATCCAGAAATAATATTTTGCTAGCCGACTCCTGGTCTGATGGGGTTTTTTTTCTTTGTTGTTTTTTTTATTCTTTTTTTCCTTTTTGTTAATTTCCCTCCTCCAGTGTGCCGTTTAGCACTGGTGGAATTTTCTGAAGGTAGAGCAACACGATACCACTTTACAAGTCTTCTATGTGTTCCATAGTATATGAAAATGTGTTGTCAAAACCCAAATTTCCACCTGTTGCCTTTGAAAATACTGTCTTGTTTTGCCTGGGAAAGGAGGCAGGGCCCCTCGTTGATGTTTCTTATGAAACAGCAGTTTGCACAGTGTGCACAGCCCGTGCCTCTGAATTCCTACGTTTGTTGACTTCTGAGTTTCACATTGTAACTGTTGGTATTCAGCTTTGAAGTGGTGAAAGACAGAAAGCATACAGACCTGTGATAGAAATGGGAACAGAGAACTTACCAAACCCTGCAGCATTTTGTACAGTTAAAAAGCTGATAGCATCCTTTTGCTCTTGGCTATGGTACTTAACTTCAGCTGCCCAATGAATGTAAGAATGAGCTTGTTTCCATTGAAAACATTTTTTAATTTAACTAAGCTTGAGCATCAAGAGAAATTTGAGTGTGAGACACACGTGTACAGCAAGATGGATACGCTTGTGCTACTTTCAGAATTGGATTTCTGAAGAGTCAGGCTACAATTTCCTATGATTCCTTAGTTAAAGAATGTGTATGTCAAAATGTTCCAGTCCTCCTCTTTTTCTCTCCTATTTGTTTGCATGGAAGCAAAGTGCCATGTGTCCCACTGCACTGTCTAAACACTGAAATATGAATGTCCTTCATCTATGAATTACCCTTATGCTATTGACACAGTATGGTTTTGACCATGCTAGTCAGATCCTGAGATTTGGGTTTCAGAGACTGAAGTGGTTGAAGTGGTGTGATCTTTCCCTGAGTTGTGCAGTGCCCCTGTCACTAGATGTAACAGAAGAACCCTTAGGTGTGACACGTGTTCTGAAAATCAGTGTCAGGAAAGGAGCTGAAAAAGTTAAATGTGAGGACCTTCCTCAGTGTTTTAGTGGCCAAGATCCCTCAGTATTCCTGATACCATATATATAATTTCTGTTCTTGTTGATCCTGAGTACTTTTCAGGATATTGAGAAGCAGATTTTTGCATGTGCTTGGAACGTACAGTATCATTAAGTCCATATCGTCAGACCAGCAGTAAGTTTACGTCTGTACTTCATTGTTGATTACAGGGTTAAAAATATTGCAACAGCCCCACCAAAGACCAGAAAAAGCACATTTTTCCTGAGGGAGTTGACTTCTGAAAGAAGCAGTCAGATTCTGCAGGACATAACTTCTACCCCAGAAGAGGTATGGACTGCTTTCCTGTCTCTAATACAAGGCATAATTATGCATTATTGTACTTAATTATGCATTACTGTATGGGGCAGGGAAGGTATTACATTCTCCACGAAGCTTGACAAGGTTTACGTTGACTAGCATTACTATTATTTTGAGCCAAGTAAAGGACTAATCTCACTCGTTTCCAGATTGATGCTGTGGTATCTGAAATTGGATTCTCAATCCCTGTTCTTAATCGCTTAATGTTCTAATCTCTTTTTTGTTTGTTGATACAGCTTTGGCTTTACTTAAGTAAGCACTGTGATTTCGAGTCCAAGCTCAGGTAGTGCCTGAAGCAATGCAGGCATTATTTCCTGTTCTGTCTTCTTTTCTTGAAACAGGCAAAGATTAATCCATGACTGAAGCATTATTTAGAGGAAAAGGCAAGATGTGATGTAAGATTGTTTATGGTACAGAGTGCCTATGTTTGCCGACTGTGTGTTATGTAGGGCAGAACAATCATTTAATGATGGAATTCAGACCTCAATTACAGCCTATGTGAAGCAGTGGTTGATGGTTCAACGTTCTTAGGTGTGCATAGGTGCAGTGGGGCCCTTCAGCATGGATGTAGGAGCTCCTGCAAGGGAAAGGGACAGGTTAGAGTCTGGCAGGCTGCCAGCTGGAGCACCCTTACCTGTGGAAAAGTCTTCAGTGCTTCTTGTCTCTTCAACTACCATGGCTATAATCAGGCTTAAAACACCAAAGAAACATGTTTGTACTGATTGTCTAAAATTTCTACAAATAGCATTACAGTAATAGAATAAAATGCAAAAGAAAATACTGCTTCTCTGGCACCTCCCACCATGAGTTTCTGAGTTGTATGTGAAGTGTAGGTGTCTTCTACTGAGAACTGAACCGATTTTAGGGTCGTCGCTGTGTCCAAGAGGCTCCAGCAATACGTGAAAGTGCAGGAGTTAATGACAGAACTACCAAACACCTAACTTCCTAATGCTGCCTCTTGGGTGTTGTGCCCTACAAATCTCCACAACACAGTGACAAAGAGCTTTTCTTCTGCCATCTTTTAGCACTCTGCAATCCTCAGCCACACACATTTTATTTCTTTGCAAAACTAGACTTAGAAATAGCAAGATGGTCATTATGGTTCTTAAGTGGGTGAGCACTGCATGAAAGGAATCCTGTCTCTGCAGAACAGACTATTGACCCTTGCTATTATAGTAATTGTTCTTAACTTCCTAATGTTGCTTGCTTTCAGCTCAGGAGGCTTCTTGTGAAAATACCTCAGTTCTGCTACCTTGTTCATAGGTAAAGCTTCCTGTGTGTCAGGAATTACAGATTTTTTTAAAATATCTGAAGAGGTTGGATTTTGTGACTTCTGCAACAGCTATGACAAAATGTGGGTGAAAGAATAATTTACACCAACCCAGTCTCCCGCTTTCTCACTCTTGATCTTTCCATGCTGCTCAAACCAGAAATCCTCCCCTAGCACCTAGTTATGAATGTTCAAGGAGAGGTTCATGTTATTTTACTGACAGTGGGCCAGTGATGTCTGTGTTATCCGCTTGCACTAACTGTAAGACTGACTCGCAGTGAAGCAGTTTTGTTACTCGGTGTAAAAAGAGGAGACTTTAGTCTCATGTTCCCAGTGCTCACTTGAAGCTGTCAAATTTATCCTGCCCTGTCATCCTAAATTCTTTCCAATGAAGTGTGACAACATAGCTTAAAAATGTCAAAGGTCGTAGCTTTTTTTTTGCGTATCTGTTTCCATCTCTTAGGAGGTTATTAAAAAATTAAATAACCACCTTGAAAGCAGATAGAAAGGGAGCACCTGTGCAATGAAAAGCAATCTCTTTTTAAAAAAAATAAAATACCACCAGCATCTGTGTGATCCAGGATCAGGTGGAAGCAGCAGTTAAAGATGCAAATTCTCCTTCTCTCTCGATTTTTCCTCTTCTTTTTTTTTTTGTAATGGAGAGTTTTATGTGTCTGCTGCCATGGCCACAAAGGGGAAAAAATGGATTAGAGCAGGATATCACATTGCACAAAATTAGTGTTCTTGCTGCAGTTGCCCCTGTAGGCAGACGGAACGTTGGGCCAGGGTCATGCCAAGTCTGGCTTCTCACCCAATGTATTATGTGTCACTGCAGCAGCACATGTCCATGCCAGTCTTTAACACACTCAGCAGTTAAATCTAGGCATTTGATTCCCACACATTACCAAGAATCTTAAACCCATGCCATTCATGACTACAAATATATTTATGAACGTTTTGCTGTCAGGAACATTTATGGGAGGAATATCTGTCTGGTCGTCTGTTGTTTTTTATGATAATAAATTCTGCTAATAATGGGTACTGTTTATTATTGGCCTTCATGCAGTGAACTGAAAGCATGCCCTATAATGAATAAAAACTTAGTTGGAAAGAATTCTTTTGTTCTTACATGGGTTTGCTGTCATCTCCTGAAATGTTACTAATTTCCTTTTGGAAATGGCTGCAACAATCAAAGCTTGATATACTTGCCAGCCATTTGGTTTAAATAAACAGCTGTATTGATTTACAGAGATGCTGGGCCTTGTGCCAGTTTTTTCTTTGCACTGCTGCTAGAGTAGGAAAGGATCCCTGACACAGTGTGCCCTTAACTAAGCTGTATCTAGTCTGCTACATCCTACTGTATTCAGTTTCTTTCTACATGTGAAAGCTGGCTGGCCATTAAGGAATGTAAGGATTTATTGTGTGAAAGCTGGAAGTAACCAGCTAGCTCTTGGCTTGGTTCTTTTCATCCCAAACCCACATGTTTCCCAGCCCCTATGGGGATCCCAGCATTTCCTTCTAAGCTGCTTTGAGCGTGATTCTGCTTCTCCATCTCTGCTTTTTATATTTTAAAAAGAAAATGCCTAGAAAATGCCTTCCTTGGAGACATTTCCTTCCAGAGGCTAGACTTGAGCAGAAAATAAAACAAGAATGGAAGGCACTGATTGAAAGTTTAATACCTCTGTCCTTAAACAGGCAATTTCACCACTGGGAGTAGTATAGCTAAGGCAAAATAGGCTGTAAAATCCATTTAAGAAGCTGGCTAAATACATAAGCTGTGGTCTTGAACTGACTTTGTACTACCATGGCTACACAGCTAGCTTAGATGTGCTTGTGGGAACTGGTGCCGTAGGAATGATGGCAGCACAGCCCAGAGGCTTCTTCCCTGCCAGAGCAGCAGTATCCTTTCAGTGCATCAAACAAGATGTCCCAAGAAATGACCTGATAATTTCTGAGGCCCTTCAGCACTTTAACACACAGTCAGTGAGTGAAGAAGTCAGCTCGTTTTGGACTTGGACATCAGAAAGGTCTGACACGTGGGAGCTGCTGAGGAAGATCTAGATTTTAATTTCTTCTGTTTGTTGTGAGTCTGCATGGCTAAGGGCAGAAAGTAGCCCCTGTTGAGTCTAGTGGCAACTGCCTCCTTAGGAAACAAGTAACCTGACTTGAGATAAATGCTGTGATGCAAATGTGCCCTTAAATTAGGACTTCCAGTCAATTCAGACTGCCATATAATCAGATAGGAAAGAGCAACATAGGAATCTTTATTCTAGTGGCTTATGATCAGCAGTCAGGATTCATCTCAGATTGCTGAGTTTTGTGATTACTTGTTATTGCACTTTGAACTTTCTTTGTCTTACTCTTCTGGACTTTGATCTTGTCAAACACTTCAGGTATGCAGGCCCGGCCTGTCTGCAGAACCTTGCAGCGTTTCCAGAAGCAACAGTGTCTAAAGCAGCAGCTCCCTTTGGGTTCTGTCAGCTGATCCAGAAGTTGATTTTTGGGTGTAGACTATGCTATTTGCTACTCTGCCAGTGGAAACCTTAAGTCCAGTGGACACGGTGATCTGTTTTTAAATTCCTTCTGGCACCAAACTGTGATAGAAAAGGGAATTGCTCTGGAAGCCTTGAAAGTTTTCCAGGATCTGGGTTAGCAGTCCTTGACTTTTGATTCTTGGGTCACTGCAAATGTATCCGTACTTGGAAGAGAGCAGGATGTGCCAGAGCAGTGACAGAAACCTCATGCTGCCCTTGTCTTTATGTAGTTCATCTCTACTAGTTTCGAGATAGAAAACAGGGTAAGGGTACTAAGAGCACTAAGAGCACTAAGAACAAGTCCTAGGCGTTAGCCTTTGTCTGGGGGCTTTGTGATTGGCTTCTTTTGCTATGAATCCCAATGGAAGAGTAATAAAATCCTACAGGCAGAAACTTCTCCTTGATCCCTGTGTATTTTAGTGGTGGCCCTTGATAAGTGGATTGTATACATGTAATTTTTGCCTTCTCCTTTGCATGTAGATCTCATAAGGAAGATGCCCAGTAGTCCTTATGTACGTGTTACGTATTTCTAAAGGAGCTTTCTTGTTTATCTGATAAAGAGCACATTCCTTAAAGAATAGCAAGGGCCTGCAGGGAGTTGTTTGACGTCTCTGACCCTTGGTGAGGTGTTACAGAGCTAGCTGAGGTCATTCCTGAGGTTGTGTTTTGGTCCTGTGTTCCTTTAGGTCAGCAGCGAGTGGAGGGGATTAAGGGATTGTTTTTAGCAGCTTGTATGAGGGGTCCACTGCTGGGGATAGCCTTGAAAAGAATGTTTCTCATTCCCACTGCCTGCTGTGGGAAATTCATAGGATCACTGCATCAAGTGCTGGGATTGCTAGAGTCTTAAACCTGAAAGAGCCTCGGGCAAGATCTGTCATTCTTATCTAGGTGTGACATTTCTACAGGAGATGCTGTTTTACAGCATTTTGACTTAAGATAACTGATTAATAGAGAATTGGCACTTTTGCTGTGTTTTTTTCAAGTGATTTATCCTATAATCTTAACTTCAGATTTGGGAGGATGGCAGTTAAGCATTTTGTCCCAAGTCGTCTTCTCGCCGTTCTTTCTCACGTGAAACTTCATTTATGGCTGTTTGGATCACAGTATTTAGAGGAACAGTAGCTTGCCTTATAATTGGCTATCTGTCCCAAAGCCTGCATTAATTAACTAGCTACTGCATTCATGTGCTTAAAAGTCACATTACTCAACCTACTGGTGTTAAAAAGTGTTATCAAAGTGTGGGTTTGGCTTGAGGGAAATCAATGCAGTGGAAACAAGAGATTCTGCTGGGGCACTGCTCCAGGTCCCAGCCCTGGCATTGTTCGCTTTGTGCTGTCAGCTGGGTGCAAAACCTCCTGTTCTCTCTTTCGTAAGCTCAGCCTGTCCAATGCAAAGGGTGCACCCACACAGCATGACGCAATTCAACCACAAGAAGGCTGCACTCCTCCAGGTGTATTGGCTGTGGTGAGAAACACAGTTTATTACCTGGTGTGGTTCAAGACAATGCAAGTTTTTCCACTTCCAAGATCTGAACTGGCTTATGTTTTGATAAAACACTCTTATCACACAGCCAGTATCCAAGACACTAGGATTAAGACCTTTTTAACAATTCTAGCAGGATTTTATATACACACATTTTATAGTAGTGAATGTAATACACTGTATTTTATACAAAGACCTCTGTGCCTGAAGGTGTCTGAGTGCTTTCACACAACCAGCAAATTTCTCCACTGTTGTCTCCTTTGTCTGTCATCTGCTTTCTGCTTGACTTACCTGTTATGTCTCCCAGTGTCCAACAGTACTGCAGTCAGCGTCAAAGCAAAGACCTTTGGATTGTGTTTGCTCTGCACTATACTCAGATACCCTATGAGTACTGAGAAATCTTCTGAATTGATTCTGCCTACTACATTCTGTGATGAAGGACAACAACACAAAGGCATAAAAATTTCTGAATCCCGAAAGAGAATTTTGCACTTGCATATTTGATGAAGACAAATGTTCTGATTAGGTCTTCAGTATATTGCAGCTTTATAGTTTCACATCTTGTATTGCTCAAGCCACCAGTTACTAAAAGCTATTTGGCACAAAATTCCATTGATATTTCAAGAAATTAATTGTATTGCTTGAAAACATAGTATCACCTCGGAACAGCCAAAAGGAAACAGTTTTGTGTTTGGAAGACAAATTCAGTGGAACCTGTCTAGTTCACAGGTGGAGGATCGTTATCTTCATTCCTAATTGTGTTACAGAACTGGTTTCTTTCAACAGGAGTTTATCATGAGATAACCTAATTATGAGTAATTTTGTTTACCAGGTAGTTTTTCTTTGGGAGTAATCTAATTGAAGTCTCTCAAAAATTTATTACCTCAAATATATCCTATTGTTGGTTTCCTAGACCCTTCTTCATTAGTGCTTCTTTCATGGGTTTCTCTCTCTTACCCTTGATTGTTCCAGAAGAATAATCTCTCAATATTTTAATTTGTCTTCCCATTGTGAAAGTCTATAAGTTTAAAGATATAATTCTATTATTCTTTCCTTCGGCTTTTCAGAACACCAGTATTTGAAAGAATACCCACATTCTAAAATATGAATTTGTAAGAATAAAGGCTGGAAGGTGTAAAAATATTAAGCTGTTACAGGCCTAGGCTGCTGCCCATTACTGCAGGATGTGAACGTATACTGTGTAAAATAGCATAACCGTTGCGAAGTATCTGTGATCTTCAGGGTGTGTTCTGTCTCGTCCTTTCACACACCATTATAAATGGGAAATAAAATTTAGGTAATAAATGGGTAGCTTATGCAGTTGCAGAGTTACTGTATTGGGCTCATGCCTTTTAAAAGACCAGCATTGCACCTACTGGCATGCCGTAGTCCAAGAATACTGTTCCGTAACTGTTGTCTCTTTCCACATCTCCAACTAAACTGCCACTCTGCAGTTTGTTATTGTAGAAAACACCTTACTGCTGTCAGCTGTCACATTAGTTCTATCATTGCAGAAGTGAAAGTGTGAAGTATGGGATCAAGTCACTCTGCATTCTACTTGTATCTCGGATGGATGGATGGCACCACCTCCACAGGCTTGCCTTTCTTTTCTTTTTTTTTTTTAATTTCCCTCTCTCTCATTATTTCAAAATTAAGCCACATGAAACCTACCCCTAAATATCTGTCTGCTGGCCAGAGCTGTTAAATGCTGGTGCCAGAGAAATGAGCCTGGCCTGACTGGGCTAATTAAGTTGGCCAGGGCCCTTGAGAATTGCTCAAAGACGAGTCGCAGTGGGAAAGGGAGGGAGTAACACCAGTTTCTTATATATGCACGTATTAAAGGAAACCAGCTGCTCCAAAATACCCTTGGTTAGTGAATGGCTCCGCAGGCAGTCTGCTAAGGGAGCGATGTCTGCAGTTTAAACTGACTTTTCAAAAAGCAGTACTTGAAAAACGGAAGGATTGATTTTATTTTTTCCCCCTCTCCACCCTTTATAATCAAAGTTACTTTCTCCCTAGCTTCTAACAAATGATCCTTTTGGCTTCTGCAGCCCTTTTTTGCAAGACTGTTAAAGGGAATATGAGACCATCTTAGCAGGAGAGTCTACACAAATTACTTTGCCCTCGGGGTAAAATCTATGTGCTAAAGCCCTCTTCTGTTTTCCAGCAATTGAACTGGACTGCTTCAGCTCCAGAATTTTTACTATTGCTGCTAATTTTATATGCTTTGTTGATTAAGCTCCACCACTTTTAATGTTTTTCTATTCTTAGAGAAACAGATAGTAGTAACAACACTTGGAAAATGGAGCTGACAGCAAATGTGAAGCTGAAATTTCCATGTCTTCCCTCCTCGGCATGTCATTACTGAAAGCTCTAAGAGACTCTGTTTCATGTCACATCCAGTATCTCTTGTAGAATAAGCTACCTAGTACTTTTTGCAAGTGCTGATAACTCCTGTCTTCTAGCTAAAGTGCAGTGTGAGTAACTGTATTCTCCCTTCCTAAAATTTCTCAGCAGTTTCGGTTGAACATGTTCTTCACTTCTTGAGTTAAATTGTGCAGCCCATGAATTGCCAAATGGCAAGTGCCAACTCTTAGCTGTTTTGGATGAACAAATCTCATCCAAAGAAGAGAGAGGGAATGTTTGTCCCTATAAATTTAGTTTGTAGCGCTGTTCCCTGCGGCTCCAATATACATCTTCATTGCAATGAGAAAGAAATACAATGGGCAGCATCTAGTTGAGATGTGGTCAGCTGTCATGAGGAAAGAAAGCTACTGGACTCATGATCTCATCAGAATTTGTCCTACAGCAGTTCTATGCTGAGATTTGTATTGTCAAGTCCTTAAAAAAAAACCAAAAAACAAGTTTCTCTCTCTTTTCCTTTTTTCTTTTTTTTTTTCTTTCCCACTACATCAAAAAAAAATACGGAGGAGAGAGGAATGGTAATTTTTTTCAATATTACATGATGTTTTTCTATATCTGTCTGAAGTCTTCAGCTAAATAGGAAAGTCATGAAAGCAAGGTAGGGAGTGAATAGAACTTCCAGGAAGAGATGTTCCAGCAACTGGATCACTAATTTTGTACTTAGGAGACCTAAGTCCCTTGTCTCAGGAGAATTTCTGTAGTAGGTGAGTGGTTTTGCTTCTCTGCACCTCAACTTCTCAGTTCTACAGGAAGGCTAACAGTGTTGCCTTGCTAGAGTTTGCTATAGTAAATACCAGCTCATTCTGGTTTCAAGGCAATATTCACTGAGTGGGAATCATTGCAGCACTGGTGCTTCTCATCTTCTGCTGAGAATGTTGGACTGTGGTTCTAGCAAATGCTATTCCAGACTTCACTCATTTCTCACTTCTCTGGTCAGAGTGTAAGAAAAGGAGAGGCCCAAGCTGGTGTGATGGTTCTTTTTCAAAGAACTGGTGAAAGACTTAGTGAGTATTTTGAGCAGAGTGGGAGGGTGTTTTGGTCTTTGCTTGCTATTTCTCCTTCTCCACAGAAAATGCTGAAGATTATTTGCATGTGTGTGCACAGTGGGGGAAGATGTCCAGCTGAGATCCAAACACAAATGAAACAGAACTTGCAAAGTTCAAAGCTGACATAATCCAAGTTCATGCTCCTAGGGAAAAAAAAAGTTCCTCTATTTTTCCTTTATTTAAAAAACCCCACATTCATCTTCCTTTTAAAAAATGCATGCATTGAAATCATCACACTGATTTGGGGAAGGAAGAGAGAGAGATTTCTGTTCCCAAAGCCTGTTTTTAATCATCAGATGAATTCTGAGACAACCTCTGAACATTCAGCACTTGTGGTCAGTCTTCCCCACCCAAAAAAACTAGTGGTTTTTGCAGACATTCCATAAACACAGGAAGCTTTGACTCTGTCTCTAACAGATAGGGAGACAGAAAAGGAAAATACACACAATATAAAGGCAAAAGCTAAACTGGCCATGCTAACTCAGAGGAATGTAGTCCTGAAGTCTGTCTCTGTAGCCAGAGCCAGATGTTTCAAAGAGAATACCCAAAATCTGTAAAGTATAATTCTGACATAACCTGCCTATGTTTTAGATTTCTTTTTAATTATTGATTTTCCTCCCTGAAGCGTGGGACATTTATATACTGTTTGAGTTTTTGGTTCGTTTCCATTTCTTTAGGGGAGCAAAAGGGGCAGCATGAAGGACTAAACTGTGCTGTGCAGAATTCCCACAGTATTTTGATTCCTGATGATCTCATAACTGGTCCTAATTTGTATCTGCTGAAATATTAGCCTCAGTTTATCTGCAGCAGTAAGTTTTATGGATTAAACATGTTTTATCCAAGTTTTCTTTTCATCTATTTTAAAATTTCTCTCTTCCAGCTCCTTACTGAATGTCTCATTTTTCTTTTTAACATAAGAGTAGCCACAAAGAAACTTCTGTCTTTTTTCCTGCACCATTTATTATTTTTATATAGCCTAATTGTTATTAGTCTCCTTTCTAAAATAAACATTTGTGTTCCTTTCATCCATGCTTTTTTTCAGAGAACTCTTTCCTTTCCTTCATTTAGTTCCCTTACCAGTCTCTCTTCTCAGCTTTGCTTTTGCCCAGTGCTCATCAGAACTGAAGCCACTAATACAGGTGAAGGTACACCTTTCCCTTCCAAATAGCCTTTTAATATTGTAATTATTTTCTTTTCCACTTGAGTGTTAACCTTTCTAACCTCATCAGCCCAATGAATAGAGATTTGTCAATAATTAGCCCCTATGAGCAGTTAATGACTCGGTTATTCGTAGGTGAAATTCTGAACATTTTTTCCCAAGTACATGACTTCTCTCTGAAAAATAAAGAATTTGCCTGATGCAAGTCTGTCCACTTTTCTCATTTCTATTCAGTTAAAATCACAGGATACAACCTTTAACTGGGAAATCTCCAGCAATTTCTGATGATTTCTGTGAGTAAGTCGTCATTGCTGAAGTACCTGAATCTGGGGGCTGTTAATGATTCTGAATTTAGGGTTGCGAATCAGAATAATTTCATATTTTTAGAATCAGTATTCTTTGATGACAAGCTTCCTCATAACTTACACAAGTTGAAATAGTGTATATTCTATTGTGCTCTACAGCTAGGAATTGTAACATCTGAGGTATTGAATCTTTAACCCTTACTGCATCGTCTATAGCTTGTGTTCAGAAAAAAATTGACTTATCATTACTGGGTTTCTGCTGGAAGCTGTTTAAGTTGGTTTGGTCAGACTATCCATTACCATTCCAGACAGTTTCCATTTAAAATCTGCCTCTGGTGTATCACTACCCCATCCTGCTCCTGCTTTCTCGTATCAGCTTGGCCTGAAATCTGGAAATTCCTATCCCCATGACTAATGGACCCTGAAGGAGTTCTCCCTGCAAGCTTTGCATCCCCTGCTCCTTTGCTTTGAAACTAGTTAATAATAATGGACTAAAGACTCCTGGCCCTCTATATTGTTTAATTAAACTTGCTTGCATGATAGCTGTAACACTGTACGCTCATTTTCCTGTTTCCACCCTTAAGCCACATATGATAAGAAATACCTTGTTTTACCAGTCAGCGTAGTTAAATGGCAGCACAGTAGCAAAATTGTGTATGTTAAAGCAGTTCTAGTGATGTACACCAAAACCTCGTTTGAAAAGAACTCTTAAATCACCTGTTCTCAGGGAACTGTCACCAACTTTGGAGAACTCCCTGCTGATAATCAAATGTCATCTGACCCCACCAGCTGCAGGCTAAAATTAACTTACTTTAGGTTTTTCAAATAAAAAACCTGTAGTGTCTTTGAGTCCTTTATTCTGCTGAACAGTTGTTTTCAGCAGTATTTTTGGCTAATTCATGTACCACAAGCTTCTGTGGGAGATGTAGCCAACACCTGTAAATGCAGGATTCTGAATTAGGCTATGTGTAGATTTTCAAAGGCAGAAATAGAGCAGTGAGGCCCCTTTTCCACTGGGAGTAGCTGGCTCCCAGTGGAACAAGATGACTCTGTGCTACCAGTGTCCCTGAACCCAAAAGGATTTCACTCAGTCCTGTGTTTTTGCATTGTACTGATGAAGAGCTTGGGAGTCTGTGGTCAAGATCGCCCATGTAGGTGTTACAGACAGATATTGGATATTTTTCTTGAAAATTAGTGGAGTGGGGATTTATTTATTTACTTAGGCATGATAATTAGGCATGGATAATTAATTACAACATTTTAGCAACTTTGTGGAAGTAAAGGACCAGTATGAATAACTGTTACAGCTGTCAACATTTCTATGCTGTTTTTAGGGGATTAATATGCAACCACAAAGATTCGTTCCAGGCAGAAACTTGGCATTAAAAGATACAGTCCAGGATTGTTATTTCTTACTTCCTTAAATTTGAATTTAATCCATTTGGCCATTTGTAAGTAGGGAAAAGACTGTGTTTTTGAAGGTAGAGATTCCTACCGTAGGTCTGGTTTCAGAGGAAATATTTGGGGAATTAACAAGGGTCGCAGGACTCTGCCTCCTACCCTGCCTTCGTTCTGTCTTTCTTCAGCAAACCTATTTCTTGTTGTTATGTTTTTGCACTTTATCACAGCCTATGATAGGGACAGCTAAAAGTGTAGCTGTAGGTTTATTCTTCCTTGGTTTTTTAGTAAAATTTTCTCCCTGTTTCCTTGATACTGATGATAAGATGTGCTGTGTAGTGTGCTATAAATAATTAGGATAACAAGCAGTGTAGTAGAAGATGGCAATATACTTATTTTGTATACAGTTCTCACAGTGCTTCACAAATAGCAATAGTTTCAAACTTCTTCACAGTATGCAGACTCGGAACCCAAGGCACAAAACAGGTGAGAGACATGGCAAAGGCACCAACTGGGAATTAGTGGCAAGCTCTGACTTAGGAGTCTTTCCTTGCCTCTGATCCCTGCAATGTTACATGAGCTTTTATAAAACTTCTTTTTTAATTAAGAAAATTACGTAGCATTTTTAGAATCAAATCAATCAAAACAATTACATTTGTCCTTAGTCTAGCATATTTAAAGTTGAAGAACAAAATTCAAAGCTCTTATGAAGCTTGGCATTGTCATTTATTGAATAAATTATTTATTTAGGGGAAGAAAAAAAAATTCTCCCCCAACCATTTTGTCAGAATTCTGGGGAGCTTAAGGTCTTCATGCTTTGAAAACCAGTTATTAAACAAAATAAACTGCGTGCTGGAAGGAGTGAAATTTAAAGTCATACAAAGTTCAGAAAGGATAAAAAGAAATACAAAGAGCTTATTCTCAACACCAAGCTCCTAGACTAATACTGAGAATTAATTCAGCTCAAATTGGAGGCAGAAGGTTCCCATTGTTTTTGTTTAAAGCGTATTTTTAATTAAAATGTAATATCCCATACATAACATTTCAGACCAAGTTATGTTTTATTATTTCCATTTTTAATGTATGGTGCAGGAGTACATTACCTTCCCTGTTTGTAGAGCACTCAACACCCAGAACTAGGTATTTTTCCTTTACGTCCATCCTGAGGTTGCATTTTGCAGAACAGAGGAGGCCGTGCAGATACCCTGTTTAATTAGAGAAAACAGTGGTCAAGTCTGCTCTGCAGAGAAGAGCCCCATATCAGCAATCCCAGCTTTAGCTCCAAGCCAGCTGCTGAGTCTACATTGGGCAGCATAATATCACACAGAGATACCAGGCAGGTTTTGATCCAAAAGTGGCATAAATGCTAATTAGCTTTTATACATTTGTGTGCTAATGCAGCTGAACTTCTTTCAGTTCTGACACTAACTTGTTTAACACTTGCTTGGGGATTTTTACAAGGTGCTCATTATATGATACGTACATGCCCAAAGGATCTGCAAAATGAACCTGGTAATAGGTGATGCTGTGGGGAGGGAAAAAATAAATAACAATACCAGTAAGTTTTAAATATATCATTGCCTCGAGTACAGGAAATGCATTTGTACCCTGGAGTATGACAGAAACAGGCACCTGTTTCTTCATTTGCAGCAAAGTCATTTGGAAAGTACTTAGTGTGAACAAGAAGGGCTCATGTGTGATGTGTACAATGGACTTTTCTAACTTGAGCAGTTGTGGAAAACAAGAGAATGAAATTAATGCTCTGCTTTTGCAAGGAAAATAATGTGTGAGACAATTGTTGTTGTGCAACAGCCCTGCCAAAAGCATAGGGGATTGCTTTTCTAATGCAAGTTAAGGTTTAGCTGCTCAGCATGAACCCCAGCTTCTGACAGGATTTGTTTCAGTAAACCAACAGATGTTAAAGTACAACTTAAACTGTTATACACCCAAATTAAAATATATTAGTAAAATATTTTAAAACTCACCCTTTTTTCCTTAGTATTTACTTGGCATCACTGTGCACATGTTATGTGTCTGGTGAATGTTACTGGTTTTATTAGTGAAAGTGGGAACAGATCTTGCCTTGGAAACCATTCAGGCTATCAGGGCAATAGCAAAAACTAAAAGCTGCCTGTACAAAAGTTGAACTGGCAACCTGTCAGGGACCCAAAAACTGCCTCTGTTTTACACAGCTTGGACTTGTAGCAGTTGTCAGTTTTCAACAAGGTCTTTAGGAGTAGCTGTTGGCATGCAGAAGGTCATTCTGTCAGTGATGAAATGAGTCAGAATGTGCAGTCCCGCTCCTCTCTGTAGCCTGGATCAATGAGTCCAAAATATCTAAATCTCACTAACTCTCAGCAGTTGTATTTTTGAAGCCTTTACTCTAGATCTGCATGCTGAAGAGGAAAAGCTGTGCGCTGCCTTCAGTTTGATCGGGATTTGTGTTTGATGTGCTGGTGTCAGAAGTAGAACATGAAATCACGCAGCTTCTGTTAGAAATTATCATCCTTTCTCATAAACAGCTCAAGTGAAATTGTAATCAACAAAGTAAAACTTTTGCAAAAAGCCACTGGGGAATTCTGCCTCTGGTTAAGCTCACTGTTGGCTGGGCTGGAAAAGTGTGCAGTTGATTCTTTGTAAAATGTTAACTTCAGCCATGAACTTTCAAGAGTTGCTCTGCCAGAGAGCTCTAGTAAAAGTCCAATTGTTTGCTGAGCTTGTTGTCCCTGTAGACAAATGAATGTTAAAATAGCTTCTAATGAAACTTTAGCTTCTGGCTGGCACCTAGCCTGTTACCCAGCTGTAGCAGCTATGCCATTTGAGAGCCAGTTTTCAATTCTACTTGATTAGCAATTCATGCAGACCATGGGATGGTTGAGATGGATGTTAAACACATTGATATGCAGAGGATTAACACTTCAAATGGTTTTATTGCTGGCACCTGCAAGATGCTGTTTGTTAACCATTGTTACAGTGCCAGTGGTTAGCTGGGAGAGGTATGAGGCTAGGTTCTAGACAGACTTCAAAACAATGTTTTGCTCAGTAAAATTGATCTGTAATTTGAAATACAGAGGCCATTTTACTTTCAGAATGAAATGGAGCTGTGAGCTGTAATGATCTGCAATGATCTTAATACTTGAAACTGCTATTTGCATGCTGAGATATGCATGTTGTGGTGTACTGCATTGACTATTATACTGCCTTTGCAATGGGTGTCCAGAAGCTGTTCTCTCTGCTATTACCCAAAGGCTGTTGTATGGCAATCCCATGGAAATCTTGTATCCAACATTCTTGTGTTGTTTTCCCAAACAAATGGGAAAGCCATTCATTTTATCATCATTTCACGTGAGATAATTTTAACTAACCAAAAGATTGTTTTTCTCTGAAGAAAAACTGTATTCTTCATGGAATTTGACAACTTGTTATTTCAGATACTCCCTTTGCATCTGATAATTTGGTTCTTATATTGGGACGTAAAAGTATTTCTTCTGAAGTTTGAGGTATATTCAAATCAGGATTAATTCCAAGAAAATCATCTGGGAATTTATTTTTTCTATTTCAATGGGGCAGAGAGGAGTGTGTAAATGTAGATTATAAAGACCCATGAATTCTGTCAAACAGCTTTACGTAGCAGAAATAACGTGAAGACTAATGGGAACACCAAGTAAGTTCTTCAACTAGAAAACCATTAACTGCTAAGTAATTAGGGAAATGTTTCAGAGTTACAAAGGAAAAACATAAGGAACTAATGAG
This sequence comes from Aegotheles bennettii, assembly GCA_013398125.1. NCBI lineage: Eukaryota > Metazoa > Chordata > Aves > Caprimulgiformes > Aegothelidae > Aegotheles > Aegotheles bennettii. Next base: position 422,205 of record VZRW01002111.1, on the reverse strand, counting down.
AGGACAGATTAATATGTATTTGTTATTCCAGTGGATTGGATTTATTGTGTTTACTATTGCTGAATCTCATCTGTCACAGTAATAACTTGTCAAGTTGCCAGCTCAAAGATCTCAGTGATACAAAAAGCATATTTACTATCAGGGAGGAAAGGAAAGAACAAGCTAAGGTTGTGGGATACACAGAGAGAGATGCCGGAAGGATAGAGTTAGCACCTGGGCTACACTCTTACTACCTGAACTGAGACTAAACACTTTCACAGTTCTCTTGCTGTGGCAGCAAGTTTCAGGCTGTACAAATACGAGGCCTGAGGTGAAGGGGATAAAGTATTATTTGTTCTGCTACATGATGAATGGTTGTTCGTAAAATAAAGCTGAATGCATCTTTCTTCCCTTTCTTTCCTCCCCCAGAAAAAGACAGAACAGGTAGAGAAAAAAACTTCTCTGACTTTCCGTGGAGAATTTTTCTCTTTTTTAACAAAATTTTATTTTGTTCCCTGGTGGATGTAGTCTTGTTGGCAATCTTGGGCCAGATCTGGTAGGGTTAGCTGTTGACAAAATTTTAAAGGCACAGTCAGTTAGGCTCTAAAGATCTTCCCACCAGAAGACTTTCATCTAGTTCCTAGGTCATCATAGGCAGGTAGGTAGAATTTAGGCTGCATGAATGTGGACATATATTTTCTAAATGCTGTCCAGATTCAGATTGATGCCTTGTTCTGTGACAACTGAAAACCTCCACAAAACAAAAATGAATTCCTGGCAGGAGAGGAGCACTCACATGTACAGCCCAGAAGCTGCAGGAGCAGCATTTTCTTTTCTAGCCTTCTGTGTTGCAGAAGTTGCTACTGCTGTACATTACCTGCTATGAACTCTGCTATATGAGTTCAGGACATTCCTAAAACATTTCCACTTTTCTCTGTTGCAGCCAAGAGAAGGGAAATAGCTGTTTGCCCTGATAGTTTCTACAGCATCTCCCTCTGTGCTGTTGTGTGAAGACATCAGAAATATCATTAGGTTTCTTGGCTCCTTTTTTCCATTCCTGCTCTCTTCCACTATTTACTGTCATTGTGTGTTGCTGTACCGACAAAATCAGTAACATAAATCTGTTAAGGATATGTTCTGCCAGGAATAACAAGAATCCTCAACAGAACTGCAAAGCTGTACCTCAGTAGAGCTTGTAAGCGTGTAGATGTGGCAGTAGATGTTACAGTGATAGTGTATTTATCTATATATAGCTCAAACCATCAGCAAATGAGCTGCTTAACATGGATGGAACTATGCCTTTTGAAGGTATAGGACTTCTTGTTGTCCAAGGCAGTGGGTCATTCTATGACTTTTTCTCACCTTACATTAAGTAGAACTGGGTCTGATATCATTTGGCATAGTGTACATCAGAGGAGATCCACAAAATTTAATGCAGTTTCTGCACCAGTGCAAAGTTATGACCGGGCTCTTTCACCAGGAGAGTGTCCCTTCCTTTTGGACTTGTTGATTCACGATTCTTTTCAGCTTGGTGCTTGGTAGCCTGGAATTTAATCTTTTGTTTTTCTTTCCCCCACATTACATATTATTTGCCCTTTTCTGTTACTTGTCCTCTTCAGCATTTTTCTTTTCCCTTTCACATTAGCATGCTTTAAATCAAAGTGGACTGATGCTTTGTTGCAAGACTATTTTTTTAAACACCAGATTACTGTAGTCAAATTCAAGTAAGTGACTTCAATAGAGACTTCACTGAGTGGAACGTGAATCCAGCAATGTATAAACACAAGCAAATAGTTTTAAATGATCTATTTATCTTTTTTGGCCCAAATGTCTCTGAAGCTATAAAAAGAAGGATGTGGGAAAACATCTTGCCAAAAGTGATCTTTTTTTTTTCTTCCTTTCCATTACTTGTTTTTTGTTTATTTTTTCAGAGAATTACATTAGTAATTTGTAATTACCAGCTAAAACAAATCTGATGTGAGAAGGAAACACAATACAGAACCTCAGGAGACATGTTTGCTCAGTTGAAAAATAGTGAATAACAGTGGGATAATTGGAGTGAAAGGAGTCTTGCAAAAAAACCCAAACCAAACCAAACAAAAAACCAAACCAAGAAACAAAAAAACCACCCAATCAATCTTCACAGAGTTATTTTAAGATCTTAGGTCATGAGTTAGGTCATGAGCTTCTTAGCATTTGGTGTGGTATCTGAGTAGACTCTTGGATTATAGATCAGGGCAGGTGCAGAAGACTCTGCTATAAATACTTTTACCCTTAAGGAGTTCACAGATTTCTTGAATGACACACTGGACAGAAACACAATTGTTCTGAAGAGGAAAATTAATAAAATTTTAGCAGATTTTAAAGCTTTTTTTTCCAACATGTCATCCCATAGTTCTTAATTATAAAAGCTAAAATGGTCTTTGCCATTACCTTAGAAATGTTACAGAAAACCTTTTAGAGCTCCAGCGAGTATTTATTAAGCATGACTGACATGGTCAGGGGTATTTCTGTTCTCATTTGCTGCTTACTGAGCTGTGCAAAGAACTGACTGTCAGGATTCCTACCTTCTATTTTAGGGCCTTCTCTTGCCTTCTGGCTGAAGCATATATGACCAATTCCCTCAGGGGAAGTTTTGCCATTTATACACTTCTCTTAGAAATACTGTCCCTCAGCTTCTTTAGTGCAAAGCTCTCAGATCCTTACAGGATAAAATGCATTAACTGTAGTGGTAAAACCTGCCTAATTTCATCAGTATCTATTGTTTTATTTGTTTTCCAGGTAAACACACATTTCCAATTTCCTATTTTTTGACGATATGCCACACTCATATTGCTGTTCCCTATGTCCAAAATGAACCTTTCAATTTTACAAGGATTGCAGGCATCTCAGAGACCTTTGAGACATTAGTTTGTATTTTATTTATGTTTGCCTCCCTATGAGGGAGCACACCACTTTTCAGATGACACGTACAGGCCTATGAGTTCACTCTGACTGACCTAATTTGAATCCTTAATCATCCTTTAAGAGGCATGTTTTCATAGAACTGGCAGAACCAGTTGTAATATTAAGTGAAGTGTCATTTCCTGCATATTCCTTAAGAAAAAAAAAAAAAGAAAAGAAAGAACAACTCCAAGGGTATGTTTGAAGTTTTTCCAAATGAATGTATTCACCTACCCTTTTGTCTGGTAGCAGAATCAATAGTGTGAACTCCCTTCGACCAGCCTAATCCATGTCCAAAAAAGCAGGTCCTTCTTGAGGCAAATTTCTACCTAGGTCAAGGGATATATGACACGATAGGAACATCATTATATAAACAACTTCCAGCCTTGCTCTGGGAAATGATTACTATATTGTCAGTAAGCCTGAAGTGCAATATCACCTACTCATAGGAGGAGCAATGAATTTCAAAAACAGTGTATCATCATCTCTGGTTCTTTGTGTGGACTGTCTAGATTTTCTAAAGAGCCTGATTTAAATCAACAGAACTCAGAACAAGTGCAGTAGGTACTCCCCAGAAGCAAGCAGAACTGCTACTAGGGAGTTCCTGTACCGTTTGTCACTGAAAGAGATGAGGTAGCCACTGTGGAGAAAACCAATGAAAGGTAACAAGTGACGTTACAGAATTGGTACTATGTCAGGAAAGCAAAGCTTGTGCTGCCTTCTTTTTTCAGTATGCAAAAATAATTTGTACACAGTCTTTCTTCACATATCAATTAAAGGGGACTATACAAGCTATTTGATTTCCAAACCTATCTTTCTTAGCCAGCTGGAACAGAAATTTCCAGGCAATTGAAATTGCTAATGAAAGCAATAGTGAGCATGTTTACATGTGTCTGTACTTTTCATAATCTCTCTATGAGGTAAAAAAATGTTAAATCACCATCAGCCAGTTCACAGAATCACAGAATCGTTATGGCTGGAAGAGACCTTCAAGATCATCCAGTCCAACTGTTTAGCCAGCACCACCATAATAACCCCTAAAACACTAAGTCATACCATTCTGTGCCTCATCCAGGTGCTTCTTGAATACCTCCAGGGACAGCGACTCCACCACCTCCCCAGGCAACTTGTTCCAATGTCTAATCACCCTAATGGTGAAAATTTTTTTCCAATATGCAATCTGAGTCTCCTCTGTTGTAATTTAAGACTGTTTCCCCTTGTCCTCTCACTGTAGGCTTGGCAGAAGAGACCAACCCGCACATTACTACAACCCCCTTTCAGGTAGCTGTAGAGAGCAATGAAGTCTCCCCTAAGCCTCCTTTTCTCCTGGCTAAATAAACCCATCTCCTTCAGCAGTTCCTCACAAGACAGATTTTCCAAACCCTTAACGAGCCTTGTTGCCCTTCTCTGGACACGTTCCAGTGCTTCAGTGTCCTTTTTAAAGTGAGGGGCCCACAGCTGAACACAGCGCTTGAGGTGCAGCCTCACCAGGGCCAAGTACACTGGAACAATCCCTTCCCTAGTCCTACTGGCCACACTATTCTTGATACAAGCCAAGATGCCACTGGCCTTCTTGGCCACCTGAGCACACTGCTGGATCATATCTAGCTGGCTGTCGACCAGCACCCGCAAGTCTCTCTGTGGAGCAGCTCTCAAGCTACTCTTCCCCAAGCCTGTAGCATTGCATGGGGTTGTTGCAACCTAAGTGCAGAATCTGGCATTTTTTCTTACTAGATCTCATACAGTTGTCCTCAGCCCCCTGATTGAGCCTGTCAAGGTCTCTCTGTAGAGCCTTGCTACCCTTGCGCAGCTCAACATTTCCACCCAACCTAGTGTCATTAGCAAATTTACTCAGGGTGCACTAAATCCCCTCATCTACCTCATCCAAGTAGATAACATCTACACATTTTCCCTCATCTACTAAGCAGGTCACTTTGTCATAAAAGGAGATCAGGTTGGTCAAACAGGACCTTCCTTTCATAAACCCATGTTGGCTGGGCCTGATCCCCTAGTTGCCCTGTAGGTGCCATGTGATGGCACTCGGGATTATCTGCTCCACATCACCTTCCCTGGAACTGAAGTCAGGCTGGCAGGCCTGTAGTTCCCTGGATCATCCTTCCGACCCTTCTTGTAGATGGGCACTACATTTGCCAATTTCCAGTCAGCTGGAACTTCCCCAGTTGACCAGAACTGTTGGTAAATGATTGAAAGTGGTTTGGCAAGTTCTTTTGCCAGCTCTCTCATTACTCTGGGGGCCCCATGTTCGGCCCCATGGATACAGGGTCATCTTGATATAGACAAAGCTTATTAATTGGACATTTTCACGTAGGTAGAACCTCAAGATTTTGTTTTTCTGTGGAAGTGATAGGTATTTTTTTAAAAAAACTTTGCACTCTTTTCCTTTTCCCTGTATCTCATACTTTCTCACATATCCCAGGGGCTCCCATGTCATGGCTAACATTCTTTTAGAAAAATGGAGCTGCACAGGAATTCTTTACGAGCCTATCAGCACCACTCCCAAATGAGCCAGACAGGATACTGTTTGTTTAATTTCGCAAGACGTTTGCTTTCCCCAAAGCCAGAAGAGCTACCTCAGTGAATTCCCAGGCATGAAACTCTACACTTTTTAAGGAATCTTTTGTGGCAGAGGAGTAAGTTCTCCTAAACCAGGAAGAACAAAACATCCTGATCCATTTCATAATGCAGTCAGGTTGTTGAGCAGTATGTAACGAGGTGTCTGTTCAATATCCCCTGTCCTTACCTCAGAAAGGCCCTGATCTGTTCGAACTGACTTTATTGTAGAAGCAAGAGAAAACTGCAAAGAGAAAAAATAGACTTTAGAGCCATCTGGGACTTAATGCTCTGTTGGGACAGTGTAATGCTTGTTATATTTTGATGAGTTTAGATAGTGGGTTTTTGGAACTGATGGGGATGAATGAACAATGTTGTCTGTATAGAAAAGAGAATTTCGCCCTCTAGAAACATTTTACTTCATGATTTTTGCTAGTATTACTATTATTTTACTATTATTGTCGTCGGAGTTAGAAAGGAATGCAGTGAGAAATCAGCTTTTCTTCAAGCAGGCATAAGGAAAGCTGCCACTTGGCCAGTGGTCTTCCATGCTCTCTGGCAGCAATGCACATGACTCCCCGTGCCTAGCTGCCAGCCTCGCTGAACTTTGGATAGTTCGTAGCTGAGTTCGGAGTATGGCCTTTCTCAGGAGCAGGGGAAGATGACTGTTGGCCTGATCCCTGATCAGGGGCTTTGCTGTCTTGTAGAGCTGACGCTTCATGGTGCAGCTTGTTGAAGCTCTCCAGGAGCTGGCCTCCAGGCCTGCTCCGCACATCCAGCCCTTCTTGCCCTGGCAAATACAGAGGGCCAGAAGCTGTAGGACATTCCCTCCTGCTGCAGAGTAACATCAGTTCAGCTGATCCAGTGACAGCACCAGGGAGGAATTTTCTGCTGCAAGTACTGAGTGCAGACACAGAGGCTGCTGAATTTTCTCGTTGTGCAGCCCAGGTCCTGCGGGGTTCCTGCACGGCCACGCACTCTCTGCGCTGTGTGGGGGAGCGTGCGCTGTGGGGACTCGGCGTGTTGTGTCTTGTTCGCTGTGCTGATGAGTCTGAGACCCGCCAGAAGCGAAAATGGGTCTCCACTTAATTATATGTTATTTTGTTAATTGTCTCTGCTGCCTGCCTCTCGCTGCCATTGCAGGTAGAGGGTGCAAGCCGCCTCTCCAGCCAGTTTCCCTGTCCCAGCTTCTCCTGGGCTCCATCTCTTGCAGCTCTGCCTGTCCCCACAGCTTGAGCTGACCCACCACTGTCCCAGTTGAGGGCCGTGGTACCTCTCCCCTGCCTTCTCTTTCCGGTTCAGTGTTTGTGCCCCTCGCATGTGCAGTGCAGCAGCGGGGCGGCTCTCCCTGCAGAGCCCGGTCCCGGCGCGGTACTGCGGAGGCGGGCGGCTCACCTTGGAACCACCGGCAGCCCCGGGCAGCCCTGCTCTGCCCCGCACCGCCTGGGGAGGAGTGGAGAGCCCTCCGGTGCACCCAACGGCCACCTGCCCCGGGGGCTGTGTCGCACCTCAGCCGCTTGCCCATCGGTGTGGGTGCGGGCAGAAGCCCTGCCCTGCCCCCTGCCCTGCCCTGCCCCCTGCCCGCCCGGCCAAGGCCTCTCCGCACAGTCTGGTCTCGGTGCTGTGCGGGCCGGCCCCGCACTCCGCCGCCCGCATTTGCTGCAGCCTGAGTGCTCGGTAGAGATGCCCCCTCCTGCCCCTCCTCCTCTCCTGCCTCTGGCTGTCCGGGGGGAAGGTCTTAAAACGCATTCATTCCGTACGTGCATGCGGTTAACCCCATCCTGCCCCGCCAGCCCCGTGTTCCGCCACCCTCCTGCTTTCCGACAGATCGATTCCCGCGGGTGGGGACGGCTGCAGCGCGGGGCCGGTGTCACCCGGGAGTCCCGAGCAGCCTCCGCGGCCGTGTCCGCTCCCCGGGCTTCAGCTTGCTCCCGGGAGGAGCAGCGAAACGTCCCGTCCTGCCTATTTGGAAATGGGAACAAATGACTCGCCCGCCTTACCTCGCCCATCGCCTCCCATATATAGTCATTTCTGCGGTCAAATGGCAGGCGGCAGCGAATGGGAGCGCGGAGCCTCCCGAAAGAGCCAGGGGGAGTGAGAGAGGGAAAGGGGTAGGAGCAAACGGAGGAGGGAGGGAGGGAGGGGGAAAAAAACCACCCTTTCCAAAAAAGTATTGGATGTCTTGAGGAATGCAGTCGGCCCCCTGGGAAAGTACATATCTGTGAGGCGCTCCCTGCCCGCCGCTTGCACTCCGCCGGCGCCCGTCCCGCACGGATCAAGCCCCGCCGCCCGCAGCTCCTCGGGCCGCGGCTGGATCTCGCACTCGGGGCTGTCCCGCAGCTTTCCAAGTTTTGCTTTCGGGTGCAGTTCGCGCGGGGTCGCGCCCTAGCCCACCGCCGCCATGGATGCCATCAAGAAGAAGATGCAAATGCTGAAGCTGGACAAGGAGAACGCCTTGGACAGAGCTGAGCAAGCAGAAGCAGACAAGAAGGCAGCAGAGGAGAGAAGCAAGCAGGTCTGCACCGAGGGCTCGGGGCACCCAGCAACAGGGTGCAAGCCTTTCTAGACGACTCCTCTCTCTCTTTTCTTTTTTTACCCCCATTGTACCTTCTTGTATTCCTCCCCCCCTCCGCAGAACTCGTTGAACTTCTCCTAAGGCAGAGGTTCGCCCTGGCAGCCCCTGGCTGGAGATTCCCAGGCTCCCAGCAGGAGGTTGTTCCCCCAGCACGCTAGCTGGGGAGCAGGGCTCTGGCTCAGCCACATGGCCTCTGTGCCTTTGTCATAGGGGCACGGCTGGAAGAGGCTGCCTTGAGCGCCTGGTTAGCAATGGACAGACGTGCTGCGAAGGACACTTAAAGCTGTGCTCGCCTCCTCCAGCACCACTCAGCAGACTGATTCCAGCTGCCCCTCTCCCCCTTCCAGATGTATGTCCCATTTTCCTGGCCTTCTCCAACCCTGCTCCTTTACACCTAGGGCTTTATTCGTTTGGGGGAGGGGGACGCATTGGTTGCGCGTTTCTGGGAGTTCCTCAAGGAGGAGGGAGGAAGGGAAAGGGGTTTAACAATTAATTTCCCACTTTTCTAAGTCCAGGGAGAAACGTATTTGTGCGTTGTATTTCCTCTTGTGTATCTAGTTAGAGGATGACATTGTGCAATTGGAAAAACAATTGCATGTGACGGAGGATTCAAGGGACCAAGTCCTGGAAGAACTACACAAGTCTGAGGACAGCCTCCTCTCCGCAGAGGAGAATGCTGCCAAGGTATCGTGCCCTTGTCACAAGCAAAGAGAATCTAACTGTCTCTCTTTCTCTCTCTCTGTCCGTCTGTCTTTTTCTGTCTCTCTGCACTCGCACTTCTCCCTTTGCACGATCACGTTGCCTGCTGCACCTTTTCCTGCCTGCCCTCCCCTCTCCACCACTTCCACCCGTATCACAGCTGGAGGACGAGCTGGTGGCTCTACAAAAGAAGCTGAAGGGCACTGAGGATGAGCTGGACAAATACTCCGAGTCCCTTAAAGATGCACAGGAAAAGTTGGAACTGGCTGACAAAAAGGCCACAGATGTAAGTTACCCCCATCCCTTTCACCACCACCCCAGTACAGAAACCACACACTCCCTCTGCACAGGACAGCCAGGACTCCTACTGAGCAGCGCTCCAAAGCTTTGCTGAGGACAGGGGTCCAGGCACCTCCTGGGCAGGGAGGTGGAGAACACAGCACTGCCTCCTTGCATGAGGTTTGCACACTGTCAGAGGCATTTGATTGGGTTTGTGCTCACTCAGCACGTGCTTTCCATGTGTACTCGCCGCTCTAGATGTGAAAGTAAAGGGTGGGTTGTCCGGGCAGATGATGGGGAAAACAGCTCAGGCTGGAATTACACTGTCTCATTACTGAAGCAGAGTTAGAGACTTAATAGCAAGTAGATCCAGGAGAGGGAGATCCAGAAGAGCAAGGGCTGATAGTTCTGTCTTAAAGAGAGCTGTTCCTAGACATGCATGTGTTAGAACTGCTGCTAGATCCTAGTTTGGCTCACTCACTCATCCCCGAGATCCTCTCCTAGTTTGTTTTTTTTTCCCTGGAAATCACTGAAACTGTTTTATTTATCAAAGAAAAGTTCAGTCTTGTGTGAGAAAATTGTGTGGAAGATGATACTTGCTAGGTTTGCAGTTCAGAGGACAGGGAGCAAGCTGGAAGATATATATAGCTCAACGCTTTATATGGTAATAATGCAAGAGCTTGTGCCTCTCCCAGGCCCTCATCCCACCCACCTGTCTGCCCCTGACATGCATTTAATGTTTTGCATGCATGAAACCATGCAAGTTTATTGTCGCTGCAGTTAAGGTCCAGATCTCTGTGGCTGATGCTGTACAATCCAATTCTCTCAGAGTAAATCTCGGGTCTGAATTACAAGATTACATGAAACTACAGTATTTCCAAAGCAATGACCATCCTTTTCCTATAATTCAGCTTTAAAAAATAACTTCAAAGCCATAATAAAAAGAGGAGTTGCCACAGATGAAGCAAGCAAAGTATTTCAGGGCAAGGAAGGATACTTTTAAAAGGGAAATGTTACAAAAACCGACTTGGAGTGAAAGACAACGTGCTTTTATCTTATTTTACTTCTAAAATGAACAAAGGATAAAAAAAGACAGCCTCAGTATGGCAGTTAATTTGTATAGCTTTGAAAGAGAACTCAAGATGCAGCAAACATAAGCGTGCATAGGAATGGGAGAGAGGGGTTCCGTGTATAATGTGGATCAGATGTCTGTCTGCCTTCTCTGTATGGCTGCACAGATGAGAGGCAGCCTCCTAGCAGGAGTTTATTTAACTTGTTCAAAGGAACCGCATATAGATCCAGGGGAGATATTCCTTATAAGGAAAAGTATGCAGACTATGTGGAAATAGCTCGCCTAGGATGAAGGCAGGAGAAATGCTGCTGGAGTCCCTTTTTGAAATGAAAGATCTTCCCAACCAATCCAATGGCATTTTCCTTTGCTGGAAAACAGTGTTTGAAAGCTAGTTGCGGGCACTTTTATTGGTAGTCATCCCTCGGGCGGAGGATAGGCAAGTGCAGGGCTGGTTTTCATCAAGGCAAACGCTGTATTCAAAGGTATGCGTGGAATATGTCTGACATTTTAAGGATGTCTTGCTTTTTTGGTGATGCAGTGTCTCTGGGGCATTGCAGCTGACCCAGTATTTGCCCTACTCGTTTGGATAGTTCCGAGCCCTAGGAAGGGCACGGCAGGGGAGGGCGTGCCGGCTGCCTGGGGTGGACTCGCCGTACGCGGGGGTGAGGGAGCCTCGCCTCGCCGCCGTGACTCACCGGGCAGAGCGGGGACACCCGAGTGCCGGGGTCACCGCGCCTGACAGGGGGAGCCGCAGCGCCCTCTGCCCGTGCCTCAGGAGCCAGGCCGAGTGGGGCAGCGGCTGCCGGGGGGAGGCCGCTCGGTGTCCTCCTGTTGCGCTCGCGTTGGGGCGGCGCAGGGGCAAAGGCGAACCCTGGCCCCGGCCCAGCCCCCGGAGCGGCCCGCGGGAGCCGGCGCTCGCTGCGCCGCCAAGGGGCGCTGC
>VZRW01002111.1:385037-410861 GCA_013398125.1 Aegotheles bennettii | reverse complement strand
CGGAGCGGGCGGGGGTGCCGGGCGGGAGTGCCGGGATGCGGGTGGGCTGGGCGGCCGCTTCCTTCCCCGCCGTGCCCGACAAAATGGTTACCTGGCGGCCGCCGCTCCTCCCGCCCGCGGGCCGGGGCCGCAGTGGCGGCGGGCAGGGCCGTGGCACAGGTGAGGAGAGGGAGGGTCCCTGTGGTGCTCGGCCCGGGGAGCGTGGGGCTGCGGTGCCTCAGCACACTGCACTCGGTCTGCTGGTAAAACACCGGGCTGGGGTGAGATTGAATTTAGGCGAGAGGCTGGAGATTGGAAGCTTTGTATTAGGTTCTGAGCAAGCTTGCATGATTTAATTTTCCTCCCCTCCAGTACCAGTTGTCTGATTAACCCGTCCAAACGAGTTCCTCTGTGGAAAGGCAACATGCTGACTGTTCAGAGGCTGTGTACTTGGGACTGAGCTGGAGATGGCCACCTCAGAGTACTTGCCCACAGTACCTGAAAACGCCCCAGGAGTGTGATCACACGGCCCTGTCGCTGTACATCTGTAGTACACTTAGCTTGTCCAAACTCCTGGCTAAGATGGGCAAGGAATAGCAGGCACAGCTTTAGGCGGAGACAAAATCAGGTGTAAGCAGCACAGACTCGCATAGCAGAGAGATGTGGTATACAGCTGCAGAAGAAAAATGATAGGGCTGTTGTTTGCCTTGCCACTGACCTTGGGGAATTCTAGCAGCTGTAACTCAATGTTTCCTGCTATAAAATGTACTGTGTCCTTTGTGGCGATTTTAGTGTCTTCAGTGGTTGCGCTAAAGTGAAGCAAAAGAACAAATTTCTTACTCATGTAGTTTATTATAATAGAAAAAGTGGTGATTACTGGATTTTCTTATAAAATGGGGCTTTCTGCACATTCTGGGCAGCAAGTTCAAAGGAAGAGCTTTCTGATTACTTGCAGGTGATCTTCCCAAGGAGCAAAATATGGCTCCTTATGCTTGTGTAACTACTGCATTCTTGCAAATCACTTCACATACCCTTTTTTTTCAGTGAGGGATCATGTCACAGCCATTAACATGTTTCATAAGGGTTTCTGTCTTTAAAAAAAAACCCTTCTGTACTCATTTTCTAAGCTTTGTGGAGTACAGGACACCACTTTTCCTAATTTCAGTAACATGCATTCTTCTAAACAGCATTAAACATTTCCCATTTAAATAGGAGGCTTTGCTGTTACCTTTTGTGGCAGAAGCAATAATGCAGGTGGAGTGATTACAGTTTGCTGGTGAAGTCTTCCCATTATAGCTCAGCCACATTGCTGTAAGGCTTAGGATCCTAAGGGTTAAAGGTCTCTTCCCTGGCGTTGGTTTATGATGTGAAATCTGCAGAGCACATCTACGTGGGACTGAAATTTTTGTTTGGATGGGTCAGTGGTGGGGTGAATCAAGGCAGAAAACTGAATTCACAGGCACACGTAGAGCTGTGCCTCTTCTATAATGCTAGTTGTATATGGATTTTTTTTTATTGTCGCAGCTGTATTTCTGCATGCTTGAGGAGGGGAGGCTTTGAGAACACTGCGACAGCAAGCTGAGGTGTGAATCTGACCCCTCCCTTAGTGTAATGCCTTACATGCACAGCGTGTGACCAGCTAGGGTTGTTTTGGGGTTTTTTAGTTCCTGTGCAAGGCACAGATACACGAACAATGGAAAAGCTAAAGCTGTGGCCAAAACGTATCGCAGCGTACAGCTTTCGATTGTTAAACCAGATTGTTAAAAGTTTCAAGACTGACTAGCAGCCATTGCCTTAAAAAAGAATCTCTTGTGTTTCGAGTGCATGCATCTCCAGGGGCTGTTGGTAATCACGTTTTCAGAATGCATTTTTCTTCTCCTGGGAAACAGAATCTCTCTTGCAACACTAATAATTAACACCCGGTGGTGACTTATTCATGTCATCGCTCATTGTAAAAATATGTGGTGTATAAGTGCTATGGCAAAAACGCAGAAGGTTGTGTTTGCCTGTTAGCTGTGGGAGTGCCCCTTAATGTCACTGGGGTTTTTTCCTTCCTTACCATATAAGGAGAGAAGTCCTGCTCTGCAGAAGAACAACTTGGGCCATATAAGGCTGGTTGGTCAACCCTTACTGAGTTACTGGAGCAGGAAGTAAAAACTTGAACTTTAGTTTCCTTGTGTTTTCTAAACATATTATATGCTCTTATCATGTTGAGGAGCCTTGACACAATAATAATTAACTTGTAAGGTTACAAATTTCCAAAGGGTAACATTTATGGAAGGTTGTTTGCTTTCTCAAATGAGAATGTTCAAATTCTTACTATTTAATGCCAGAAGCCTGAAAATACAGGTTTGGAATGCTACTGCTTGATTATGTAGCTGAAGATTTTCTATTTGGCTTAATACAGATCTCTGAGGATGAAGTCTCATCCGCTTGTGGTTCTACATGTCCACTGCCAATACTCATTAGTGTTCAGGTTTGCTTCTCTGTTTATGTGTCACTTGCAATCATTCCAGTGGTGCAATGTTACAGTTGTGTCAAAGGTTGTTCTACTTATCTGGTGTAAGTTATGCTTCCTGCGTTATGTACAACAATATTTTAGCTGTGGCCCACTGTGTCTAGCTGCCTCTGGTTAGTAAAAGCAACAAATAATAGCTCCTTACATTTTTAATTAAAAAGTATCAAACTGATACTTTTGGTATCTACTTTTGATAAAGGGTTGGTTCTCTTCCCTGCCCCAACTAGACAGCATAGGATATTCAGGTGTGTACTTCCTCATATACAGCAAGATCATTTTCAGTACTAGTGAAGAGTAACTGTTATTCTTGAAAGTAACTTCTTGGAATAATGACCTTTTTATGTATGTATTTTGCACTTAATAGCCTTTCGAAAGAACTAAAGCTTAATGGGGTTACTATGAGATGACTGTTACAGAACTTTGCAACTTAAGCAAGTGTAGGTTTGAGAACATCAGAAGTAAAAGTGGGTAATGATAAGATGCAGATGAGTTGCACGTGTCATACAGAAGATTAAGGGAGCAGGTAATGCAAAAGAGGCAAATCTGGGGGAAATTTGAGAATGGCAATATGGGAAGGGGGATAAATGTTTTAAGCAATTTTTGCCCTTCCGAGATGCAGCCTCTGCTGGTGCCTTCTTTGGCAACTCTTGCATAGCTTACCTGTAAGCAAAACTTGCGGGTATTTGGGCATTTCTTAAACGTTCTCATGCTCTCTCTGTATCAGCTGTCTCATTGCAAATGCTGATCTAGGTGTGGTTTTGCATGTTTACACTGAACCCTTCTTACGGAACTCAAGGAAATATTGGGACAATTACTATCAAAATATGGCAAAATGTCATAAATAAAGGATTTGGGATAAAATAGAAGAATGGAGTAATTAGTTAGTGTTGATTTAAAAAAAAAAAGGGGGGGGGGAATGACTATAATTGGTTAATGTTGGCAAATAAAGAATAAATAAAGAAAACATTTGGGGAATTCTTCCGGTGCAGTTTTTTCTCGTACAAATAGTACAGTCCTTAATGTGCTTTGTTTAAAGGAAGCACTAATCACTTTTTCCTCCATCAAGAAATAACTTCACAATTCAATGAGGGCATGTGCATCTCTGTGTATGGGCATTTTAGTGGATGAAGTCAGAAATGACCGAAGTGTTGTTAAATGGCATTAGCAGGTATGTGGGCTAATCTTTTACAAGAGGTGATGTGTGCCTTATTATTAATTGCTTTCTGTTCTTCCTGTGCTTAGGCTGAGAGCGAAGTAGCTTCTCTGAACAGACGCATCCAGCTGGTTGAGGAAGAGTTGGATCGGGCTCAGGAGCGCTTGGCTACTGCACTGCAGAAGCTGGAGGAGGCGGAGAAGGCTGCAGATGAGAGTGAAAGGTGGGTAGGGCCACTCTTGAATGGATCGTTACCCTTATGATGAAGATGATAATTGCCAGGGTGTGGGTTAGAGAAATAAATTAAACCACTCCTATGTCTCTGAACATTTGTAATCCACTCTTTGCCTACACGGACTTCAGTTACAGCTTGTCTGTAGGGATGTCCAAAATGTGTAGGCTTGAATGCTTTCTTGTGTTTTGGTTGTAAAGATAAGATAAAGGGCTTCTGATGTGTCATGCCACATCCTGGGAAAACTGCTTGGCCCAGACTGGGCTTCTCTATTTGGATGACAACTTTTTGAGGGTGATGTGTGCTGTTATGCTGTTGGGTGATTCTTGTTTTCATTGATATCTCACGTGGAGAATAGCAAAGTTCTGGAAGAGGCTTTGTTTCTCCTGATCACCTGGTGGTGACATTGGTTTGTGAAGGTGAGCAAAGAAGAGAGAGAGCGAGCATGATAATTCCTTCAGATTTAGACTGGGATTTCCAGAAGTATTTAATGTAAGTTAGGAATTTAAGATTTGTGGATTTTTAAGATCTCTTTTACTTCTACAAGTTGTATTTTATATCTCTGATAGTACCTCGTATTGGGAAAGAATCCAGAGTATCCTGCATGTGTATTTCTACCTCACTAATGATGCAGCCTGTGGAAAAGAAAAGCACCTGAGACTCGCAGAGTGTTGTGAAAGAAAATTTGGGTCAAACAGGCATGGATGGGGCGATGCACAATGTTTCCTGTTACGAAGGAGTTAAATTTTGTTTATGCAGAGCACAGAGAGCTTCAGTGCTCTAGGGCTCTGACATGGCAAAACTCATGGGAATCTGTTTGGCCCATAAACATAATGCCTGTCAGTCCTGTGGAGGCTGTAACATGCTGTTTCATGATGAGTGTAAAAGTATCGATTAATCATCTTCTTAGGTGTTTAGAGGCAAGACCCTTTACTTACCTTTCTGTAAGATCAGTTTTCCTTCAATTTAAAATGAAATAGTACAGCTGAACTGTGGTAAGAGCTGAACAAATTATGTTTTCTTTCTTTCTAAGACATGCTTCTTTCCTTTGAACTTCTCAAGTGTGGTGCACAGGACTAGATCTATGGTGTGAAGAATCAAGTATCTGCTGTACTTCATTCACCTTAATACAGCTGTCTGAAAGTTTCACTCCATTAGTAGCAGAGCTGGAGATAAACTGGCAAGCCCTGAACCTTGCATTTCCTGTTTTTCTCGTCTTTCAGAGGAATGAAGGTCATTGAAAATAGAGCCCAGAAGGATGAAGAGAAGATGGAAATCCAAGAGATCCAGCTTAAAGAAGCTAAACACATTGCTGAAGAGGCTGACCGCAAATATGAAGAGGTCAGTTCTTGAGTGCAGGTCGTCTGTTTCTAAAGCCCCTTAGGCTGTGCCTGTAGTTCTTTTTTTTCTTTTCTTTTTTTTTTCCCCCTTTTGCCTTTTAAGTTCAAAAGACCAAATGCCACTCTTGGAAGCTGTGAAAAGAAAAATGGGCACCCAAATACTTCAGGGGACAAGGTGGCAGGAGATCTGTGCTCGGATCTTTGCACTAAAAGTGTTAAGAGTATTCCTTGGTCTCTTAGGGAAAAAAATAGTTTAAAGTTGCCTTTTGGTGAGTGAAAGAGAAAAATGTCAGATAACAAAGACTCAAATGATTAATAATGTTAAATAATCAAAACTTGTGTGTTGACCAAAAAATGGAAAGAGGCCCACATCCCTGCTTTGTAGGTTCCAGAAACAGGTGACATGCTGCAGCAACGTAATGTCCCTGATTGTCATTTGCCTTTTCTTGTAGGTGGCTCGTAAGCTTGTGATCATTGAGAGTGACCTGGAGCGGGCTGAGGAGCGTGCTGAACTATCAGAAAGGTAAGTACTGAACTGCCCTGAGAGGCGTGTGAGGTGCTACAAGACAACTGTAACAGCATGAAACATTGGCAGTACACTGTGTGTTCAGCTCAAAGCTATGTTTTGCTCATTTACTCTAATGGTTGGAATAAATGGTCAACGCCAAAGTAAATGTGTTCATATGTGTGTACGCGTGTGTTTTGTCACTGCATGCTGTACCTGCACACTGATTTTGTGAATGGCTTTTGTGCATTTCATGTGTTCACTAACAGCCAAGTCCGACAGCTGGAAGAACAGTTAAGAATAATGGATCAAACCTTGAAAGCATTAATGGCTGCAGAGGATAAGGTACTGATACTAATAAACAGTTTTTAGGTTTGACTGCAACCTGAGTCTTTCAGCTTCCATAGCTAGTTAGCTCACCCAGTAGTAACAAATAAGTTAGCACTCACTATGCTCTTTACTCTCTTTGCATCTTGCTTTGGTCGTTTTCTTTGGTCTCTTTTTTTGTTTATTTATTCATTTTTACCTTTTAAAACTGATCTCTTGTGCAGCCAAAAAGAAGCTGAACTGTCTCACATGTAAAGCTATGTAAATGTTTCTGTGTAAGCTGAAGGCTGTAGATAATTTTTGTCTAGTTGTCGTCTTAATGTCTGCTTAAAATGGAATTCGGCATCGTAAAGAGTTGCTTTCAGTCTGCGACAGATTCAGCTGCTTTTGAGGCGTTCTTTTGCTCTGTAATTGTTTTCATTTTTCTCTATCTTTTCCTCCTATATTCTCCTGTTTCTTTTGCTTGACTGAATCTTCCATCCGCCCCTTTCCTGCCTTCCTTCCAAAATAACAGCAAATGTGCTGAGCTTGAAGAGGAGTTGAAAACTGTGACCAACAACCTGAAGTCGCTGGAGGCTCAGGCCGAGAAGGTAGGCTAGAGACTTATGTGAGAATGTGTCCCTTATATTGTCATCTGGATTGGCCTGTGGGGGTTTTCTTTGTATGCTGGTCACTTAGCAGCATTTCAGCAAAGCCATTGTCAGTAGAAGCATTTGGACTTGCTGCTCATGTCATAATTGGCTCTTATCGGATCCTAGCATTCCTTCTAGTTCCAAATAGGTCAGTATTATTGGACCACATGTTCTACTAAGTAGTCTGACAGGATTGAGTATTATTTATAGAATGTCCATCAAAATGGCACTTGTGTGCTAACATTAAATTTCTCCAAATGCTACTCCTCTTTAAAACTGTAGTACTACAGTGTGCAACACTGGAATATAACTCAAGGGCAGTTTGTCTCTTTTAATAAACTATGTATTACTACAGCTGATTAGTGAAATTAACTTGGTTATACCTATATTAATGTCTTGTATACAGTTGATCTATTAAAAGAGAGTCCAATGTGGGGTTTCTTTTGGTATATTTATAACACCTGGTGTAACAGCAGTGATCCTCTTTCTAATTACAGTACTCACAGAAAGAAGACAAATACGAAGAGGAGATTAAAGTCCTGACTGACAAACTGAAGGAGGTAAAATTAGAACTGTTCTTTACAACAGGTCTTCCAATACAACTTGGAGTCTTTTAATGTAAACACTACTTTGATGCTTTGAGGTTGAGCACATCATTTCGGAGACAGTTTAGTGTTGAATGTCTCGGCTAAGAAGTAGTATCACCTTATTATTTGCCTTCTCTCATTGTACTTTTTTCCTCATTTAAGTTGTTGTTCCTCTGCTCATAAGTACTGTGTGTTTTTCCTGAAGTAGTCTCCATTTGTCTTCACTTCAGGCTGAGACCCGTGCTGAATTTGCTGAGAGGTCAGTAACCAAGCTGGAGAAGAGCATTGATGACCTAGAAGGTATGGGGTGTTATTTTTCTCTCTTACTATAGAAATGCAGATCTTTTTTATTCCCCTGTTTATCTGGCTTTTTAAGTAGCCAATTCTACTTACCTAACTTGTCCTGTTTATATAAATGTGTCTGCCTAAAGAGTAAAATAATCAAAATGGGTTTTGATTGAAATGAGTTGATGAATGCTTCAGATGAACAGTACTTTGCTCTTGCCTGTTCCTTTTTCTCTCATATTCTCAAGACTCCTTTTGTTTTTTTGCTTTATACTCTCCTACTTGGAGGTACATAAATGTATAGGGTAAATGATTAGATGATAAATATTATTATCATTATCTTACTAAAAAGCTGGTAAAGAGCTCTGTTACATTTGTAATAATTAGGAAGGTAATAGGCTAACCTAATTTATTACTGTGATTAAGTGTGGGTCACGGCAGGTGTTTTGTGACATAGACCAGTTGTTGTTTTTCAGTAAAGTTAATGGATTGTATAATCAGAAAGACAGCTTATTTAGCAGCTAATGGATTGTATAATCAGGACAGCTTATTTAACTTCAGAGAGTTTGTTTTAAGGCTTTGATAAATCTTTCAGAACTGCAGTGGAATAGTAGAGTGTGCTTTCTCCTTCCAGAGAAAAGAATTCAGTAGTGCTTTGTGATTAGAAGTTGTATGGGGTTTAGTATTTAGATGCATTACACTGAGTCTAGGATTTCAAGAAGCTTGGTTGCTGTCACAGCGGGCTGAACTCTGCATAAAGAGTGTGAAGTATCTAGGTAGCTGCTGAAAATTTATGATCACTGACTCGGGAAGGAAGCAGAGAAGAAAGATAAGTGTTTAGAAGGAACAAAAGTTACTGTAAGAAACGGAATTTATGACATCACACAAACCAGAGTGTTGTGGGTTTGGGGTTTTTTTAAATAGGAGTAGAAAATACACGGTAGCATCATCTTCCTTGGGCCCCATATTTGGATCAATTGAGGGCAGCAAACATGGATTTTGCTTCTCTTGTACACTTTCCTTTGTTTTCTCTATATATCACAGTTTGCCCAGCTGGCAATGCAGTTACTGAACTTGTCACATCGAACTACTCACTGTGATTTATTTTTTTTTCTTTATTTTTTTCTTTATTTTTTTTTTGTTCTTCTCTAATTTGGTAATTTTAATTTTGTTTTGTCTGTTGCAACACCTCTTTCTATGTGCTCTTCCCCTCTTCTACGGCTTCTGGATGGTATCCCATGCCACCACCTTCACCTTCCATCCCGTGATCACATTCCATTTCCTTGCGCACCTCTGCCTTCCCCTGGGGGAATGTTAGATGAGCTATATGCTCAGAAACTGAAGTACAAAGCCATCAGTGAGGAGCTGGACCACGCTCTCAACGATATGACTTCCATGTAAATGTCTTCCCAGCTTGTGCCTGCACCTGCTTCCTTGCCCTCATTGATTGCACAGTTCCAGCCTTGTGAAATTCTACTCCCTCTGTAGCGGGAGACGCATTTCTTTAGTGAGACTAGGTGTACAAAATACCATGAACAATTTCTTTACCGTGGCAGCGTGTGGGTGAGTGTTGTGCCTAGCCTGGTAAATACTCATGGTGATTTTGTAAGCTGCCTGATAAACTCGTATTTACTCTTTAAGTCTGTATCTGCAGTCCCTGTGTTTTATGGTTGCCCTTCGTTTGTAGCTCTGTGTTTATCCTTTCAGTTGACCTCTGTTCAAGCGTTGTCTGCCAGGCTCATTATGTTCAGTTCGCTAAAGAAAATTGTCTTGGTACATGTTGCATTCAGAGTATCTTCCTCTGCTGTCACAGTTTTTCTCTGGTAAAGTTCCTACAAAAGTTTGAAAAGAAATTTAGATTTAGCTGTATTCTCTATTAATGACAGTGGAAAGTGTTTATCTAAATTTCCTTAACTACTCTGAAAATTTCCAACTGTTATCACTAAATTACAAGCGTGAAAATTGATTTAAAATACTTTGTCATTTAAACCCATAAAAGTGACAATTGAGTTGTAGCTTGCTTCTGCATATTTTAGGGATGGTAGTAATAATTTAATTTGCATATACCAAAAAATGTGATAATATCAACTTTAATCATAAGGAGGATACTAGAGTATAGTAGGCAGCAGGAAAGCAAAAAGTGATCAATTATAAGATGTGACAAGTCCTTGCAGTGTCTGATACAAACTGACTCTTCCATCAACCTAAAACTGAGCAGAGGTCAACTATGCTAACTCCATCTTCCCATGCTCATACCTTTCACTTGCATGAACCTGCACGTGGGAAAGAGGAAGAGCTGTGGTGCTCTAGTGCTTGTGACGTGCAATCTCTTTCTGGAAGTTAGCACGCTTTCAGCAAGGCGTAAACTTTGCTCAGAGCTTGAAGTGTGTTTTGATGCACCCATATTTTAAATGGTTTTTTTCTTTTTTTTTATCACTGTAACTGTTCATTACTTCCCCCTCTCTCAACCTTTTAGTAGGGGTCTAATATTGTCTGCTTTGTTTGCTTTGATTTTTATTTCTTTTTATAATATCCCCCTCTCTCCCCCCCCGCCAATACCCTTTTGCTCAATGGCTTATCAAGCAAATGGATTTATTTTTTCCTCCTCAATGTACAGAATTACAGTATTTCTTCAATTGGGATATTTCTAAATGGAAAAAAGACTTTAAAACATACTCTACTGGTACATGAGGACATTACTGTAGCATTCCAGTCCCAGCATGGTGTGGTGTTTCTCTAGTAGTAATCTTGGCATGCTGGGCTCTGCTGTGCTGTTGCCACTTTGTTTGGAAGTCTTTCCTGCACCTTTTTTATTTTCTACTTTATCTCACTTTTTCTTTTCATGCAGATAACTTTCTTTGCTTCACTTCTCCAAAGACATCTTCATCAGGTTGGACAAAACATCTTTCCAAGCTTTGGATGTTCCATGGGTTCATTGTCCTGTCTTCTAGCTTAGTTGACTCTATTCCTTTAGCACCTGTCTCAGAACATGCTCTGTTTGTGCTCTGCTGTACAGAAACTCTACATCTCTCAATGTAAAATAAACATCCCAGCTGTATCCCTTTTGCTATTCCCTTGCCTTTTATTTATTTACATAACAATATAAGTTATTAATAAAAATTGCTTTTTTTTGCTGTTAGGGATTTAAATTTTTTTGGTGTTTCCATTTTTTTCTGCAAACACTTTAGCCTGAATGTTGACAATGCAAAGCCAGTGATAGCAGTCTATGGGATGAGAATAGTACTCTTGGTGTTTTGAGGTCAAAACTCTGACCAGTTATGGTCTTAGTCTTTCTCAAAATCTGATACAGAAAAAATGACAAATAGATGTAATGGGAATTTTTTCAGTTGTTATTGTTAGGTTAAAATCTGCAAGGACACTGCTTTCTTCGGGTCACTTGGTTGTGGGAACATGGTTGAGAGAGCAGTCAGGTCCTTGCCACCAGATTTTTCACTTTGAAGTCTGAAGTTTTCTCCTAGCTGGATGCTGAAAGAAGTTATTTTCCAGTTCACATTAAAGTGAGTCAGTTTAAACTGGATTGATTCCTGATTATGCCTGTCACTGTATAAATTGCTAAAGTTCCTAAGTTTCCTGTTGACAGGAGTGCAAGGCTGGCTCATTTGTCTGGGCTGTCTTATGATGAGGCTGAGCTTCACTGAGTCTGCACCAGAGCTTGAACTCCCTGCATGGCCTAAGGTGGCTGCCTACAGAGGCAGCCCTTGGCTCTACCTCTGTGGTAAATCACAACCTAGGCAGACTGCCCGTGGGTAATCAGGGGCTGACTGTAGACTTGATAAATGCTTGATAAACCTGGAGTTTTTAGTCTCGTTTCGGATGTGGAGAAATACTGTAAATTTCTGGCTCAATTCAAGAGAGGAGTTTTCTGTGTTGAAGGTAAGCATCAAATTCTTAGGACAAATTATGTTGTCATCTTTGAATAACAACTAAATACACTTTGCCAAACAGTGAAATTTCAGTTACTCTGAGGTTTCGATATTTTTGCTGTGTATGTGTGACATGATCCTGATAACAGAAATAAGACCCAGTTGTTTGCAGTCCAGGATCAGAGCTCTGAAATGTGGCCTGGTTTTACTGAGCCAGCTGTTGGAGTTTGGGCTGGGGAGGAGCTGTGAGGAGTTGCTCACAGCACAAGTGTCCTGCAGACGAGCTGGACAGCTTTGCCATTGCTGTGTCCAGAGCCTGCAGGGGAAGGGCATTTCTGTGGAAGCTGTTAGGAAGCTTGTGGAAAAGAATCAGAAACAGTAATTTTCTGTAGGGGAATAGTCTGATATCAAGATAATGAGTGGGGTTTGAAATCTAGACTGTTGAGAAGAATATGGACAATTTGAGAAAACAAGGCAGTCAGAAACCATCTTGAAACGTTCTTTCACCCTGCAGACAACTCTCACTAAATGCACTGTCACAGCATAGCTGTGGCTGTTCTCTTTGACTGTGAATGTAAACCATCCTCTCTATGCTTCAATTTCATTTTCACTGAATGTTTGGGTTTGTTTTCTTACCAAGTACAACTGGACAATTTAAAGGTATCAAAGTGTTGATACCAGTAACAGAAGTATGTTTCCCTGCTAAAAATACTGTTTCAGCTGTCGGATTCCGCAGGAAAGGAATATGGGCCAAGTCAGACTTAGTGGTAGTTGGCTGCCAGCATCTCTTCTGCTCTTACTCTACCCTGGTTTTGACACAGTTGCTTTCCCTTCACTGACAGATGAGATTCCACCACAGCTTAAATAGCTTACAAAGAAAACTGGTACTCATAAAAGGAATCTTCCACACACTGTACAGAAAGATTAAAGCAGGATTGGATCCTTCTAGGAACATAGCTGCAGCTGTTCCATTTCTGCTCCCACTTACCTGTCTCACAGCTGTTCCCCACAACAGGAGTCCTAGCCAGTTCTTCATAAGTTATAATAGCTGTTCCTTGGAGTAGCTATTTAAATACTAGAGTTCTAGAAACAAAGGTAAAATATTTCTCTGTTACTGAACTGTCTGTGGTGTGACCAGTTTCTTTATAACTCTTACTTAACTGTTTTCTCTGTCTAATCTGTCTTCATTCTGCCTTTTTTCTCTTCTAACCTGCTTGCTGCCTGTACAGACCAACTCTACCAGCAACTTGAGCAAAACAGTCGCCTAACTAATGAACTAAAGCTGGCATTGAATGAGGATTAAACTTTAGTGTGACTATAATGTTAACTTGCTTAAAAACCACTTTTTCCAAATTTCCTTAAGAATGAATCAGCAAATATAGACATAAGCAAGAAACCTAGAAATTGATTTTTTTCAGGCTGTTGATTCTGTGGTAAATTAATGGATTAAATTCTCACTTTCTGTTGGAAAAAGATGAAAATGCTGGATGAAGGCTTTTCATTGTCTGCACACCTGCTCTGGAGGAGCAGTAAGCTGTTTGGCTGTGCAGTAGCTCCTTTCCACTTCAGTAAGCAGCTACAGCATTTGGCTAACAGTATCCAAAAAGTAACAGCCTGCCTTGTAGAGATTTACCTGACATTATGAATTGGCCCCACGAATTTTAACTAGAATGTGGACACAAGAAAAATGTTCACAAGGATTCATGTTTCCATATTTCAAAATTAGCGTATCTGGAGACTTTAATGCAATATTTTTGCATTACTATGAATTTGACTTGTATCTGACTTAAAAAACCCAAACAAACCACACCAAAAAAACAAACAAAAAAAACTAGGAATGGGAACTGCATCTGAAAATACCTGGTCAGTTTAAAGGTATGGTTGCATTAGTATGAAGTTACTATTACCGGATTCTGGTAGGATGCAGCTCTAAACCATTATGCTCATTTATTGTATCAAATAAGTGGTGTTAAATGACTGTCCTATAAAAGTGTGCATGCAACACAAAGCTACTAACGTTGATTTTATTTATTTTCTAGAAGTATATTTCACTGAAGAAGTTCTAATTTTTTTGTTCTTTGCAAGTTCTGAATTACATGAAACTTAAAGTAAGCATCTGCAAAGAACTTAATTTTCTTTATTGCTCTACTTAAAAAAAGGCAAAAAAAACCACACCACAAAAAAAACCCCAAAACATTCATCACCCCACATTTTTGTAATCAAAAAGCTTCCAGAACATTCAAGAATTACATCTCTGTTGCCAGTGCATTTTCTCAACAAATGCAGCTGTAAACAGTTCTAAACTTGCATTACTTGCCATTTGTTTTATTAATTTGGAATTCTCTCTACTTGTGTTGTCTGGGGACATAGGTACTTATGAGCGTGCACATTTCTTAACTTTCTAAACCCTCCAATGGAAATGATGATTGCATGCCTTCATGTTCTGAGAATTAGTGCCTCCAAAGAACCGCTATTCATGTTTTAATTTTCTAATCCCACAACAGAGAAAGTGGCGCATGCCAAAGAAGAAAACCTTAGTATGCATCAGATGCTGGATCAAACTTTACTGGAGTTAAACAACATGTGAAAACCTTCTTAGCAGCAACCACATTATTTGTTTTATTATTTTTACACCTGCTTGCCGTGAAGCCCCATAAATATGTTTTTATTTTAGTTTCACCACAGTCACAAGAACATCTGCTAAATTATCAGGCAGGGGTCAGGGAAACACCAAAATGGGCAAGCCATATGCGGGTTAAGCTATATTATGTTACGGTTTAAATGTGCCATTTCCCAACAAAAATGTTACCTACACTTTGTAGAGAGTTCAATCATTCAGTATGCTCAGTCTTTTGAAGAATCCTGGCTGTGGCAGAAAAGGTCCCACCTCAAGTGCCAACTACAATTTTTAACAAAGAAGAGTGATTCGTGTTCAAGAGAGATCAGGTAGAAATGGTGCTATTTTGAACAAAAGGTTCTGCTGAAGTCTTTTGTTTGATATCAGGCAAGTCGGGAGTTGTCCAGCAGAGTAATTTATTTTTATCAGAATTTTACTGATTTGTGAGGATCTGGACTTTCTGTGCCTTCTAATTCAGTAAAACGAAGGTATGTAAGCAGCAGAGAAAAACAAAGGCTTCTGGAGTTTTTAAATCGTGTTCTTGCAACTCAATACAGAAGTGTAGGTCAGCATTTCACCTTGAATATTCATTCAATTGTATTTTTCATGTTGAAATGAAAGATTCAATAAATTCAGGAGAAAACATAAATTTGGAAGAGATTGTTTTAAAATGTATTTTATTTGTGTGGATTTTGGGGAGGGGGAGGAACTTATAAACTGATATGCGCCTCACTTTTTTTCACACTTTCTTTGAGCAGTTTTGAAAGTATACCTGTATGTAAACATTGTATAATGATATGGAATAAAATGCACATTTTAGGACATTTTTTAAATTTTGCTCTCCTGTGATTTGTTTTTATCATGTTGGCTTTATGTGTATTGCTGTATAAAATATGCCCATGTGCAGTGTTGCTCGCTGGGATGCACTGTTAACACATCGGCTTTCAGTCGTCTTCATGCTGTTAGGCTGATGTGGATCTGCAGCTGCTGAGATTGACCATTTGAGTGCCATATTGCAGGAACTTGTCTCATCACTTGATTGTATTCCCAGATGGGTGCAGAATGCAACTATCCCCTAATGGAGCTTCCCAAAGTTTTCATTGTTGACCAAAACTGTTTTCAGTAAGATCATTGCAGAATTCCCATGGAGTTCTGTAGGAAATGAGCCCTAGAGGCCATGTTCTTGGAAATACCACCATGTATTTGTGTATCTTACCTGTTAATATATTAATTCAGTATAGTGATAAACCTAAAACGATGTTTTAAGTTCATGAGAGATCCTTTCATCCAACTTTTCACTGCTGGTTGCTAATTTCTACATGTGTTGGTATCTTGATTTGAATTTTGAGGTCTGGCAATGAGTAACTTCAGAACTTCAAAAATAATTCTTATTCCTTCTTTCTCTGTAGTATATTGCTGAAAGTTGATGCTGCCCATCCTTCTAGCAGCAAGGAGCTCAGTAGGAGACAGCCATAGATAACCTTCCAGATCATCAAAGAATCTCCATTAGTGGACCCTTAGCAAGCAAATGAGAACAAGTGACTTTCTCAGCAACTGGTGCAGTGGTGAAAGGGTAAAGTAATACATAATAATTTCAGGCTAAATGGAAGTCAGAGAGGGAAGATGTACTGGTGTGAGTCTCTGGCTCTTTTTTTTTTTTTTTGTTATAAAGGGGAGAACTTAATAACCATACAAGCTTTTGCATGATTCATTGACTGCTGCCAAGTCATCCCGAGTGGAAAGGGTGAGATCCCTGGCTTCATGTTACCCTTTAAGTGTTTTTGGGAAGCAAAATATGTTACAAGGCTCTGAGAGTGCCTTAAGCTTGTGCTGGAGGCTGACAGTCTAAAGCTCCAAATAACAGTTGTGCAGAGGTAAGTTATTCTAATCACTTTCTCCTTCCTTAGCACCAGGATGAAATGTCAGATAATTGGGCTCTAAGAGTTCAAGCCTCCATGCGCTCATGGCTTGGAGTGGTGCTGCTAGAGTCAGTAGGGCTGCTTCCAGTAGGAAGAGGCTGTGCTGGGAGCTGAACAAGAGGCATTCCTGGCACCTGGCCATGAGTCTTAACACGGCTGAGTGTGCTGCCTGTTCCACTGAATTGCTTTTATGGTCCCATGGTCTGTGCTTGGGTCCTAAACAATGTGTCTGAGTGAGGTCAGACCCTTTGCTGCTTAAAATTACTTGCTTTCCAGGAGCCCACAAACTGCTTTGTGGTTTGTGGAGTCTGAATTCACCTCTTACTGTGTGCAAGGATAAGGAGGAGGCTGTGGTTTTAATGACTCTTAATGAGGTCACGTCACCATTAATAGGACAAGCATGTGCAAGCAAGGAAATAAGATTTAATCTGAAAAAAAAAATCTGTAGAATAGATTTCCCCAAAGTGCACTATTGCACATAAATCCATAAAGCTTCATAAGAGGTAAATAAAAGCTTTCTAGTTTCAAGGAGAGCTGAAGGGAGCAGTGAACATAGTGGTGAATCATACCAAGTGGCTTTTTTGATGATTAGCAACAGACATAAACAGGCATATAGATGTGTTTGCTGGAGCAGGAAAATCTCTTCCTACCATATATCATAAGCCACTACCCATTATGTATTCTTTGCATGCAGTACCTAATCAGACAAAACTCAGTGAAGCTAGAAAGTGTTGGTTTCTAAAGGTAAATAATTTGGGTTCTGATTTAACCCCATTCCAGACAAATGGAAATTTCTTCTTGCAGCTACTTTGCCCAAAGTGTTAAACCTATAAAAAATCGTTAAATTACAGAACCCTACATCATTTAGCATTCCTCAAGATGTATGTCTTGGTTTGGGGAGCTACACACTTTTTTCTTCAGTGCAAAAATACATTTGGCAGTTTGAAATATACCATTATTGTACAGCCGTGCTGTATAATTGTCTTGCTTGTTTTGTGAGTTGTCTTCTCTTAATGAAAGGAGTAGTTTTGAGAGCACCAGAACTGGCAAAACGTACCTTCTTGCAGACTCATGTCTCATGGTTGGTTATAAACTTGCAATGAATTTTTTTTCAGATACAATGACAGCAGCCTAGTGAGCAATGTAGATATCCCACTTAGTTAATTTACATGAGAGCAGAAACAATGGGAAACAGAAGCAGGTAGAAAATTTACAGGCACATAAAACTATTCCTTCCCATTTGTTGTTTCTTGACTCATAATGCGTTGAAATGAAAGGACATTGTGTAGTATTTTGGATTTGATTATTACGGCCTTTAAGGGTGCCTCAGCACTGTTTTCTTCCTATCTCTGCTGGTTTAAGGAATGACTGGATAAAGATTAAACAACATCTTTTCAATTAAAAAAATAGACTCAACACAAAAAAAAAGTCCTGCAGACCTAGCTGCAACTGACAGTACCACATGCCAGAACATACTGGCATGCATGGTTGTGGGAACATTTCTCTCACTTGTGTGCAGCAAGCATTTATGGATCGTGGGTAAAAAGGGACAAAATATATTCGGGGCCATGATCCTGCAAAGTATTTTGAATTCCCGGGCCTGGCTATGATCTGCTTCTTGAGATTATTCCTTTCATTGATGATGTTTGCATTTTTTGCCCTGAGATTCAAACAGAAACGTAAGGGGAGTGTCTGTGTGATCTGTCTCAGCCAAAGCTCATGGCAAACAGTGTTTCTTCTGATAAGACCTGCAGAGGCCATGAACAGTTGTTCCTGAGGAAAATCGTGCAGGTTTGGTGTCTCTGCAGTAGAATTTGTGAAAGGTGAAACTGCAGAGCTCTGGTGTTAACTTTCTTAGGCCACAGTGATATTGATATTCACACTGAGATTTGTGTGAGTTTCCAGTTTAAAAATTGAGCATTTCTTGGCAGGTCCACCAGCAGTTTGCATGTTTCTCTTAAAAACAAATACTAGTTGGAGAAATAGCCTGGGAAAATGCTTCAGAATCTTTCCTGGATTATGGTTTTCTGTAGTCAGCAAGGAGGAGCCTGCCAGTCTCTTTTCCACTTAATCTGAATTGCTGTACTACTTCCTTATTTGTTTATTGTACACACGTAGACTATAAAATAAGCTAAGTGGGTGAGGTAATTTGTGCAGGCTGTCTGGAAAAAAATGTATCTAGAAGATAAAGTAGGTGAGAAAGCAGCTAAAGGGAAACAATAAGATAGAATTGTGCATGGGGGCTAAAGGCTAGTCAGGAGGATATAGACAGCATGAAGGTGACCTACAGAAGAATGAGTCTTCCCCCTCTAAGTGCTATCATGTAGTTATGCCTTGTGCTGATCCTGTAGCCTCTACTTGTGTTCCTGCAGCCACCGCATTCCTCTGTCATAGAGGAAGGTGGCTGGCAAAGTCCAATTAGCAGCAAACTCTCTGTAACCCCTCAGCTGGGTTAGAACTACAGCATGCAGGAGCTTTTCCCATAAAAATCAATAAATTTAATCTGAGTGGTTCTCACCACACCGACAGAATCTGGGTTATTTTACTCTGTGCTAGGACTTTGTTATCAATTACCTTAAGCTGGAAATCATGACACTCAAAAAGACAAACCCACCATTTTTTGCTGCTTTTCAGCAGTTAGCAAACACATAGCAAACGTGTGTGTGCTTTTATTACATTCATGTGCAGCCATGTCTGAGTGCAAGGCATTTCCTGGAGATCAATAACTGGGTGGGAAGGACTGTGCATACAAGAGGCAGCTCAAGGGACCCAGAGGGTTGTTAATCCATGGCACACGCTCTGTGCTGAAATTTACTGTTGAAAATTGAAATAAAAAGCACATGGGTCTATATGTCTCTGTGGAGGGGAAGCAGAGATTACTGCCATTTTGAGCAATTAAATTATTGACTCCTCCCTCTGCTTGCCCATCAGTGTGTGTGCTGCTAGCGTTGGGAATGCTACAGCTAGCAAACAAACTGATAGGAAGGGTTTACTCTGCATCCATTATTTTTGTGAATCACTTGCTGTTAACAGGTTGGATTTAATTAAGGAAAACCAATAAAATCCAAGTTTAAATCGAGTGCAGATTGTATAGGGGTTTGTGTTGTTTTAGCTAAGTTGTTTTAAAGAAGGTCATTTTACTAAACCACACAAGTGCGTGTTCAACTTTGGCCATGCACATATACCAAGTATGTACAGCTAAGGCCTGCCTGTTTGCCTAAGCCTTAGTCAAACAAACAGTCCCATTAGAGCAAAGTCTCAGTGTTGTAGAATCGAGCATAGAGTCATTGCACAACAAGAAGTTCTCTCTTGCATCAAAGCTGCTGGGTCTTTAGCTGCTGTGATGCTTGTTATGTAGGTTTAAAAAACAAATGGCTGTCCTCAGTGAGGATTGCACTGCTGTATTTCACTTTTTAAAGAGACTGATGTTCAAGGATACTGAGCAGTTCTTTTTAATCTGAGCAGGACACCTACGTGCTGTGTTAAAGGTAGATTGCAGATTCCCTGTTTAAACTACAGTAAAACCAGAAAGCTCTGAAATCTGTTTTCCCAGTTCCTTTTTTCCCCATGTCTGTTTTGCCTTTGGAGCAATAATTAAGAAATTACTCTCTCTACTGCAGTGTGAACAGCAAAAATAAGTGTCACTTTGTTTCAGTTATAGATACATTCAGGGTATCTTTAGTTTCTATTGTATTTTCCTGTTTGAGAATTTACTAGAACACCAGGTATCTGTACGATAAATTTTACTCACACCTGTTGTTTAAATTTGACAGGCACCAAGTCGAGTAAGAACTTGTTAGCTTTCATTACGCCACTTGGAAGAAATGTCATCATCATTAAGTAGAGCACAGCTTCCCTTCCAGCATCAGTACACCTTGAGATTGATTCTTTTCTGATGTGTGCATCAGTATCTTGCTTACCTTTGCACTACAAGATTGTTATTATTAGAGATGAAGGGATGAAAAGGATCCAAGCTGAGTGGCAGACATTAAGATGAGTATGCAGGTAATAAAATTGTTCTACTCAGTAATGTTAATCACACTAAAGTCTAACTGGAAGTTCTGTGTGTGTATGTGTACCTGACATATGCTATACACCAGAAGGTATATATAGCATTTAAGCATGGAAATGGTTTCAGTTTGGTTCAAGGTCAGAGAAATAAATGATAGTATTTCCAACTCAGGCAGCTGATGACTTATTCCAAGTGGCAGGAGGGACAAATTGTCCCACACTTTGCACTTACTGCAGAAGTCAGTCATCGCAGGCAGTTGTCTTCCTTCAATAGGGAAGTTTTTCAGATTTTGTTAGTCGTTTCCCATAGCTGTGCATGCAAAGGTACAAAAGAAATAACTAATTTTTGCAATGATCCTATGGCAGCACAGATCTGTGTAAATGCTTTTAACTTGATTTACTCTTATTTTACGCGTATGGAAAGGGGATAGAGTAAAATCCCTTCTTACTAATCTGTGTAGCATATAGTAATTGTGCATTTACACATCATTAGAGAGGCTCTTTAGAAACATGCCTCAACTTGGGAACAATAATATGAAGCAAAGGAATGGAGCTTGTAGTGTGCATGGACTCGCTCCCATAAGAATACGCAAGCCTAGTGCCAACTGCCTCCACCCAAATATCCGAGATGTTACTAATTTGATAAGAGGCCTTTTCCTGTTTTTCACTAGCCTGTGCAGTTTCTCAAGCTATCTGTGCTCAGTTCTCACAAAGAGCATTTTTAGTGGCGCAGAACATGTCTGCAGAGCAAAATGAAGGTGTAATTGCAGCAGAGGTAGGTGAAGCCATCCTAGAACAGATAGTCTTAGCAGTGAATGTGTGGTAAATAGGCTGGCAACCAGTATGCAGATATAGCTGGATATGAGTATTTGGTGTGAACTGCAGAGAAGCATTTGCTTATGACAATAGTTTTCAGTAAAACCACATGCTGGAGCTTCAAATAATGTTGAATGGTTTGGAAAAAATGCTAGAATAATAGATACTGAGAAGGATCTAGAGTCTTCTCTCTAGAAGAACAGATAGTAAATGCAAATCGGGGCTGTATTTTTCATGCAGCCATGTGCCTGAAGATTCACAGCTGGAAACACATTTTTCCTCCTGCTGCTGTATCTGTCAAAGCGAACCTGCCTGTTGTTTTTCTTCCTGACTTGTAGACTCCTGCTGTGGACGTGGCACTCAACCCTGGCACTTCAGGATGAATGCATTTGCCTGGTCTGCTTCACTCCCGAGAAAGTCAGCATCAGGCAGTCGGTGTTCTCACTGCCACATTTGTTGACATACAGTTGTCTGGGAGTTGTTCATTTCGTTGAGCTTTATATTCTGGGGAGAAAGGGTGGACAGAGAGGTAGTTACCACCCAACTGTGAGGAGCTCCTAGAGCAAGCTGGAGAGCTTTCTGAAGTGCCTGCACATTATAATGGTATCTTTGGGAACATGAGCTTCAGAATGATACCTTATGGTTAATATGTTTAATCTTTTAGGTGTTCTACACCTTCTGTGATTTGTTACTTTGTCCTGAAGCAACATACTTCAGTCTGAAAAGATGTACTTGGAAAAGTCAGAGACACCGATGTTCTCTAGTACATACTGCATAGTGTGAGTAGTGGTTACACAAGCCGTCATTTTCCATAGTATATTGCACCTTTACCCAGTAAGTGTGAGGAGAAAATCTGGAGAGGGTAAGAAGTTTATACACAGCAACTGAATTCTAATGATAAATATGAAGCCATTCTCAGGGAAAAAATTGCTGAGTCATACCTGTGCTCAGTTTTCTACCCAAAGAGATTGTTGCCTGGATAATAACTTCAGGAAAAAAACAGGAAATCATTCTGTATGGTTTCTTTCTTTTTTTTTGTGTGTGTGTGTGTGGTAGTTTTCTTTTTTTTATGCTGATGTATTTCACAAATGTTCCTTCATTACTTACTTTCAGCTGGTGACAATTATTTTTCCTCTGGGTCCCAAGAGGTTTAAAGTAGGCCCTGAATTGAAAGTATGAGGAAATCACCACTGAGATACTACAGTTTCAAAACTAATGTTTTTGCAAAGAAGAAAAAGAAATGTGTGTACCCTTTGGCTGGTCTGTAACCACAGCATGGTCTTTCCAGCATTCCTTTCCTTGACATGCAAAATACTTCCCTAACTCCCATCCTGTTGTTTCTAGGATGTGTGTCAGACTGCATGCAAATTGTAAAACTAAGGCAGGAACAATGTGGCACTATAAAACCCTTTCATATTCTATCTTATTGAAAGTAAAAAGTCCCCAGGGTGACACATCCTGAGTACACAGGAAAATGGAGTAAATGAAAGAGAGTTGTGTTCGAGTTATGTTCCTTTTATGGTGTGTGTGGAGGGCGTGGGGGGGAATCACCAGCCTGTGGTGCTGTACAAGTCTCAGGGTATGAGCTGCTGCTTGGAGGGCAGGGCCAGCTCTGCTGGGCTCCTGGAAGTTGAGCTTGAGGACCACCGCTGCTGCCCTGTCTGTTAGCTTGTGGTGGAGACATGGACACGGCACGACTGTGCTGCTGGTGTGACCACAACAGGAACACTGTTCCTGTGTAGTATAGAAAAAGTACATCATGTTTAACTAAACTCCTTGAGAAGCTAAGATTAACAAATACCTGAATCATAGTTCAAGAAGAGCTGATGATAAACATGTTGATTTCAGTGTCTAAAGACCCACTGTTTTTAATGCTGCTTTTTCTCCTGGTCCAGATATCTTACATGTTTGAAAGGTTTTTTCCTGATGAATGTTTCTCAGCTGAGTTGTTGGAGAATTCACCCACTCATGACATTATTTTAGAAAACAAACAAACAACTCAGGGAAGATTTTAATCTTAAACTAAAGCTCTGAGTATGCACATATTCATGTATCTTTTGGGGAAGGGGAGTGTTGGCTGAGTCTTAACTGTCCTAGCATAGAACATTACTGGTGTATGTTGGTAGGGTTAGCATTGTTACTGGAGTGGTACATACACTGTAATCATGCAGGTGTTACCTTATTTGATAAGCAAATAATAATACTTTGAGAACTTCTATACTGACTAAGACCAAATAAAAAATGTACGTGGGTGAGGAATCTGTAGTAACAACCCAGTTCAGTAAGACTGACAACCAAGAGATCCCGCTGCGGTGGAGCCACCCCTTGTGCTAACACTGGTTACACTGATGAGGTTTCTTACTGCCATCTACTGTCTGCTTCAAGCCCAAGTGGAATAAAAGTTTTATCTTTTGGTTCTCAAATGGAATTACTTCTGAAAAGAGAGAGAAAGCAGAGCTTGTTTTCTCTATACATCTAACATTCCCTTTATTTGTCTTCTTTGTCATCTTTAATAGGATGAAAGAGCAGAGCAGGGCTCATGATTTCAGAACTGACCAGCCCTTTATCAGGGGAATACTAATAGGCATCTCTTGTTTCCTGTCATTCAAACCTTAGATGTTGTTCGTTAAAAACATTACCCATCTTTTCAGATTCAATGGAAATGTTAGATGTAGGGGCATGTCACTGTAGAATTTTGCCACATCAGTGAGCTAGAAAAGCAATTGAGACCATCACAGCAAAAATACTGGGATCAAAGTCCAGACATACAAGCTGGAGCAGCCATATTAACATCTGTTAAACATTGCTGAGACATCAGGATCCACAAAAGCACTTGCCAAAATGGAGGAGGACTGACAGAAGTGATGAAGTTATTTTTGAAATGCCTGTAGATTTCTTTTTTTTAGAGTCATGTTTTAGGAAATACTGATGAAGCCTCGCAGTTTGCAAATACCTGATGTTTCCAGGTACTGCTGACCACCAGCAGCAGAATGAGCCTATTACACCTTCTGATGGTGGGCTACACCACTGAAGAACAGTATGAAAGCTACTGCCCATGTTGCTGTTCTTCAGCTCACACAGTGACAGTATTGTGAAAAAGCCAGCAAACACAATAGTGTACAAGAGCAAAGTGACTAAGAAGATACATAAGCACTTTTTTTAAGGGCTCATGTTACTGAGCCTTCGGTGTTTGTCTTACTCGAAGGCTGTAAACTACAGCCTTAAAGGATTCTTGACGGTGAGACTCTAAAGCTGACCCACGTCGAGGTGACTGAGCACAGCCCTGCTTTGCTGTTACACGAATACCCATTGTGTTGCACTGTCCTTTACCATCCAAAGAAGGCATCTCTCTTCACCCAGGCTTCTCAAATCTGGGAAGTACAACTTGGCAAGGAGGCAAAGTAGAGGAAAAGTCAGCTGGTTTAGTGCTAAACCATATGGAGTTCTTCCACCATGCCAGAGGGATCTCCAGATGGACTTTTCTGGCTATGTTCATAAGGAAGATGGATTACAGCTGAGAGTCTGTGCCTATACTTGGAAGGGGCTGATGGATGAGGATAGAAGAAAATAATGGGGTTTTTTGTTAAATTTAGAATTGGATTAATCATGCTTGCTGTCCTCATCTTCTGTTGGTATCAGTGGGAATACGAAACTCTCAAAACCTTATAAGCCTGATACCTCAACTCAAAATTGACAAAAACGAGCTTAGGGGAAGATGAAGCAGGTAACAGCAGGCCCTCTTGAGCTACTGGATTTGACACGAAGCCCTTCACTAAGGCAATCAGGAAAATGGCAAGATCCATTTCTGGCTTAGGCCAATTCAAAAGTGTCGTGCCGAAGAGTGTTCCTGCTCAGCAGGTTAATGTAAGGATGCAGAGAATCCTGGTGCAAACACTTCCAGAGACAGTTTCACTCAGTGAAAATGAGTTACGAGAAAGTGAGTACAGCACCTTGTACCAGT
This sequence comes from Aegotheles bennettii, assembly GCA_013398125.1. Taxonomy (NCBI): domain Eukaryota; kingdom Metazoa; phylum Chordata; class Aves; order Caprimulgiformes; family Aegothelidae; genus Aegotheles; species Aegotheles bennettii. Next base: position 386,095 of record VZRW01002111.1, on the reverse strand, counting down.
TGGGTATGAAGTTGTACTCTGATAAGCCATGGAGTTTTATTGAGAAAATACTAATGAAAAATAAATGCCTGTGGTGGAAAGTGTAGCATCTGGTCTGCATCTGGCTTCACGCATGAAAGCTGTTTGGCCTGGCTGCCTGCCAGCTCCTGCAGTTTCTGAGATCATTGGACACGAAGGAGATGGAATTCCCTAGGTTAGCATCTCAGAATTTTCTCCTAGCAGAGCACATGCGGAGCTCTAAAGGACAGACTCTCCACTTCTGCTTACAAGTATGGCTCAGGTGTTTTTGCATTTGCTAGGCTGCTGTATTCTCTGTCAATATCTGTGACATTTATGGCATGGCCATTACTAAAGGTCGCTAGCCGTTGTTCAAAAATCCTTCAACATGTATACATCAGGTTTTAAGTTACTGTCTAAATACCCCAGAAAACATCCAAGAAATACATGGCAAACCCCCCCACAATCCATCAAACCTGGACACTATGGGCTTTCTGCAGAGGGACATTTCTGCATTGCTAATTAATGACACATCCCCAGTTAATCTGTTAGTGATTTGCAGGGTTTAAGGTCCTTGGAACAGTTCAGCCAAAGGCATTCCCTTGAGAGGGCTGACTTTGAACAGCTAAAAGGAAGGGCTGCTGTGGCCATCTCTGCCCTTGCATGGTCTGTGGTGCCGGGGCGCAGCGCTGCTTCCTTCGGTACCACCTCCAGAGTTTCCCACTCCTCTCGGGCGTGCACGGGAACCGGTGCCTCCCTGCCCTCTCTTGCCCTGGGACCATCGGACCGGGTGGTCTGAAATCCAGGAAGAGCAGTAAGAGTTCTAAACAAGGACTGTTAATTAAAGACAATTAACTGTTAATTAGGGCTCTTTTTTTAGCCTTCGTTGGACCTAACATCATCTGCTCTGGCATCATCGCAATCAGTAATGTCCCAATGTCAGATCGTTCTTTGTAAGGGTTAAGGATTTGGGCAGGATTCGCGGGGATTTGACCCTGTTGCCCGGTCCCGCCGGTAGCTGCGTTCGGACACACGGGGGCTCCTGGTGCTTCATCGCTCTG
>VZRW01002111.1:369640-384572 GCA_013398125.1 Aegotheles bennettii | reverse complement strand
ATCGAGAGGAGCAGGGACCTGCTGCGGAGGATTAAGGTGCTGAAGGGGAGCCGTGCGAGCCAGCCCGCAGCTCCGGGGGGGGGCTCCTGTCCCGGCCCGGGGGAGGTCGGGCGGGCGCTGTGTGGGGGCAGCGTCTCTCGGGGCCGCCCCGCGCCCGCCGAGCTGAGGGGGCTCCGTGAGGGGCCGCTCCCGCCCCGCCCGCCGCCTTCCCGCCCCGCGATCCCAAGGGAACCGCGGGATGCCGCGGTGGGATAGCTCCGTCTGTCTGAGGGAATGCTGCGGTGTTTTTGTTCTGAATGCGGTGCCGGTGAAGGCGGCCGGTGCTTGGGAAGCCCGGGCCGGGCAGGGCTCGGTGTGGGTGCGGTGCGGGCTGTCGGAGGAGGAGGGGGGGGCCTGGGAGGCGGTAGGAGAACGAGAGGCTGGGGGTGACTGGAAAAGCTCCTGATCCTTGCTTGGGAAGGCGAGCTGGGACTCGCCGAGGTTCTGCCCATGACAGGGGATGCACAGTAACTCTGCACTGCTTTGGTTCTGTTCAGTTTTTCTTGCATGTCCTGATCGCCACGGTAATTAAACTATTACACTGTTGTCAAAAGCAGTTTATAACAGCTCAGCCGAACCAGTATTTAACAACATTTTAACTGTAAAGTGCCAACAATATACAGGTGTGTTTGTAGGATTGCTTTTTCATTTTTAGGGTTTGAGAGAAGGTAGCTTTTAACTGTGAAGATCTTCCTTAATGCCTTCTGTCCTTTTTCATGACAGGATGAAGCAGGAATCCCGGGTATACTGGTTGGAGTTTCTGTAGATGGAAAGGAAGTCTGGTCAGAAGGTTGGTACATGGGAGTAGGAGTTGTGTATGCTGTTGGGAAACGATGAACATTTTTAAAATGAACCATTTGGACACACTGATCAGTCTGGGATTTCACCCACTTGATGTCCCATCTCCAGACAGTGGCCAGAAACAGGTGTCTAACAAGTATGAAGTGATGCTTTCCTTGGTAAACTTAAATAGTTCCCAGGAATCGATAATTCATTGGCTTCCTGAGTGTGCTGGTATATCCCAACAGTTATGTTTAAGAACCTTTCTTCCATTAATTTGTTAGTTTGGTCTTTGAATATGCTCATAATCTAGGCATACAGCTGTACAGTGGTCTGGTAGAATTCTATGTAGGAGGTAAAGAACTGTTTTTCCCACAGAAACTTGTTTAATAGTCAGAGTAATAATGGCTCACATTTGGTGATCAGTCTCCGATTTGTGGGCTGAGGTGTTGGTGTTTACTGGGAAGATCCTCCTCTATTCTTCATAGGGAAAAAATAAGAAGGGGTGTAAGTTGTGTGTGTTCTGTGACCAGGGTACTAAACCTGCTTTCTTGCTAAACTGATGGGAGTGATTTGAGGTTTGGAAAGTATCGTCACTGGGGAGTACAGAGTCCGTGTTCACAAGCTCTGTGCAAGCACTTGAGTAGCAACTTCACATAAAAGAAAGGGTCTTGGGCAACTGACATATCGTCTGGTTTATTTCTTGTGTTGTGGCAAGGTTTTGTTGGCTTTTTTTCTGAGTAGTTCATTATTAGATTATAGTTTTATATAGACAGACATGCATTGCTTGCAGGCCTTGCTTTTACTCAAAACTGCTAATATGTCATAACTGCATTTCATTGTTTTTTATGCTGTAACATCACTTGCACAGTTTCTTCAAACCTAGCTCAGACTCGAGTCCAGTGGGGGAGCTTGATAATCCCTTATTCTTACTACCAGACTTGAGGGTTGGTTACATAGGAAAGCACTGGTATGGAGACTATTGAGCTGTCTTTTAATTCACGTCATGCTGAGGGATGTTGAAACATAATGTATAATACCACTGTTTTGTGAAGCTTTACAGCTCGGGTAATTGCTATGGGTTTGAGAGCTGTTTCCTTTCTTGGTTTCTGTATTGATAAATTAAGGCCCTTTACTGTTTCAACCATTCAGAACAGTAAAAGGAGTTATTTTTGACTGTTGGTCAGTTATTTTACAGTCTAGATTTTGGTCTCTCTCATTTTTCTACATTGAATATTTGACCTCTGGAGTGTAAATTTTCACTTAATCTTCAATCTCATTTATCATTAGGTTTGTTTATTAGTTTTAATCAGTAACTTGGGATGTCATTGGCCAATAAAATGGGCTTTGATTAACTGTTCCTGCTACATTAAAATGTTATTAATTAAATTGAAACAGGAGCAGGGATAGTCCAATGCTGCATGTTCTAGCTTAGCTAGAGGAAAACCGTTTTAAGGAGCCAGTAAATCTAACTCGCTGCAAATAATTAATTCAGCATGTCTCTATGCAAAGTACTTACCACGGTGTTTTTATTTTCTTAAAGGTTTGGGTTATGCTGATGTAGAGAATCGTGTAGTGTGTAAGCCAGAGACGGTCATGCGGATTGCTAGTATTAGCAAGTGTCTTACAATGATGGCTGTTGCTAAATTGTGGGAAGAGGGGAAACTGGATTTAGATGCTCCAGTGCAGAAATATGTCCCTGAATTTCCAGAAAAAGTCTACGAGGGTGAAAAGGTATGTAACTGTTTATTGATAACAGTTTTTAAAATTTTTGTTCCCATCATTGCACAGCCATATGTGTACAGGTGCCCGTGTTTGGACCTGTTTGTGTAACACACCAAAAATATATGTATATGTTTCAACTGGGCTTCATACATGATATTTAAAGAGTCTTCTATCTTTGTTATTTGTCATGTTGAATTTTACTTTTCTGGTGATTTAGTGTGCATTGTATCTTTAATTAAGAGCTCACGGCCAAATACCGCCCTTTCTACCTAGGTTGCTATTACTACGAGACTGTTGGTATCACACTTGAGTGGGATTCGTCACTATGAAAAAGATATTGCAAAAGTGAAGAAAGAAAAGGAAAAGGCAAACAGAGCACTTAAACTAACAAAGCCCTGTCATGATAAAGAACAAAAAGAAGGCAAAGGGATTGAAAAGACTGATTGTGTCAAGCCAAGAAAGGAACACGAAGGTGAGGTAAAAAGCCAAAATTCAAAACCTGGTAGGAGAGACAAGGAATTTGAACAAGAGGAGTATTATTTGAAGGAAAAATTTGAAAGTGTGATTGAATCACTGAAGATATTTAAAAATGATCCTTTATTCTTTAAACCAGGTGAGTTTCCATTAATTTAGACCAAAATGTGCTCTACTGGTGAAATTGTTGTTTCAAGTTGTTTTACGTGCAGTGAGGATAGCAGAGTCCAGTTAAGAGTAGTTGTGGGGGGTTTTACTTTTGTTCTGCTCCCCCCAACCCTTTTTTTTTCTTTTTTAGAAATAAGAGTTTTCTTTCAGAAGCTCTAAGTAATGCAGTAAGTGCTATGAAACGTGCCAGTTACTGAAGTTATAAATACAGATTATAAATTTGGTAACAGACTTGTATCTACAAAAGATTTTGTAAGCAGATACCAACTTCCTGTATCATGCTCTGGGACTTGTAGATATGAACCAAAAGCAAAAAAAATTAGCGGGGCACTAAACCAGAGCTCAAAATTCTACAGAAACACCACAGAATCAGAGAATTGTTGAGGTTATTTATTCTTGGAATTTTTGGAGTTAATTCTAGAGAGGACTGTACAACTGTAGGCAGTTCAGCAGTTGCTTGATAGGTAGATGTTTCATAAAAGGTGTTAGCGCAAGAATGAGATTTTAAAAAAAGAAACATTGTTTTGTAAATAAATTGTGTTGCCCTAGATAATATGCATGTTAGTGTTTAATCTTTCAGGATATTCTAGAACTAAAAAATGAACTAGAATCGCTGATAAAAGTGATAAAGATGTTTGAAAACCTTGAGTTAGTGCCACCCTTGTCTTTCTATCTCTAGAGTATAGACACACAAAGAAGTTGCAGTAGCTGAGCATCTTTTAAGATGTAATTTTATGGTTTGCTTCACCTTTCCAAATCCAGACATCCTTGTTAGAACTGGTGTGGTAAATCTTGTGGAAAGGATGTTAAATGTCAGTCTTCACATCTTGGCATTAAACCTGGCTGTACAGGCAGATCCCTGAAAATTTTTTTAGCACAATTCTCGGAACTACCTGCACTTACCAAGCATCTGTGTCTGCTGCAGTACAGAAATTCTTTGGGCCCAGTATCATAAGATTGTGATTCACATCATGTCAAAATGTGGGTGAAGGGGGAGTCTTAATTGGTTATTCATTGCTATATATAGTTTTATTTGCACACGTGATTACTTAAATTTTATCCTTCCGATTCCATTTAAGAATCATGCTGCTGACTTTTTTTTCTCATTGTGTTTCTTCAAGGTAGTCAGTTCTTGTATTCGACGTATGGCTTTACTCTCTTAAGCGCTGTTGTGGAGAGAGCTTCAGGGCAAAAATTTACAGATTATATGCTAAAAATGTTTCGTGATTTGGATATGCTGTCAACTGTACTAGATGACAATGAAGCAATGATATATAACAGAGCAAGGTAAACGAGGATGAAACTTCTTTTTTTCCACAATTGTACTATCTTTATCAAGCCAACTGAATTAAGAATAAGTGATTTTTATTTTTTTCAGGCTTTTAAATGAATTGGTGTATGTTATTTCAAAGTTACTCATGTAACTGATCTTATATCAGCATTACGGTATTGGTTCTGTAATTAGAATGTAAAATTACAGAATTGGAAATAAGTATTTCTTGTTATAATATGTATATATGGGGGGAGTGGCAAAGGTGACTTTGTTTAGGTGCAATAAGCAGGTAAGTGTAAATAGACTAAAATAAAGGAGTAACTAGGAGATTACGTTAAAATATATAGTTACCTTGGTTTGCTTAATATACTGACTATTTAAGAGTTCTGTGGAATTGTAATAGTCTCACAGTAACACAAGGTTTTAATAAATTAAATTGTAGTATCACTTTTAACCAGGATTAAAATTCTATTTAACATAGAACATGCTTTACCAATTGTTTTTCTTTTTATTATCTTAAAAAAAGAAAAAAACTACAAACAACCAAAAAACCAAACCCATAAGAAAAGCCAACTGAAGAAAAACCTTAGAGGAATATATGTAACTGGATAATGCATTCCAATATAATGGATATGGGTAGAATTTCTTGTTTGTCTTTTTAGTCTTATTTTATTGACCTGCTTGCCTGGGCTCTGATTTATTGACTCACCTGTTAAATTTTGGTTCAGGAGAAGAATTCTACCTGAATCACAAACACAGGTTCTGGAAAAAGTCTCATGAAAATGAGACTCAAACTTTTTTAAAAAAAAAGTTTGGCTTCTAAAATGCTCTCAAAGAATGAAAATGGTGATGAACATGTTTGATCCAAGGTTTATAGTGCTTACATCTGAGTGTATGTACACACACACACAAAGCAGTTTGTAGGGATAGCTTTATTGCTATATTCTAAGATTCTTCTTGCTGGTATTTATTTTGCTTGCAAATTTTCAGAGGTTCTTCTGGCTGTAGATCTGGATGCTGTTGATGTTCTCATAAATTATCAAGCCTGTACAGTCAAGTTCTTCTAAATATATGTGTGTGTGTTAACCCTTTTATAAACTGAAATATGGTAGGGATGAAGGAGTTGGAACAGATGCTGTTTTGAGGGTCTTGTTATGTGCTAATTATTATTGAGCAAACCTGAGATACTAGTGTGATGGGTTTTCTTCCACAAGTAGCTAGCTCAGTGCCTTAAGCTAGAACATATTGACACATTGCGGTTTGTTTAATAATTTGGCTATACTACATTTCTCTGACATGAAAATTTTTACAAATTCATGCTCTAGATCTTTTAGAGGTGTAAGTCAAGCATTTCAGCATCAGTTTTGTTGTGATTGAAAGACTGACTATAGGGACACCAAGATAATCAGGTCGCTGGCAAGAGTTAATGGTAGTCTTGGACCATTTGTCTCTCTTCCTTTGCTTCAACCTCTGATTTTCAGTATTATGGCTTTCAGAAGTTCCCTAGAAGTCTTCCAGTCTTAAGTGTAGACTAGATAGGGAATGTATCTCTCTACTATTTGATGTAGGCTTGCCCTGCACCCTCCCCCGCCCCCTTTTCTCTTTTAGTGATTCCTTTTCACAACTCTTCAATTAGTACATGAATGTCTTGTGGTCTAAAGGCCAAAGGTTGAAGTTCACTAGATTATATAGTTATTCAACATTCCTTTTCATATGTTCTGTGAAATGAATCCAGTCATGATTGAACTGTTTCTTTCAAAAGCGTAATTCAGTCTGCACTCCTGTTGTGTTGTCCCTGATGGTTCATTCTGCAGTTCTGGTTGATAGTTTCTAATTTGTGTTTTAATGAGAGGTTTTGCAATACTTTTTCATGCTGCTCACTTTCCTTAGTAGTTCTGGAATATTCCGTTGTAATATATGGCAGCTGTAATGGTGCAGTGGGGGGAAAATCTGTCATAAACTTCCTGGATTATTTTTCTGCAAGAAATATATTTACAAAAAATGTGGTTTAAAAAATTCTGCAGTTTTGTGAGAACAAGCTAATATGAGCTTAGTTTGCTTTTTTAGCATAAGGCAGCTTAAAATAGTTGTGCATAGTATCTGAGAATGACAAGTTGAATTTTCTTGAATTCTAGGTGTTATGTTTACAACAAAAAGGGACGGCTGGTAAACGCACCATACGTGGACAACTCTTACAAGTGGGCTGGTGGTGGCTTTCTGTCGTCAGTAGGTGACCTTCTTAAGTTTGGTAATGCATTATTATACAGTTACCAAGCTGGACAATTTAAAAATACTAATGGTAAACTTCTTCCTGGGTACCTCAAACCAGACACAGTTGCAATGATGTGGACCCCAGTGCCAAAAACAGAAGTATCGTGGGACAGGGATGGTAAATACGCAATGGCTTGGGCTGTAGTAGAGAAAAACCAACAGTATGGCTGTTGCAGACAGCAGAGACACTATGCATCTCATACGGGTGGTGCTGTGGGGGCAAGTAGTGTCCTCCTAATTCTTCCTGAAGAGCTGGACTGTGAAGCTGTAGATACTGGGATAGTGGCACCACCTAGAGGAGTAGTTGTTAGTATTATCTGTAATATGCAATCGGTTTCGCTCAACAGCACTGCCTTAAAGATTGCAAGGGAATTTGATAAACAAAAATGGGCACAATATATAGATTAAAAAAAGAGATACATGTAACTGAACTCACTGTACTGAAACATGAAAAACAAGTGGAGAAAGGGGTTAATTGGACTCCGAGATCACTAATAATACATTAAGAAAAAGCTTCAAAAATTCATTTAATTAACTTCTGCTAGTGGTGCTAAACTTATGTGTAACTGCAATTCATCTCTCAGGGAAGTTCCTAAGTTACAGAAAAGAACAAAGTAAGTCAAATTTGACTTCCTGTAGCACCTGTGTAAACTGTCATTATATTAGCAGCTTTTTTTCCCATCTGTAAAGCAGCTGACCAAGATTAAAACAACTAGCATTGGTTTATTGCACTGAGAAGTACGACAACAAATGATCTACCTTAAATGTTAAACGTTTGAAAAATTTTACATCTTGATTTGCGCACACAAAGATGTAATTTGTTATTTTCACAGTTTCAGTCTGCCAAAACTGTTCAGTATTACTTCTTAAAGAAAAACTGGTTTACTGTTGATTTTTATATTTTCACACAGGGCTTTTCTTAGTTGCTTAAAAAGAAAAAAAAAAATTTTAAAAAAATTAAAAAAATCTCGAAGCTACCTCCAGAATATAGATTATACCAGAAGTACACTTTTGTCAGAGCTGTGGATGGTTAAGAATTAGGAAAGAATGAAGCTAGAGTAATGTAAGTAAAAATCTTTTTGTTATTTAGATGTCCTCCCTTCCATTTTTATTGGATGCAGAGAATATGTGAAACTAGTTTACCGTGAAATAAGGGTATTATTTCTACAGTTGAATATGCCTGAATAACTCAACATGGGGAGCTGTCAGGCTATCTCATTGTTTTTGAATGATATACACACTAACATGGGTAGCCAGAAATGAGACTGTATACTGTAATGTAGATATTTTTTTAGATATGGGAATTAAGAATTAAAATTAATGCCAATTCTTGAAGCCAGTAGCTGAAGTCTCAGAGACTTAGAGAGGGTTTTTTGGAAACCATCCTTTTTTCATTTGGACACTTGCCTCAAGGAGTTGCTTTTGCACAAGATGGAACAAGAAATTGTGATAGAGTTCAAAAGAAATATTTTCTAATCTTCAGTTTTACTATAGGAATACAGTAACATTCTGAGTATGTTAATTTTCCATATTCCATAATGGCATGGAAGATATCCATGATTTCCAAAATTTCCCCCACCCCACTTCCCCTGCAGTTATATCAGACAGTATTTCCAGGCTGAGAGAAAACAAAATATCCTCCAGAAAAGGTTTGAATACTTAAATCCCTGCACTGCTTAGCAGCTCTGCTTCTCTGAATTTGAGGAGCAAGATGTCTTGGATAACAGCTAGCAGAAGATAGGCTTACCTGCTCTTTCCCAAATTAGTGCTTTTAGTATTAACTTCATAATTGTTACTTGCCCTGTGATGAAATGACATGCTGTAATCTCTGTTCCCAGTATGCCTGTGATAACATTTATTACTTCAGACTGACAAACCAGGAAATTTAATCTTCTGAGGTGTCAGTGTTTTACCTACATTTTAAATTGAAGCTAGTAGGACTTGTTTAGTGCTCTTCAGAATTACAATCATTCTTGTGCCTTAGAACGGTAAAAGCTTACACCTAAACTATTTGCTTGGGTTTTCTGGCCCACTCATCAAAACATTATTAATTAATAAAGGGTTGTCTTTTTCTCAAGAATATCAAACCAAGAATATCAGCTATCTCTCTCAACAGAGAGACCCTTTCTGAACAAACCTTAATTTGGTCAGGCAATAAATTATCTACTCTTCCACTGAAGTCTTTGATATTGTTGGCAGTTCCAATACAGAAATACTGGAGGTGAGTGTCTTCTACAATAGCAACTTTCTTCTTCTAACATGTTAATGAGTGTCTCACTCCCCTCATAGAGTATGTTTAGCCACCAACTTTTTATATGCAGACCATGTTTTTTATTGGAGATGCTATGATGTCTAAATTTAATCTTCCAGTACCTGGAACAAAATGAGTCACTCTCTGATTTGGTATTTACTTAAGCATGAGTTCTTATCTTTTAGGGTGGAGGAAGAGAAGGCAGAGATACAGGAGACTAGGAATCAATCTGGACTTAGCACATGTAGGTCACAAGTGAATTAATATTGCTACTTTGATCTTTGTTCTAAGACCAGTTATTTGATGGATTGACATTAAGTATGGGAAACTGGTCAATTAAGAGCAGCTTTCATGATAAACTTATTCTTAAATTAACCTTTATTGTGAAAACACAGTATGGAATTCACATAAAACTTTACTTTTCTTGAAAGGCATGTATACTAAATTGGTGCATCTATCTCTATATCAAACACCTACTTTTTGCATCTGGTAATTTTAAGTGTTCGCTGTTTGAATTAACTGAAATAAAACTTGCAAAGGCAGCAAATTGTAATACCAGGTTTTGGGGGCTTTTTATTGACTAGAAATGTACAAGTTTTACAAGTCATAAAAAGAATGCAGGCTAAAAAGAAATTCCCAACAATAACTAGTTCACCAAGGCATCTGATAGCTTTGAAAGAGATGTTAATACATAACTTGAGATAATACTTAGTAAAATAAGACACAAGTAAGACTTTGAATGTTCCCTCGTGGTTTAAAAATATCCACTTTTTAACAGCCATTTAAAAAGGAATGGCTTTTAAAAACTGACTAAAAAAACTGTTTCTTTATTGCAAGGAAGTAATTATTTGATGTCAGTATTTATACTGGAAATATGCATGGGTTTGCTGTACTAGTTGTTTTAATGACAGGATACCACTCACAGCTGTTAGTGTAGTTTACTGACTTACTGTTGCTTATGTACCATATTCCTTCTCTGTAAGGAATGCTTTCAGTGTTTTCACAAAATCACAGAAGAGCTTGAGTTGGAAGGCACCTTAAAGGTCATCTAATCCAGCTCCCCTGCCATGGACAGGGACATCCTCCACTAGACCAAGTTGCTCAGGGCCCCATCTAACCTGGCCTTGAACATCTCCAGGGACGGGGAATCCACCACCCCTCTGGGCAACCTGTTCCACTGTTTCACCTCCCTCATGGTGAAAAACTTCTTCCTTATATCAAACCTAAAACTAACCCTCCTTCAGGGTAAAACAGTTTCAACCCCTTGATCCCTCAGCCGGTATTGACATGGAGGGTTCCCCTGACCTAAGGGCAGGACCTTGCACTTCTCCTTGTTGAACCTCATGAGGTTCCCCTGGGCCTACTTCTCAAGCTTGTCTAGATCCCTCTGGATGGCATCCTGTCCTTCAGGTGTGTCAGTTTGGTGTCATTCATGTACCTGCTGAGGATGCACTCAAGCCCGCTGTCTGTGTCGTTTCTGAAAGACTGAACAGTACCGGCCCCAGTACAGAGCCCCAGGGGACACTTGTTACTGGTGTCCCTCAAGACATAGAGCCACTGACCACTACTCTCTGGATGTTACCATCCAACCAGTTCCTCACCCACCGAACAGTCCACCCATCAAGCCCATATCTGTCTAGTTTAGAGAGAAGGATATCATGGGGGACTGTGTCAAAGGCCTTACAGAAGTCCAGATAGATGACATCTGTAGCCCTCCTTTTGTCCACAGATGTAGTAACTCTATTGTTACTCTATAGTTACCACTAGGTTGGTGAGGCAGGACTTGCCCTTGGTGAAGCAGTGCTGACTGTCTCAAATCACCTCCCTGTCCTCAATGTGCCTTAGCAGAGCTTCTAGGAGGATCTGTTCCATGATCTTCTCAGGCATAGACTTTGGAGAAAGACTTCTTTTTTTTGGTATAGAACTCAAATCAATACCAAATGCAGCTTCAAGACCAGATTAGAGGGAGGGAAAAAACCCCATGCATTCCAGAAAAACAGCCAAACATAAGTGAGTCACTTTGTATTTTTATTTATCACTGTATGTTACTCAACACCATAAAGGGACTAAAGCAATGTTGAAAGCAGATCAGCCATTTTAAATCTGTCTAGCCTTGTGCAACCCCTGCAGTTAGGGTAGCTGCAGTAGGAAAGTATCCAAAATGCATTCTTGCAGCAGTCTCTGACACGGTATGCATTACACTGCTGTAGCTGATGATTAACAAGGGGAAGGATGCAGCAAGTCCAAGGTTTTTGTATTAAATGACACTACCCAATTTAACAGTACACTGTTTAAAGTAAAATTATAAAAATAGAGCTCAGTTTTCTGCAAACTTGCAGGAAAAACTTGCACTTCAAATCATTTATTGAAAAAGAGATTTCAGCTCATTAGTCACCAGTAGCATGTAATTTTTACAAAATCAATCATAATTGCATTGTTGTATTAACAGGCATTTTTAAACTGGTAAGGCTTTCAGGAATGCAGATCCCAAACCACACGCTGAAGTGTTCAGTGTTGCTTTCTTCTAAATGAACAGCCTATAAAGGAATCACATGAATATAGATATGAATAGTTCTTAAATTGTTAGGCTGGCTTGGAAAATTGTCCACCCAACTTAAGTAGGAAAATTCATGCAGTAAGTAAATTCTATGTACCACAAGAGGTGAAACTTTAGCACTTCTGAGTCTTCTCTAACTCAACCAGGACAAGTTGGCTGTCTCAGAACTCATCTTAAAATAAGGCTTTTCATATACCCCAGAGACTGGGCTGCATTTCAAGATACTGGTGCTATACCAGTTATCTGTATATAATTATCAGTTGCTATTTGTGCCCTTATAGTTTATTCAAAACAAATTTTGATTAAGTACCATGAGCCAGGGAACTGCCTTACAGTACTACTGTTTAAAACAAACAGGCAAGCCCCCCTGGCTGGCAGAGGCACAGGATCGCTTCAGCCTAGCAAAAGTACCCTACTCCTTTAATGCTGCATTTTAACACTCTAAACTTAGTATTATTAAACTTAGAGATAGGCGAAATGAATGACAAGTCAAAGCACCTGAAATCAAGTGTGTTTGATCACAATGTAGCTGCTTAGCTGCATACCTGTATAGCCATTTAAAAACAAGAATCTGAAAAAAAATGCAGTTTTGGGCCCATTAAAATGTTTGTGCTAGCCAACTCTAAGCAATTTGCAAAATAAGCTTTCCAGTATCAGTTTTCAAAATCAAAGCTGATAGCTGCAGCCTATAAATACATAAATGCATTTATGTAAGCAGAATATTTAGGCTGCTGAAGATCGACCCTTACCTTCTGTGAGTCTGGCTTTCCCCCCAGTAGGCTGGCAGAGGACAGTTGAGCACCCTACACACAGAACTACTGTCTGAGCATGGCTGAATACAGTGGTGATCTTGTAGCATCCTGAAAAATAGCAATATTAAACCTCCCATGGAGTACTGCTGGCATGTTTTTTTATTGTATGTGTAATTGAATGGGATACTCTAAATACACTTGCCAAAAATGGATCTAAAGCTCATTACACAGCAAACAAAGTAAAACAAAGCAAAACATTGTTACTGTGTCTGAAGTACTTGCTTTTAGTAACATGCATATGAAAGCAAGTTAGTTGACTGAAACTGTTACGGCTCCCCATATGAAAATGAACACAGCCAGCTGGCTGACAAGCCCTGATTTGCCTGTAGTATGCTGCAAAAAAGTCAAGGAGTTCTAGACCAGCCTTCTCTGCTGAATAGAAGCACTCATCTAGCTAGAGAAATATTTAACTTGTAATAGGAGAACATTGATGTTGACAAAGTCTGGCAGCTGTGAATATAAACACTGCTGTTCAAATCTTGTGTTTGCATTCTGTTTAATAATTGGTACACCTAAGCATGTGCTTGTTTGCCTTAGACAAAGCTAGCATCATATTGAAACAAGAAGATTTGCACAGAGTAACTTCACTAATTCCAGATGCAAGAGGAGGCAGCAGCAACACTTTGTCTGCAACTTCCAAATTCTATGACTTAAGGCAGAATGAAATCACACTCATACATGGCTTAGACAAAGGGGGTTTCACTGCTTTCATTCTTTTCACTGAAGTGTTTTTAATTAGCCAAGAGGAAGTGTTGTAGGAAAACTTGTCAAGGATTTAATCTAAATGTGAATATATAAAATAGACAAATAGATGAAGCTGAGCATAGATTGCATTTTCAGCATGTACGGACCAAAAAGGTAAAATAGAATCTATATTGTGAGGGAGGAGCTCAGAAAGCCCTCTGCCAGGAGAGCTGGTCGGTAGGCAGGACAACACCTTGCTGCTTTAAGTCACAAATAGTAACTGCACGAGTCTTTGCAAAAACCTGTTACCAGCTGAAGTTTTAACCCTAGCAAACAGTGTTCTCCTCCCCATTAATGTGAACGGCCACACTGATGTGTTTTAAATTCTGTGGATTTTGCAGGGAGTGGAGCCCAACCCATTTCAGTAGCTAGGTAGCAGCTTCACCCAGCAGTGAATGGGGCGCAGGACTGTCAGCCCCATGCTTAGAACTCTGTCTTTATTGAAGCTCTGCTGCTTCACTCTGTATATCCCTCAAACTCAATAACCAATTAATCCAACAATAATGAAGATAGCAAATTACCTATGTTGGCCTATATTGACATTAGCTGTATCATAGTATAAGCATGCATGTATGCTGGCTTGAAGAAAATTTTTAAAAAAATCAGTGGCTTAGGCTTCAACCGTGTGTTTTTTAAAAGTAACCATATTTTATTGTAAATAATTTTTAATGAATTTACTTCACTTTTAGATGGAAAACAGTGTCTCAGAGCTTCCTAGAAATCTAAGCTACTAAGAAAGAATAATAAGAAAACCTGAATACAGCAACAAATCCCCACTTCTAGTCAGGATGATCACTATGAAGTAAGTCAGTGCATTTTCTTACTGCTGTCATCTTCTCACCCCGCAGTGGTTCCTAGGAGGTAAGTTAGCACACTTGACAATTTCTGTGCCTCCATATGGACGTAGCAATGCTGATCAAAGCAGCTGCTCACAGGTAGAGCATGTTCCTGCAGCCGTGCTAGGAAATCCCATGGTTTAGTTTATAAAATAGAGAACTTGGCTATACACCTGTCTCTGAGCCAAAGTAATTAAAATCTGTGAAAAACAGACACAGCAACACCTTAAATAGAGCCCCTGTAACGTGAGCTAGATGTCAGCATACTTCTAACAGCAACATGCAAGGAAGCCAGTTGTATGTTTTACTTTCTGTGTGAAGTCCTGGCATGCCTGCGGTGTCCTTGTGAAAAGCTTGCCTGCCTGGGTGTTTTCCCAGAATTAACCAGCTTAGGAAAGGGGAAAACAATGTTGTCTTCGATTTGAAACTTGTGCCGTGGATGCCTCAAAGCATCCATTTCATTTCTCACACATGCAGATCTGGGAGGTTGTTGTTTTTCCTACTTGTCAGGATTTCATAAAGAAAAAAAACCCAAAAAAAGTCCCGTGCCAGACCTCCAGAAGAGACGATAAAAAGCTGATTATTTTAATTAACTTTTGAAAAGCATTGAGACCATTGATGAAGATGAACCACATGCAAAGTTAGTTTCATAAGATACAAACATTTTCAATATTCACCTGGGCATTTCACATCCATGAAGTAGGAGTTCGGGCTCTGCACCAGACGTTTCTTTTTGTGCTTCCTCTTCTCGTCCTCCAAGGAGGGATGCACCAGATCCTTCGCCAGCTGGGTGGGAGGGGGAAGCGCCCCGCGGTCACACAGCGGTGCCGGCACGGCCGGGAGGCCGCGGGGCCGCCGGCATCGCGGTCCCGAAGCTCGGCCGCAGCGCTAGAGCCGACCTCCCCGGCAGGCTGAGGGTGATGGGACGGCGAGACACCCTGCCCGGGCCCTCGCAGCCGCCGGCGGGTCCCGACCGGTGTCTGCCCGTGGGGCGGCAGGGGC
>VZRW01002111.1:335271-360595 GCA_013398125.1 Aegotheles bennettii | reverse complement strand
CCCCCCGCTAGCTGAAGTTTTAAGGTCTCCAGATTAGCACTACTAATTGAGTACACTGAGTCCTCCTAAGTATAAGCTGCCAGGCTGTGTTTTTTCATGTGTTCTCCAAAAAGTGGATTCTGCAATATGATGGTACTTACTGTTACAATGTGTGTTCTGTTCACAGTGACTTTAATTAGCACGCACCTCAGTGGTGCCCTAGTTCTCCTCTGGTCTGTCTTTCTCCTAAGAAGATCGGAGTTGGTTTGGCTGTAGGAGTCTGAGAAGGCATATGCTTGAGATGGGTAGATTTCAAACTTTATTGTTTAGTCTTACGTATGTAAATGCTATCTGCGAGTGAGATGAGTCATTTAGAGGTTCTTCTCAACTCCATTAGGTAAAACTTAACTGTTCCAACTTCTTTTCTTAGATTCTGCATCCAGAAATTAAATGAAATGTTGTTGCCATAATGAAAGGCACTCCATATGCTGTCTAAACACCAAATACTTTTAATTTCCTGTTCTTATTGTTGTTAAGTAGTTTAACTGGGGTTAAACGACAACACTTCAGTTACCAGAGCAATGTAAAAGAAAGGAGGAGCATATGGAAGTACTGTTTTACTGTAGAATGTTTGTTTTACTTAGCCTCAATGTTCATATTATAGACGTGGGTCAATAATGAATTGTAGTTACTTTGTCATCTTGCATGATATACATGAGTTGTGCTTTGCAGATTCCCTTCTGCTGTCTTGCAAAACATGTCTGTAAGGCTACATCCTTCTAGGTTGCTTGGAGGTTTGCAAATGGTCCCTTGATTTTTCTCCTTAAGACTTCTGTCATACTGTAATTACAGCTGTACTGATTCAGACAGTAAGGTCTTCCAGCCTGGTGTCCTATGGCCAACAGTTGCATAAGAAGTAGGATAAAAGGGCAATGCACGTAGATTTATAATTTATCAGACTTTTTGAATTCTTTTTTGGACTGCTCTTGGCTCAAGAGTCTTCCTGTCTTTGTCTTGACTGTTTGGCATAACTTCAGCAAACTTTGCTACCTGTTATGAGGAGTGAACCAGCAATCTTTCTCTCAGATGATCCTTTTGGTTATCCTGAGTGATGTGTTTTTTGTCTGAAAATGCAGATTGGCCTTCAGCAACTTTAGGCAAGGCAGGTCCTTGGCTTTCAGCAACTTTAATTTTTTTTATATAGGGAAATTATCTTTGAAAATTTCTAAAAGGGTTGACAAGTCATAATGCTGCTGTGATCTGTAATGAGGATCAACTTTCCACTGTTAGCATGGGATAAAACATTTTTTACACTGGGAATGTATTATGTAAGGTTATGTTGTTTGGTTTGCTTCCTGAGTGGAAACTTCTGCTCTTGCACAGTTCTAAATGGAAAGTAAAATGCAGTTGAGTCAGCTTCTTTTCACACTTTAACAGCTCCTAAAGCAAAACTTATTACTTACATTTTGCTGGTAGTTTCAGTGAGTTGTGCAAGAATAAGAAGCATTAATTTAGTAGTCTTTAAGTATCTTAACTCGCTGTTCAAGTAGTGCTGTCTCGTAAAACTGGATTTGGTTTATCATTCCATATTCTTTGCATTCCTTTCAACTTTTTCTTTAAACTGGTTCCTATGAGAGTAAGGTCGTATCTTTTGGCTGATAGCATTTCTGACTTGGTACAAAGGCGTACCGAGTCTGAAACAAAATTTGTTGTATTTATTTTTTTGATCTAAAATTATATTAGCATTTGGCAGGAAGCTGCCCACGCGAGATAATACTGTATCTGAGAGTTGAAACAATTTGTTGATTTTACAGAAGTAACTTTTCCTTAGCCTACATCTTGCAAAATAGGGCACTACTCTGGCAATCAAGCACGTGTATGCTGACCTTTGAACACTTTGATGAAAATCCTTTGACAAGCAGAATTACCAACTTCCCTTTTGCAGTGAAATTTCCATGTCTATGATGTGTAATGGAAATTGTTTTAGTGTACTCAAGTCAAATTATACCACTGAATATTTCTGCTCTTCATCCCCACGGTTACTTGTATGATAGACAAAAGATTGGTTGTTGGTTTGCTGGGTTTTTTCCACCCTTCCATCAAGCTTCAGTATTCGCTATCATTCACTCAATTTTTTTGGGCTTCCCAAGATGGTAGGAGCTGTAGAAGAACAAAACCATAAATGGTAGATGAACAGAGAGAGGGGAGAGTCAGTAAGGAATTGTCAGTAGTCCTCTATTAAGGGTTGTATGAATTGTGAGTAAGATTTTGACATGACCGAGGCTGGTTTGTGTCTTGGGTGGCACCCTTATTCGTATCTACAGAATGGACGTGCGTGTGCAAGGTTTGTAGGATCTGGAACTTGGGTATCTCTTCAGTACAGTGTGAAAAGGCGGTCAGGGGTTTACATTGGAATAAAGGCAGACAGCATTATGGAGGCAGATATGAAACTGGAAGAATGATTTGGTTTTCAAGGTATGTGATGGCTGATCAGCAAGATTTTACTCTGATGTTGATCAGAGGCGTTGTAGTTGGAGACGTTGTACGTTAAACGCATTAACATTTGTGTCTCTTGTGACCTTAAACTTGATACTGATGCCTAGCTGGTAACAAAAGACATCTTAGACTTTGATTTTGATCTGCTGATGAGATTGTGTTACCCTACTGTATTCTTCAACAGGCCAACAATGGAAGTGAAGTCGTTTGGCTTTTATTAGAAAAGCTGTTGCAGCTTTCTTGCTGTTACTCTGAAACAGCGTGACAGATGTCGGGACTGTTTTATGCCTATTCCTAGTTGGCAGATGGAGGTCTATCTTCGTTATGTGTTATCTGGTTATTTGAGTGACAGGAGGGCAGCTTAGAGCTGCTTTTGTCACTTGGTTTGAATGCAAAGTTAAGAGCACGGGCTAACATTGAATAAATGTAGGAACAAATGTATTTGTTGATTGATAACAGGCTTTGAGAGAGGTATTGAAGACATAATATTGCTTTTGTTTGGGATTTTTTTTATTTACTCTTTTGGAAGAATTTCCCGGCCCATCTGCAACAGGGCATCCTTTTAGTAGAAATACATCTCAAACTGACTTATTTCAGAATTTAACTAAATTTTATAATAGGTGATGAAGAATGCAAGCAGTATTTAGAATTATGCTTATTTTGTGCTTTGTCATAGAAATTGGGTGGGGTTTTTGTAATTCAAATGATATAATATTGCATTTTGTCTTTACTTGGATGTTATGGTAGCTTAAGTGCCCAGTCCATCTCACTGTAGATATAAAATAGATTTAGTCCTTTCCTAATGTGAATGAACTATGAATAATAGGAACTTCAACAGAGTTGGTCTTGTACAAGCAGAGTTGATCCAGAGGCTTTTAGTTGCTGGACTTGCAACTCCAGTCAGCAGCTTCCCGTCCTAACAGGGGGTGCAGTGGGATGTAATTTAGTGCCTCTGAAAGGGTATTTGACCAATAATTGCATGTAGCTATGAGACTTCAGATTACATGTGTGTAGTTTTAAAGGCAACTGAAGTACCGCATGTTTCAGAAGACTTCTCTTCTGCCAAGGAGAACAGATAGTTGACCAAGTTTAAGATGGTCTGTATTAGTTCTACGGCTGCTATACAGACTCTACTGCTTTGGCCACCAGAGAGAAAACCTGATCCCAAATGTCAGTGTCATTGTTATATGTAGGGCAGCATCTAAGAATGTGTAAAGCAGACTGGTCACTAATAGGAGTGTGTCACCAAATCTGGAACGTGGGAAGAACAGATTGAGTTTAAGAAACTGGGCAAAGCTAAACTGGCTGCCAGCAAGGGAACACATACACTGCTCCTCCCCCCAACAAAATCCTCCTTTCTTTCATCTGCCAGAGAGAAATAGCTTTCCTTTCCTGAAACAAAATGTCTTGTCTATGGTGTGACTTCTGATGCAATTAAAGATGAGGTAAGGTATGTATGTCAACCCAAGCATGGAAGGAAGGGGGAAGATATAGTAAGAGTAACTGCTGGCTTAGCAGAAGTGACTAGAGGGGGGTACTTTACAGGCAGGAGATTGAGGATCATATTTTCCTATTCTGGGGGGGTCCCACATTCAATTTTTTTCTTTTGTCTTGCCTATTAAATTATGCTTTTGATAAGGACTGATCATATGTAATCTCACATTAAGTACTGGGCTTCTGAAAGAATATTAAAATATTGTATTCCTAAGCCACCTTATAAATGGGAAAATCTGTTGTTCCTACCTGTTAAAACATATCACAAAGTTTGTTGTGTTTTTTTTCTTATGCAATAGAAAGCCATATGCTGCACATCCCAGAAACCCGAGGGGAAACAGAGCTTCAAAGTAGATGACACATGCACAAATCTCTCATTGCTGCATTGCAGGTTAAGTGAGTATGGGGCCAGGTCCTTGGAAGATCACTGCAGCCATTTCTGTTCCATATCTAGGCATAGCTGGAGAGTGAAACACAGAGCAATTGCTGTACTAGCATGGAACTGCAGCTGGTCAGGTGATGTCCCGGTGCAGGAACCACACTAGAGCTGCTTGCAAGCTACTTGTTGGTTGCCTTTTGGTCTGTACTATCTACGGCTTTAATGATTGGTTCAACAGAGTCTGTGGTCTGCTACTCAGAGGAGGAGAGCTCTGACTGTGTGCCTGTTCTCTAAGTTAGGCCATCAGCTGTCATTGCAGGTGATGGTAAGCTGAATTACGGAACTCTCCCAGATGAAAACTAACCTGAGCAAAAGAAAGAGGATTTGGTCACGACTCTTCAGTGGCAGCATCTACCCGAGTTTCAGCTAGCAGTGAAACTGTAGCCTCAACTCAAGTCTGTTGACCAGTTCTAACATTTGCTGCTCTCCAGTCGCACATTGGCTTGAAAGGAGTATGGTCTCAAAGCAGCTAAGTTAGTGCATTCCTCTTAGAGACAGTCAGTCTATAAATGATAATCCTACAGACAGCAAAGTTTGTTAATTTTATCAGTATTTTTTTATAAGTATTCAGTTTTGATCTATTTCAAAATGATTTCAGGTGAAATAGTTGCCACCAAGTATAGCTTATTTTACCTTCAAAATAGAATGAGAGGGGGCCATAGTTTAATTTCTGTGCACTTTCATAGAGCTGTAGTACCTAAGCTGTAAGCCCTAGAAGGCATTCTGTAGAGACCCAGCCCTTTTAGAGTTGGGCTGTTGTGACAGTTGGCAATTTTACTCATGTTGAGCAGTAATAGGTTTCTACTATTGTGGTGTTTTATGGTCTTTAAATTTGGATTGAGTATTTTTGGCTTTTAAAATCATGCAATTCAACGGCTGCTCGAAGCAGTCTGTAAATCCTGAATTAAAAAATGCTGAGAAGGTAGTTTCACTTAGCAGGATCTTCTGGTGTCAGCAGTGAAGCACTTTGATGCACGGTTGTGAGCACAAGAGCACTGTTAAGAACAACTGGTTGAAGAGCACTAGGTTCAAATCTTAATATGATAATCAGATTACACTATAGATTATTGAGCTGTCAAAAACCTGAATGTTTCAAAGTGTAGGTTGGTCTAAATCTGATGATTATAAGTTGCATTCTGAATTTTTTGTTCTCCTTTAAATAGAAACTAGTTTATCTTGAGAAAGGAAACTTGGAGTGGCTGTAGCTGAGGAGACACATGCTGAAGGAAGCAGCAGTTTGCTTGGCATTATGAGCATGAGCTGATCACGGTAGTAAGTTTCGAGGTCTTACAAGCAGGAAACTGCCTTATGTTACATATACATAACACCCATATTCTTTATTGCCTTACCTACTTCAGCCATTTGTATATATTTATTTGGCCAGTGTAGTGTGTTTAAGCTTTAAGAACTTTACTGTATTACTATCTTTGAAGGTGCAAGACATTGCTTTGTGTATCCTTGTAGGACACCAGTGTTGGTTTCTCTGGTCGGGTGAAGTGTAAGATGAAGAAAGGTCAGCTAACCTGAAGAAGCCTATTCAGCCTACTCTGAATTCAGTAGTGTTTTGTGGATTCTTATGGGCTGTCCAGAAGGAACAGAATACAGCTTTGTCCCTTTAAGTTGTGAAAGGATGAGTAAAACTGGTTGCACTTGTGTATAATTCTGAAATAAATTTATCTCACAACTTTCAAAAAATGTTGACCTTTGCCCTGGTGTGTTGCTGCATGTTAAACTGCTGTATTTTTGAATGGTCGCAATAAAAGACTACTGCTTCTTCAGTTTACATAGTGATACAGAACATTGCTGAGATGATCTGAAAATGCTTTGCAGATGTTACTAGGGACTAAAGCCAAATGTTCAAGTTCAAAATGATTAGACTTTGTTCTTTTGCATGAGGCTGTATGACACACTGGTGTGTTGCAAGTGTTCCCCACCCTGCCTTTTACACTTATCTTGTTTCCTAGTTGGTCATTTCTTACGTTTACTGAAATCCTTCAAGAAAGACCTAATATAAAAGTGAATTTCTGAGGCTTCATTTACCTACCTTTATAGATTGAGACAGTATACTGACGTAGCCCACGTATAAACACAGTAGGATAGGAAGGACCAGTGCTGGGAAGTTAGAGCAAGCCCAGCTTGAAAGTTGATGCATAAATTCCAGTTGTTCTGATGCCGTATTGCTCCAAAGGGTAAGGAGACTTTGTACCTTGGCTCCTTTCCTCGTCTTGTAATGAATTCCTTTTTATTGTGATCTATGTCCAACAGTGATAATTGCCACAAAGTTTCTGTTTATCAGAGGATCCCATTTGAGAAAATCTTTTATTTCCATTTAATTTTACTTCCATTCTTCTAAAGAGTAAGGTAAGATTTAGATAAGTAGGAAGATAGCTTCTTTAAGATGTTGGGGTTTTTATTGTGTGCAGGTTATGCAAAACGGATCGCTTAATTTCTAGTTCATTAAACAAGATCTGATACTGTGGGGTATCTTAACATTCTTTGCTAAATGGGCCTAAAATGAGACTCTTCCTACAAGCAAATCGGGTATTAATTTTTTCACAGCTTCTTTGCCAATTTTTGGTGGCTTAATTTTTTTAATTCCCTTGGCATGTATATTTAAGAAAAAAACCCCCAAACAAACAAACAAACAAACACCCCAAAACAGTAAACCATTTAAAATGCTAGCACAGTGGGTACTTTTTTGTTTAAATGAAGTATTGCTTTGCCAGAGATGGAGAGATACTCTACTGTGGTAGATACACAGGCTAGTGTACACTATCAGAGATAGACATTTATTTGCATCTTGAAAGGGATTGATTTCCTGACCGATTCCTTGCTACAGCAATGTTATTAAATATACAGACTCTTTGAACTTAGTGAAATGGGAAGCCTGTTAAATCAGCTTGAGTTAAAATCAACAGGAATTGTCATCTGTTCACACAGCTTTCCCATATGTAAGGTCCAGCTGCTGCAGATTGATATTGACCCACATGAAAAGTTAGCTTGCAATACTGGTTCACTCTGTACTGCAGTTAAATATTAGGAATTCTGATATTTGCTTGCCAATGGCTACTAAGTGATTTTTGTTTGGTTTTTTATTTGTTTGTTTTTAAATTAATTTGTATGTTTCTTTTCTGTCTTTCCCTGCTTGTATTATTCAAGAACACAGCCCTTCCAGTATCCTCTTGCTAGGCAAACTGAAGACCAGAGAAACCTTTACCTTCAGGAAGTCTTTGCTGGTACTCTTGAAACACCTTACTTGCTCCAGCCAGAATACTTTGGTTTGGTTTCTTTGTGCTGTAGCATTTTCTGCAGCAGAAATTTTGTTTAAAAGAAGAAACAAGACAGTCTATAAGTCTAAACTGTGGCACTGTGTAGGGAAAAGTTGTGGGGAAGACCTAGCTGAAATGGGTTCTGTGGCACTGGAAAACCCGAGATACTGCAGGGTTAAAATCACAGACGAGGGGAGAACAAAAGAGTAACAGTGATGCCTTGAGAGTAAGTTTCTGTTCTAAAATCTGAAGTAGCAAAATCAACTGTTTCAGCATCTCTGCTCGGTTTGTCCTTACATTCCTGTAAGAATTGTGTCAGACTAGTTTTGCTGAGGTTTATAGTAGAAAACTCTTGGGACTAAATCTGGAAAAGGAACCTCTCAGTATGTACTGCTGGGCAGTCCTGTACATTCAGCTCCTTGGAACATTTCCCAGTGTCTTTAAAATGATTGCATTACAGCTTAATTATGGGTAAAATCTGCCCACGGCGACTGGAAGAAGGAGGAATGTGTAACTAGGGAACAGAGTGGTAGAAGAAGTAGTAGTGGCAGAAGAGCTTTTGGTGTGGGAAATGGCTTGAACCAAAAGCAGCCTGGGTGAGGCCGGTCTCCCTGAGCTCTGATAGTTGGCTGTGTGGTGTTGGGACAGTGGTGTACCCTAGCTGGTGAATTTTGTTAGCTTTGTGTACTGGCACGAGGTAAATACGGCAACATGCAGCTCTCGTGGGTGTTTGTGTAAGCCTTGGTGTGACATGAATGACACAGGCTTTCTCTTAGTGTGCAGATTCTCTACTCAGTGTATTCTTTGACAGAGTTTTGTTGGAAGCTATGGGAGAAAATACCCTCAGTAAAGTGAGGAGAGAGTATGCATCCCTGGCCTATAGTCAGCAAGGATCGGAAAAGGATTTTGGAGAATAATAAACCCTCAGCTACTTTTACCCTATGCTGCAAGGGAAATGTGAGCAATTACAGTCCTAACCAACCCACAGTTCGGGTTTCAACTTGGACTTCATCCATGTAGACTGCAAGTTTGTGATTTCTGCAAGAAGAGCTCTTTTATCCATATCTAATACATGATGACTTGCTAGGTGGGCACCAGTGTATCAGACTTCGTGTGGCAACTCTGCTTTAGCAGTTAAAAAAATTAACCTGTTTCTAAGAACGAATCTGGGTCTGTTTTTTCTGAAAGCTTCTAAAATTTAATTTCAGATGGACATCCAAATGTTCCTGGGCTTTTTCTCCCCACTGGAGAGAACAGCATTGCATATTGCATCTTAAAACAGTGAAAGCTGTGTGATCCTTTGCAATCAAACTTTCTGATTTGTGAGTGACTCTATTAGACCCAAGTATCTTTTCAGACTTTTGCATCCCACTGTGTGACTGTGCAAAATAAGAATTCATTGACAAAGGAAGCTTTCTGTCCATAATCACTATTGAAATGCTATAGTGATCGGGGTGTTTTACATGGTGTAATGTAGTTTAACTGTAACCAGAATGTTGCTCGTACTTAGCCATGCAAGAGAACTGGCCAGGAAGTGGTAGCACACGCCACCAGCCTTGCTCTGCAAATGTTTGCAGCTCACCACTTCCTGTCACCGAGTGAAAAAACAAAAGAACCATCAGTTTCTAGTTCATTTTAGCCTTTAAGAAGTTGCAGTTGCATTTGTTAAACTTCTTAGTATTGTAATAGAGGTATTTATGGCCTTCTCCTTTATATTCTTCGTTTAGCTTTGAAATTCATCTTTATTTGAGAATTTTGGTGAAGTTCCTTCTAGAAATTTTAAGTTCCAAGATTTTTTTTGTGTAGAACCCAAGTTTTAGAAGTGACAAAAGGAGTGGTGGTATAAACCATGTTGGTGCTGTGAAGGGAATGACTAACTACAAGAAACCAGGCTATGCAAGGCATGGATTGATATCTAACTGCAGCATAAGCTTGCTTTCTCAGGAAACCATCCCTGCAGGAGTCCTGCACTGTTTATGTTGAGGTGCCTTAGCTTCAGTAGTTGACAGTACATGCAGAATTATCTTTAAACCATGATAGTCTCTGAACGTAATAGTTGTTAAATTTAAAATTCAGACTTAAGGCCTTAGATACAAAAGAACTTTTAGAACTGATTTAATTTGCTGTTGTCCATGATACAGTACCCTTTCCAGAAAAATCTGTGTTTGTGCTTCTGTAACCTTTGAGGCCAAAAGAAAATCTATTCAGAGCAAAGGTTATTTGTTTTCATAACTGAATACAATTACCTGTGATTTCAGCAGGTATTGCAACTAGTAAGGAGAAAAATCTCTACAAGGGAGACACAAAATCCTATCAAGTGTAGAATGTAAACATTTGTCAAACACTTGTTATATGCAATAAGGATTTTTTTTAAAGTACACATAATTTTTATGTAATTTTTAGAAGAATGTGAATTGCTGAAAATATCTTTTTGCCTGTGAATCTACTAATGAATCTTGGGAAATGATAATTGTAGCAGTAGTCACAGCATTTTAAATTAATGCAATTAATTTAATACACTGTTAAAAGTGCTGATGTGATATTTATGCTCATAATTTATATTCTAACTAATAGTCTAAACTACATATCCATAGTGCATCAAGATTAAGTGGCTGAAACTTGGTATTTTCAGTATATTAAAATATTAATATTGCATGTGAGAAGACTGAAAGTCAAAAATATAATGAATGTCTATATTTCATATTCAAATGCTACTGAAGTATATTTAAAAATTCCATAGCTTCTTATTTAAGTGATAGATGAATTCTTAAAGCTAGAAATAGTATTTTCCCAGTTAAGATACTCTTGATAATTGTCACTTAAATTGCACCCGAGGAAATAATAAATAAATAAAATAACCTACCCTCCCTCTTCCCCCCCATCTTTTAGAAACTTTTTCTGAATATCAAGTAACTCTTTAAGATTCAGTGGATAAAAAAGTGGGTCATTAGTTTAAAAACAGATTAATTGGAAAGCACATGCAGATGGCTGTCCTGGGATTCAAGAATCTGGCAGTCATGTATTGGGACTTGAACAGTCTCAATTTGACCTATGTTGTTTAGGTTTAGAGAGGTGAAAGTTAAAATAGTCTAGGGTAAAGGCTAGTCTGTTTGGAAATCTTGGCTTTGATTCATAGATCCAGTTGATCCCTCTAAACCTTAAACATTATTAAGCTCTTCTGAATTCATTCTTTTATTTTTTTTCCCCACCCATAGCTTAAAATTTGTCTTCAAAATCAATCTCAAAACTGATGGGAGTTCTGCATGTGGAAGTGTAAGAGGAGGAAAGGAGAGAAATGTTTTCTTGATGCTTTTTGGAGCTTCCTAGAAAATCTAAATTACTCCTAAGCTGGTATTCTTGAAAAAGTCCTATACATGATCTACTTTTGCTACCCTCAGTAACTGTCTGTATAGCTTTTATCTCCTGTGATGCTTTACCTTTTATTGCGATGTCTGATTAGATTGCATTAAACATCCGTTTTCAAAAGTAGATGCCAGTTTGGAAAAGGAACTAAGGGATCACAGTACATGTTTTTTCCTCAGAGCCAGCAGAGGTTCTAGGGACTTGAACCGCAGAGGCTAGTCAAAAGTTGAGAAAAATACACATTCAAACTAGTGACCTTGTTGGTGTAAAATGGAAGAATTTTGAGATTAAATCTTCTGCTTGTAATCTTGACTAACTCTGAGTGAGACTGAGACTGGTCTGTTTTCATTGTCCAGAAAATTCATCCTTGATATGTTGGATGCAGCTGAAAACCTTTGTGCATACACAGTGCTTCATAGTGTTTAGAAGAAATGATGACCTCAGAGTAATTCTTTTGACTAAGTTTGCTCTTATCAAATTGTCAAGAGGAAACTGAACACTTCCTTTTCATTTATTGCAAAACTTCAGAGTATCTCTTTCTCTGGCAGGAATCGACTTTAAGATCAGAACAATAGAATTAGATGGAAAGAAAATCAAGCTACAAATATGGTAAGTATTCCAAAGTGATTTCAGTTTTCAGTGAGCATTGAATTCATCTTTAAGCAGGAATACTCTGTAGCTTTTGAGTCTGGGTGTGACAGAAGTTTCATACCTTTTATTCACTGACTGTCCATAAGATTTATGCTTTCTTCTAGCCTGCTCTTGGAGTGGTTCTGTTTCAGTAGCACAGGAAATAGCCTGTTCGCATGCGAACATTACAGCAACTTCCCATTTTGGCAAAAGCTGTCCTCCTCAATGTGCTTTTAACTATTCCATGTGGAAGAGAAGTATTAACTCCATAGCTGTAAACTATGTGACCTAATAAAAAGTAATCTTCTCTGATACTTTGATACCTGGTTGTACTCACAGAGGCACAGGTGAGTGATAATGCTCCCATTCCTGGAGTGCTGACTTAGCAGAGATTGAGCCTCCTGATAGCAGCAGATGAGTATTTTTGGAGTAGCATTATTACACATGCCAAACTCTTAAAATGCTGCTGGTGAATGTAGGGTTCTTGCTGATTTCTCAAGTTCTAGCAAAGATAGTTGTTATACTTGCATGTGAGCCAGAATTGTTGTGACTAAGGAAGTGAAGTGCCAGAAGTGGGTGGTACAAATTTTCTGTCTGTATTGTGTCTCAACAAGCTGGATTTTTGTCAGGCCTTTGGGGTTCAGCTCCCCCTAGATGTGACTGGTAGCCAGACACTTTGGTCCTCTTGTTCACTCAGGGACAGATACTGCTTTGAAGTGATCTAGGATAAAATATCAGCACGCTAAGGTACAGTGGCTGATTTTTAGTAGCTAACCGTTTGTAAAAATGCACTATCCTGAAATACCTCACTGCTGCATGTTTTAATTCTTGTTTAATGCAGGATTCACATGTATCAGACCTGGCTTGTTTTATTATTGTAGGGAAGGCTGTGTAGTGCTGAGTTTTACTGCTTGCATGAAAATTTAAATGCTTTTGTGCCATATTTATGGTGCTGCTATAACCACTGATGTAAGTAGAGTAGCTTGGGAGTGAGGAAGATGTTGAGAGTTGAACAAACTGGTGCAAACAGCTTCTAAATAGTATTTTTTCTTGATGAGTGAGTATTAATACATTGTTACGCTGTTTAAAAACACATCTCTTAAGTACAGAAGAGTGTAAAGATCTCCTCCAACAAATACTTGTTTTCACTGAATTTTAGGGATACAGCAGGCCAGGAGAGATTCCGTACAATCACAACAGCTTACTACAGAGGAGCCATGGTGAGTGCCCTTACTTGAAAAAAAATTAGGCACAACTAGTGTAACTGGTTTGCTGTTCTTAAGGTTGTAAGTCTTCAACTGGAGGACTGAATAATTGTGGCTTGAGATGAGAGGAATAAAGTTTGTGGTTTGGTTTGGTTCTTTCTGGGTTTTTATTTTGTTTTTTAAACCTGCTTGTACTTTGTCTGGTCCTGTTTTTGTGATGAAACGTCAAACCCTATTGTCTTTTTAAGTACAATTAAAATTTCTGCAGACTATAATAAGAAGCTCAGTGGCCAAACTTTCATGAGACAACTTTTTTTTAATGCAGCCAACCCCCCATTTGAAAAATAAGTAATGAATGTTTTTAATATTAAAAATGTATTTCACTGAGTTACTTATCTTTAATTCAGTAGAGAATGCAGGATCTGGGCTAGAAACACAATCACCTACAAAAGCTACTGTTTCCTTTTCCTTCAATAAGAATGACTTGAAGTCAAATAACTGACAGAGCTTGTACCCTTTGTGGTACAACTGCTGGTAATGGTTCTTTATGCTATGATTCAAGATACTTTATGTTGGGACACGGTTAATTTCAGCTTGCTGATGATGAGCTATATTGCCGCTACATGTTCTTGTGGCTTTGTAGGAACAGATCCGTTCCATTCATAGGCTTGCTGTGGGTCCAAATAACTCCACTGTTGTGGAATCAGATGGGGAGTAATAGTAATGGTTGTGGCTCAGTGTTAGAGCTTTCTAGCACTTAAAAAGGTTTGGGCAGTGACATGGTCTTATCCCCAACCTCCCAGTCTATGGCCAAGGACTTTTCTTTGTCCTACAAGAAATAACTGGAATAAGGAATGGAGGTGAACCTAGCAATCTGTCCTTAATGCAGCTGTTGTGTGGTTTCCCATGCTTTGCTAATTGTTGAGAGCTATTATATGTACGTAACTGTCTGAAAGAGCTAAAGCTTCTGAGAGATCACCTCGGGTCAGCTTTGCTGCAAGTATATACCAGCCCCAGCAGATAGGATCTCACAGGCTTGTCATCTTTGACTGCTTAAACCCGCTGCTTCTAAACTTGACCTTAACAATAGAGTCCTGGTTACTGTTGTAGTAGAATTTCTAAACTTTTCCTGACTATAGGCTGGTAATTTACAGTTTCATATAGATGGTGTGTTTGACCTCTAGCAGTGGCAAAAGATGTTAGAGTGATATTTTAGGTAAATTCTCTGCAATGGCATAATGCTTTGAGACAGGATTATAGGACTATAGGTGCCTAAGTTGTATGTTGAATTTCTTGCAAGTATAATCAAACCAACAGCATACGTGAAAAGTCAACCAATGGTGCTAGCTCATCTAACTAGATTTTCTTAATTGTATTTAGGGAATTATGCTGGTGTATGACATCACAAATGAAAAGTCATTTGACAACATAAAAAACTGGATAAGAAACATAGAGGAGGTGAGTGCTTTGGAAAGTACTTCTTACTTGCTCCACCTTATGATTCCTTTAGGTCAAGTAATAATCAAGTAATTACTCACTTTCACCACAGGATATATAGCCAAGTTAGACTGTGCAGTGAATGCAACAGTAGTTTTTAATGGGGAGAATATTCTCTCATTCATCTTAAGTTTAAAAAGTAAGCATAAAGTGTTTCAAAACTGCTGTTATTGTATGACTTTTATTGTTCTTTTTTTGCTTTTGGGTGTGTCTACGGAATGAAAAGGAGCAAGATCTTAGGGTGTCTGCCTTTCACTGAGATGATGACAAATCTGTCTAATTTTAGTTGTTACTGTGTTGTGTGTTTGTCTGATTAGAGATTTTTAACCTTTTCATTTGGTCTTGGGTAGACTTCCTTCCTGCTAACTTATTGTAAATTATTTAATGGGATATACTGTCAGGTAGGGATAGGTCACTATAAAGTTAGAGGAGAAACCTTAATTTTAGTGAAGCTGTAATTAGGTAACACTCTTACTGAATTTTTTTCCTTAAGCATAAAATCCATGGGCTTTACTTTAGTATTGTTCTTTGGCTCTTAAGCAAAATTCCTGTATTAGTGACCAATTTGATCCAATAGTGACTGGACTAAAAAAGCTCTCTCGTTGAAGTTATCTCGCTGAAGTGATTATTACTTTAAAAATCCTTTATTAATAATCTATTTTAAAAGTGCAAATTTATTGCATAATGATAATCCAGCCAAATACCCCAGATGTCCATGCACCACTTGAAGTCAAGTGTGTATCGTTACATTTCCAGAATAGCCAAATGCCTGTGCGTGTGTGCAGCCTGATACAGAGCTCATGGTACTGTATTTGATCTGTAATAGTACTCAAGAAAAATTTAATCTAGGAGTATTTATTCCAACCTGTTTTAATATCTAAATATTAAATTGCCTCTATCAAAAAGCAGTCTCTTTCTTGGTAATGCCACCACATTAGGTAACTTTTTAAAAATAAAATACTCATTTGTAGATGAGTTTGATACATAATTTTTTTTTTAAAAATAATGATGCAGTTTGTTTCTGAGAGATCACTTTTTCTTCTTTCAGCATGCCTCTTCAGATGTAGAAAGAATGATCCTGGGTAACAAATGTGATATGAATGAAAAAAGACAAGTCTCAAAAGAAAAAGGGGAGAAGGTAAGCTTCGGTGACTTCCCTTATTTAGAAACCTACTTTTCTTAGGATTCTGGCTGCTGGATGTTTGGTATGTTTTAGGATGTGAGAGAAAATGGGCCTCAAACCTCTTGTTTCAGAAACTTTTATATACTGTAGGATAACAGGTTTGGGTTTTTTGTTTTTAAATGGCACCTGGATGTCTTCAAGTTTCAATAAACCTAATGGTACTGTTATTGAGGGGAAGATCTTGTAAAGAATGCTGACCTTTGCTATAGCATGAAGTATTCTAAATCTTAATATAAAGCTTTGTGTGTAGTTTGATCATGTTGTACTCAATTCACCATGGTGGTTACTTACTTCTGCCGTAAGTACTGTTATTAAAGCTTAAGTAATTAGTTGTTCTGCAGAACAAATAAAGTAAGAATGCTATATCATGTACACAGCTAAAGTAGTGTAGCCGCTAGTAACAACTTACAGGGTGATGATATGTAGTTATCTGGTCCATAAATCCATATCAATGAAGGTTTTATCTTGATGTTCGTGTCCTAAATAAGTCTTTTTGTGAGCAATTAATCTCTTTGTTGGTTTTGAATTTACATTAGAGTAGGGGCTGTTACACTATTTTGTCTAATAGTCCAGTAACTTTGGTGTGTTTGCAAGAGAAAAACAGGAATGAAGCTTGTTTGGCTTTGTTTTTAGAGCTTGATGTAGCATGTGGCGTGTATTCTGTTATAAACCTGTGTGAAACATTCCTTTTACAAAGGAACTTCAAAAACACTAAAAAACTTTAACCTGTCTTCCAGTTAGCAATTGATTATGGAATCAAATTTTTGGAGACAAGTGCAAAATCCAGCATAAATGTGGAAGAGGTAAGAGATGGGTGTTACACTTAGGTGTGT
Organism: Aegotheles bennettii; assembly: GCA_013398125.1. Taxonomy (NCBI): domain Eukaryota; kingdom Metazoa; phylum Chordata; class Aves; order Caprimulgiformes; family Aegothelidae; genus Aegotheles; species Aegotheles bennettii. The sequence goes on along the minus strand of VZRW01002111.1, from coordinate 344,207 downwards.
TTCTTGAACCATTACAATGGAGGCATGTTTCATGACCTGCTGGGCTTTCTGACCTGATCCAGGGCCTGAAGTCCCAACTGTGCTTCTGGGTCACCAGTCTTAATATATTTAGAGAGTTACTGTAAAATCCAGCATTTCTTTTTTTCTGGTAATGTCTGGAATTGTTTTTAGATGGGTGTTAACATCCCATGTTAACGGAGTGTTTTGCTATTTTTGTAGAAAAGAGTTGCTTTATGCTTCTGTGCCTCGCTACTTAAATTGCAAGTGCTTTTGGACAGGGAATGGATGTAATTTTAGAACAATGCTTTGTGCAGGAAATTGGATTCAAGATTCTTTACTTTCAGAATAACATGCCTGTGTCAAGGAGCCTCCAGGTTACTACTAAATACCTGCCATGCAGATGAGACTGAAGATTTGTATGTTAACCTGATGTTAACATCAGCATAGACTGTCATAAGCTGATGGCAGAGGAGCTGCTTTCCCTGCTTCTGGAGAATTGCAGAATTTTTCTGCTACAGAAGTTTCTTTGCTCCTTCATGCATTAAAGTCAAGAGATGCTGGGATTTGTCGGAGTGTTTTTCTGTTGTTTTGGTGGGGTTTTTTTTGGTGGTTTGTTTTTTTTTTGTTGTTGGTTGGTTGTTTTGGTTTTGGTTTTTTGTTGATGTTGTTTTGTTAGTTTGTTTTTTTGTTTTTCTTTAATAGGGATGTTGGAAGCATGAATAACATTTTTAGATAGCCCAGGAGCAAAACTTCTGGAGGACAGACAGCAAGCTAACCTTAGTATGAATTCCTGGTCATGCCATCCTCAAAACTTTCTGGGGGTTTCTAGTTTTGATGCACAGTAAAGTTTGGAGAAAGGAGAAGAGAGAAAAAAAACAGTATTCCTGTATGCAGCCTTCTCTTTAGCAGTGTGGGGGGTTTTTTTGTTTTGTTTTGTGTTCATTTTGGTTTTTTTTCTCAAGAGGTATGCAATGGGAAAGTCTGTTCTCTTGCTTCAAAGACTGGAGGGCTGGAGACTAAAAATAAATGTTTTATCTTCTAAAGCATGCTTATTGAAATTTTAAGTAAACAGTGATTGTACAGAGTGCCTTGCAACTCGAAGTGCTAGCAGTGGCCTGCAGAATACTGTATTGTTAATATGTCTGGCTACTCCAAATCTGTCTTGTCTTTAATGTGTCTTGTGACTAACTTTTTTTTTATTCCCATTCCTCACCAGGCTTTTTTCACACTTGCACGGGACATTATGACAAAGCTCAACAGAAAAATGGTTTGTATTTCTAATTGGCATGCCAACTAGATACATTGAGATGACTGCTATAATAATTGGCTGAGTAGTAGCCCTACCAAAAAACCCTTGGGAATTGCAGTGTATGCTGGATCAAATTTGAGCAAACAGTGCTTTACCATACTTCAGTGTGTAGTTACCATACTTCAGTGTGTAGTTACCATACTTCAGTGTGTAGCTTTACCATACATCAGTGTGTAGTTGTTCTTTATTTTGCATGGACTTTAACATTGGGCAGTCTGAAATTGGTGTGTTCTTTCCAAGTGTTGACAGTGTGATCCTTGCTTTTGTTGAACATCAAATTACATAGTCACTTCTTCAGCTAATACTTGAGATCTGGTTTGTTGGATAAATGTTTCTTTTTAAAATAGGCAGTTTTGTTGAGTGATTAAATGAGTCTGGATAGTTGAGGAGCTCAAGTTGCAACAGACCTCTGCTCTGGTTATTGCTTTGTAAGGGGGGGGAAGCGTGGAGTTGAACTAGGAAAGCTAGACTTATTTTTTTTTTCTGCATTTTATGATGTTGATACTCTTTTCTCTTTCAGAATGACAGCAGTTCATCAGGGGCAGGTGGGCCAGTAAAAATTACAGAAAATCGATCTAAGAAGAGCAGCTTCTTTCGATGCACGCTACTTTGATGAACTTCTAATGATAGACTGCAGCACACTTAGAACCTTTTCTGCTTCTTTGAAAGCACAGGGTCACAAAGCCTCAGAAATAATACCACCAAGCTGCTGCTGAGAGCTCCATTGAACGTAGACTGCGATACACAAAATACCAAGTGGATTTTGCTCACTAAGCCTATTGACCTGTCAGGCTCTTCTTTCTCAGATATGGAAGCTATGAAGTGGAGACACAAATGCAAGAGTTAACTTGTTTTCCTTTTTTACTTTCTGTTTTATTGCCTGTTGTGAAAGCTGCTATGTTTCTTTTAACTTTGCACATCCATATTGGCCTCTTACTGCCTGTTACAGCACAATCTTACATTTGTATTTGCACAGTTTGACTTGTAAGTAAGATTCATAACAGATTTGTGCAGGTTTTTCTTTCTCTTTTTAAATTTATTTTCAAGCAGAAGAGCCAGGGGGAAAATTACATCTCGCTTCTGTTATTTTCTATGCTGTATACTTGTGGCCATGACTGCAGTATGGATGTCGACACTCTAGTGATGAGAATTACTGTAACAATTGGCATTTAACAACTTGTATGGGTTTTGTCTCTTAGATGCACAAATCTGTTCATGCAGAAGCTATGGCTTCTATTCTGAATGTAGTATGTTGCTTTTCTCTCTTTACCAGACTTAGCAAAGTTGTGTTCTGGATTGCCAGTCACTGTCTGATTCACAGATGCACCTTTCAGTTATTTGAATAAACACAGTGTCTTTCTTCACTTAACTGCTCTTTGTTAGCTCAAACTGTCTGCACCTTTTTTTGTTTATGATGAGGAAGTACACACAAGAGTGGAAAGCATTGTCACAGATTGGCCTCATCGCTGTCACTTAAGTGGCTTGTGGAAGCTGATTGCATGAGTTTTGAGTAACCTCTTTGCGGATTCATTTGTTCAGAAGTGACTGCTTCTAAAGGCGATTTCCATTTCTGCTGTAATTCTAAGGATAATTTGATAATGTCGTTAAACATCGGCTCTTTGACAGCAGAAGTGTCCAGAAACTAGCTTCCTGTGCAGTTGCTAAATTTTAGCAAGTTCTGGCACTAAGGAAATGGTCACATTAGAGCTATAATGTACTATTAGTTAGGCAGTTAATGCTGAATGTGTGAAGCCCTCTTTGGTCTGTTCAAGCAGTTAAGTTATTTTTTCATCAGAACTGGTACAGTGACCTAGACTGTGAGAAGCAGAGTTGAAACGTAGTTGCCTTTTTTACTCAACTGAGCATTGTATAACCTAGTCTTTGTTCTACTACTTTTTTTATTGTCTGAAAAATTTCCTCAATGAGCAATTAAAACAGGTGCTTTAGTTCTGTTGATGTGCCAAACTTGGACCATTGTAAGCTTTAACTACAAGTTTGTGTCCAGTTATATTTGTTTTATTGGGGGGATAGGTGCATTCTGTCATTGTCAAAGTTAAGGTCTGCTGTGCTTGCTTATGCTTCTCTACATTGTCTAGAGTTGGTAAGCAGTGAGTTGGTTGTTACCACAGATAGCCACTTCATTTTGTGGTGTCAGGTACTGAATTTGTCATCTCTGCGTCTGTTGTAAATATTTTGAAAGCGAATGGGCCAGTAGAGTTAGATTTGAAGACTTTTGATTTTGAAAGGTTTGACGTTAGTAGCTGGTTCCATAAAGTTGTAAGTGGTTATCAGCCTGTCCCCACATGTAGAAATAGTTATTGTAACTAGCTGGTGAATCTCATAAACTGCTGTTGCTGCACTAAAACAGAAAAATTCATGGCAACAAGGTTTAGTTAAAAAACAAAGCAACCCTAACTGCTCTGTTGTCTACCCTTGATGTTTTTCTTGGACGGGCTAAAGCAGTTGTGTTTTCTGTATGGTTAAAAAAAGTGCTTCTATACAGAAAGTGTTGTGACACCAATTATGAATGTTGTTTATTTTCAGTAATTTACCTCTGACTTATTTGGTGTCGTAATACTTTGATTTTTATCTCAGGGGTTGTCTGCAAACCAAAACTGACATGTTCTGTGTTTGGCACCGTTTACAGAATGCTTTGTATTGTTTTTCCTGTCTTTGCTGTGTGGTTAAATGTTGATTCAATATTAGTCTCCATGAACTTCCCTTTGAAAGAGCCTGTAAGTAGTAGAGTCTATGAAGTGCTTCTTGAAGCAGCAGCGAATTGGCATATCTGCTCGGGGAGGGGGAAGGAAAAAAACTTGCTATTTTCTTACATTTAGCTGTGCTAAACTGTACATAAATGTGAGGTAAGACCATAGGAAATTCACTTTATGCATGATAAAATAATTCAGTAAGTATTTCACTTTGCTTAATGTTCATGTAAAGTTCATCTTTTTCTATTTGTAGAAGAATTTAATGCAATTTTGTTGTCCCCTGCTGAAACTGAAGAATTCTAATTTCATGTGGTCTTATGGATAAGGTAAAATGCAGATTTCTCTCTATTTGTTTGTTGTCTTGCCCCCACCCCTCTTTTCCAGCAGTATTAAAATGGCTGAGTGGCTGCACTTTATCGGTGTGCTAACTTTTGGTCAGTATAGACCTCTTTCTTTGTACAGTCTGCCTTGTCAGACATTGAAAAACGTGCTGTATCTTAGCGTGCAAATCAGCTGTATGTTTTACTGGGAATTTTTTTAGCTATATTTTCCTTTAGACAAGCAGGTGATGATAAATGGTATGTTCTGCCTACGCATCAGATGCTGGGTACTGCAGGCTTTTCCAATATCACTATGATCGTTTTGTGCAGTCTCTGTTGCTACTTTGCTCAAGACTATATAATCTAAATTTTGAAGGACTCTTAACTATACCTCATTCAACTAGTATTCTAATGTCCATTAGAATGAAAGTCACATAATTATTATTCATTAAGCAGCAAATGTATTTCTGTTTTGTTCCAGAAATTGCTATTAACCTTTCAGGAAAAGGAGACATTTTTTGGTGGATTTTGATTAAAACAAAAATGCCGCTTATGCTATTGAGTTTTACGAAATCTTTCCCTCAGCCCCATATCTGTGCACTATATCTTGACCAATATTTTTCTAAATGGTTAAAAAAAAAAAGCCAAACAAAAAATTGGTCTCAATGCTTTGCAATTTTAGCTTTCAATGCTTTGCGATTTTAGCTTTCAATCCATGCTCAGCAAAACATGCACAAGAAGTTTTTGTTGAGTGTCTATAGAATATTTGATTTACTTACTGTCGGGAAGTTCTGTTATTGCTAAAGCTTAAGCCATTCATGAAATAATGTAGTTTACTTCTTTATTTGGGGGACAGACTCAAAAATACTAACTGACTTTTCAGGCCTGTAGTTCTTTGTACAGAAAGTATTTCCCACTGGAAATACCTTTTCTGTACTAGTCTGCTGAAGTCAAGTGAATTAAGTGGATCATTTTCACAAGTGAATAAAGGAGTCTTGAATATGCATATCACATTAAAATATTGTGAATGGATAATGATTTGAAAGTACAGGAATAATATGTAAAATGCATAAATGTGTTATTTGTGAAAATGCATCTGTTATTTGGTCATCTGTTAACGTAACTGAAATTTTGCAATGTTAAACTTTTTATGGACTGGTCTGTAGGTGATGATAGGTCTCTTCTCCTCCACTCACTGAAATGCTTATGCTATCCTCATTCTCATAAATAAAATTTGTATTTCTTCCTTCCACAAAACCAGGATTTTTCTTGTTTCTGGTGAATTATAGTATTTTAGTGCATTCCTATGGCCTTATGAACATTTTTGCAAATAAAACTTCAATTACAGTTATTTTAATGCTATATAGCTACTAAATTCAGAATAAAAAGTATAGTCCTTGAGAAAATGCTTAATTTTGAAATAGAAGTGTTCTACTGTGTGTGTTTAAGCACATTTTATCTCTGGTATAAAGGTGTAATGTGAAAAGCTCCTGCAGATAAAAGTGAACTTGTCATGTGGTTAACTTGTAAACTTAATCATTAATTGTGTATTGATGTGTATAGACAAAAAGAAACCAAACCCAACCCCTAAAAAAAACTTCACACTCCAATGGTTTTATTATTCCATGTGAATTTTTTTTACAATGTGTGTCTCAAATAAAGTTACATAATGAACAGTATTTGGAGTATTTTGTATGAAATATTCCACATAATTTTTATACAGTTGGTATTTCCACTCTCTTTTCAATAGCTCTGTTGTGGAAAGGTGTCCAGCTGAGCTGCATCTGTAAAGCTTTGCTTAACTTCAGTCACAAACCACGAGGGTTTTTGTATGGCTTTGCTTGTTCCTAAGATGTTTCGTGTCGTGAAATACCCTTCCAAAGTAACTTGTCAGCAGTGCCAATAAAGTTGACATGAGACACAATCTCTAGTTTAAGAATTATCTACTTACTTAGGCTATTAACATTTTCTTTCTTGTTGATGTTTTAAATCAGTGTCATGTGAAAGGTACGACTCTTCAGTAACCCAAGGCACAAATATAATGAATTAATATAGCAAATAGTGTTTGTCCAGCTTCCTTCAATACTGAATGTTAAGGGTTTGACAGAAATACTTGTTGGCTATTATATTAACCATAGTTCTTGACTTTCAAATTATTGTGGTTTGGCAGTAACTCACAATTGGTATGAAAATTATCAAATCTGAGTAAAGAATGGTTTTGTCTACCCAAGAAAAAAGCAGATTAATGGGTGAGATACCCAAGGGGATACACTAAGGAATAAATGGGAAATGCCAGGGTGACAAGTAGCTTTTAAAGTTATTTTTATACGTTCAGCTGTATTTAGCTTTAAAGGATGTATTGTCTCTTTACCTTAGGCAACAGCAAGCTAGAGTTATATTCTTGTTACACATTATTTGTTGGTTTGGTTTTGTTGTGTTTTCTTTCAGAGTGCTTCTTGCTGCTGTAGGACCAGCTATTTAAACGTTACCGTGCAGATCCCCTTGATCTGAACTGGTTCTAGATGCTCAGCAGTACTAAAATCACTTCTGCAAGTCCTTCAGCTCTCACAGAAGTTAGTGGCGTGCATCTGCATCCCAATAACACTTTAAATACATTTGCCTTCTCCTTTTGTTGAAAGGAAATAGCAGGCATACTTACAGTACTTAAAAATGGTGATTTATTACAGTTCCTGCATCTATTTTTGGTTGCAGACTAGCAATTACTAAACAAATAGTGCACACTTGCAGACCAGAAGCAAGTTATTGGTACACATGTAGAATGTATCCCCCTTTTATAATCTGGTAAATTTACTTTTTCCTGAATGATTCTTTTTCCAACTTGACTAGTGGCTCTTTAGAATTCTTGAACTATACGGAAGTTATCACTATAATGTAAGATTTCAAAATAATTTTAGATTTTAATCTTCAGGAGATACATAAATTAAGCTTTACTTTTGCATGTTACTCTTGCCATCTAGAGGTTTAATGAAAGGGCATGAAACGAAATGCAAAACATACTGAAGAGAATTTTTAGTGCTCTAGGATGTTTTGTAGTTCCTTCAAAAAATTTTTTTACAGTCTTCAGCAGAGCACATCAGCACTAAGTTTCTGGTGTGAGCGAATGTTACATAAATTCCTCTGAGCACGTATTCGGTACGTATTGCTGCTTCTATTTGTGGAGCAAAGTTACATTTTGAACGGGACACTAACATCTTCCTCATCTGAGGAAAACATGTAACTTAAACTCTACTACTGAATGCATTGTACTGACTTCAAAGCGAACAAGAATTCTGTAAACCTTCACTGTGTTGAGAATTTCACCCTATTTAGACTTAAATGGCTTCCTTGAGTAAATGATCTGGATAACTTTCTGCAGTTGTGACACAGGAGTGTCTGTGATACACAAGCTACAACTGGTACACCCAGGCCTGGTGGTCTCTTAGGCTGATGGACTTGTTTCTGATTTCTTAGGGAAACATTACCATTGTGCTCACTGACCTTTCTGACTTGGTTGAACACCTTTGCAGAACAGCATAAAGAGGTGATGCTATTGTGAATATGCTTATCTTGGGACAGAGAATGGCAAGCTCCAGAACTGTGGAGCTGGCTCTTTTTTCAACTGCTTACATTCGCAAACACTTTCAGCACTGTTTCATCCATTTACATGCTTTTGTTGGACCCCTGGCACTGTGTTCATCTCTACGGAAAAGTGCACTTACCCAAATAACTAGAAGTGAAGCAGCAATTATTATGTCAGTAATGTTTTTTTGGATGTTAATTTATTTTCAAGGCTGTTTGCAAATCCTTAGTGTTACTTTTTCTTTTTTTTTTTTTTTTTTTCCCAGGCAACATAGCAGCTAGCTAGCTCTGGTGTGTGTTCTAGGTGAAGGATGGAGTTTTTCCAAGAAGCCTGAGCAAGCTCTGGGAGATGAATGTCCAATGCTGCCCAATACTGCTGCTGAGCTTCCTCACCTGAAATGCCATGGTTTTGTAAAGCTCACTTTTATGCTCTGAACCAATAAAGTACAGGGAAAAGGCAACCACTTGTTTCTTAAATACTGTTTGTAAGTAATTTTCCAGAACAGCAAGGGTAAGTGTACTTGAAATGAGGAAATGGCTGAGCAACTCCCTCAGCCGAGTGTGGGGATGGGCAATCGTTCACAGTATTCAATTAATTCTTTGAGTGAGTGTCATGTCCGATTTAGCACACCGTGCTACATGACTCTGTAGGTGTTTTATCTGTTTCCCGGGAGGGGAGGAGGAAAGCCCGTGAAGGTAGGGCTGAAGCCGTTCCCCCTGCCCGTGTCTGTGAGGGGAGCGGGGGCCGCCGTTTCCCGCCCAGCGCGCGTGAGGGGAGCGGCGCCCGCGCCGCCTCAGGACGCCGGCGCCCTCCTCACAGCCCCAGGCGGCCGGGGCGGTAGCTGCAGGTGGGTGCCGGCGGGCAGCCGCACACCCGGGTGTGGGGAAACCTCCTGGGCTATGGGGAAACAGGCAGAGGCGGTGGGAAGCGGCGTCCCCGCCCTCAGGGACACAGGGAAGAGCGCGCCGTAGGGAGCGGGGACCGGGCGCCGCAGCCCTGGCAGCGCAGGCGGGGCC
>VZRW01002111.1:291559-335126 GCA_013398125.1 Aegotheles bennettii | reverse complement strand
CCCGGTGTCTCCCCAGGCGTTTCTGTGGGGCCGCTCCCTCGGGTACCTCACGGCCACCGGCCGGGAGCCTCCGGCCATGTCTGCCCTCGCGTGGGCCCGGGGCACGGCCTCACCCGGGCTCCCCACAGGGATCCTCAGCAGCTGCGCCTGTTGGCCATGAATGTCCCGTGCTCTCAGCCACCCTGAGGTGACTGCGCTGGGGATGCCAGGTACAGGCTGTGCTGTGTGGTCACCTTGCTGCTGTGCTGCAGTGCTTGGGGGTAGAAAAACGGGGATCTCTGGTGGTGAATGAGGTTTGGTTACTCGGGGGCGTTAGGAAGCTCCCGGTGCTGTGTTAGTGAGTGGGCGAGGGCAGGTGCGGGCCCTGGCCGCAGGGCTGTGCAGCCTTTCTCCTGCTCCAGCTGCCCCCAGAGGAGCCCAGGGTGTCCCGCCTGGGCAAGGCCTGGCCCCAAGCCCCCACCTCGTGCAGCCCTCTGCTCGCCAGCTGGGGCCCATTCCAGTTCCAACCTTTAGGTAGGCTCTCCGTTTTCATATGCACGTTTTAATTCATTTCCAGTCACTATTGTTTCATTTTTGGTGCCTAGCAGGTGTTCCCAAGAACCGAAGCTACAGTAGGAAACAGACTTTACCAAAAGTGTGTTTAGAAGCTGGTCCTGCTTTTTTGTATTTTCTCACAGTGTAATTACACTATTCCTTCCTCTTTGGGTAGTAATGTAGTTTGCATAAATGGCTAGAGTTATTTGACTGTTTTTTAACCACCCTGCCCACATCAGAGATGAAATTGCTAGTTTAATTTTTGTTAAAATTAAAAAATAGTTTCTTGTCATGGGAAATGTGCTTTTCTTTAGAATGTATTTCTTTTGTGGTATTTACTCTGCAACTCTTTAACCGATTTATTTGCCTCATGGAGACCCATATTAGAAATTTTAGATGCTAGTGAAAAATATCATATGAATAACAGTTCTTTGGGGTTTTGTACCCCTTCTTTGATTCAAGGGCTTTCATCTGGCTGGTCTCCGTGCTGCTTTCTTCCCATGTGTGGTTTGTTGCTGTGGAAATTGGTGGTAGCCATTAGGCATCAGTATGGAAAAAGCGTGCTCATCTTTGGAGTGGTCTTTTCTGTTCTGCTCCAGGAACTATTCTGATTTACCTACAGCAGACCTTTGAAGTCACTTATATGATATTTCCTGTTCATTGGAGATTCCTTAAGTGTGGGATCATATTGAACAAATAACTAACAGTGTTCAATATCAGCAGTTCTCTTGTGGCAAACACTTTCTCAAGAGTTACATTTAACAATAGAAAATAAAATTATTGTAGCCTTAAATAATAATAAAACTTGGGAACTTTAATTTTTAAATTCGAGTCTATGATGCAAATTGGAGATCAAACACAGCTAATAGGGTTAAACCTATTAATTAACCCTTGAACTTTCTTCCATAGTAAGGGCCACCTCTTGGGAAGAAAGAGAAATTTAAATTAAAAAAAACTAGTTTATATTTTATTTATCATGGCTCTTCGTTAAAAGTTAGTTAGAGCAAACTCTCTTTCAACCATATATTTGGAAATTTTCAGGAGTTACTGCCAGTTTTCTTTAACTCATGACACTGTAGCTCTTTCTGTAAAGATCAAAGTGATTAAACGATAATAAACTTTCCAAACTGCATTTTGCTTAAGGATAGAGGATGAAATATTTAATTTAACCTTTAAAAGTGTTTTTTCCCTTTATTTAAATTCCAGCTAAATGAGAACACAAAATTCATAGTCAAGTAAGTTTTCTGAGAAGTGGGTTGCAGTGTCATGTGGTAGCCTTTGATATAATGATACAGTCTTGTGACTGCTATATGAAATGTCAGATGAGTGACTATGGTTGAGTGCAAAAGCAACAGCTTGCTTCACTGACCTGGAATTCCATGCATAGCATTCTGTGATACTTATCTTACTCTGTAATTACTGTGTTATGACAGAAATGTAATCTTTAATAACTCATACACTAAATGTCCTTTATGGGTTGCCTCTTCTAATTCAGGTAATAAGTGCGAAATGATAATGAGATTGTTTTTGTCAGTTACCTTTCAAGAGATTGATTTCTGATGTTGAACTGAGAGAAAAAGGCATTGTTATTATTGTCAGTTTCCAAATAACAAGTGTGTTATTTGATGTGTGTTGCAAAGATCTTTTCAGAATCATCTTGCTCTGAGCACAAAGTAGTCAGTGATTGTGTGTGTGTTTCTCCACACCAATGATTTAGATAAGTGATTCCACTGGACTTTTGACAGCTTTTTGACAGACACATGTGCATGTCTTGTGTGGAGACATGGTTGTGTCTATAGTATGCAAAGAAGTATGAAGTCAGTCAGAGTGCCCTAAGCATTTCCTCTGTGACCAAGATGAAGACAGTGTTATTATAACTGCCAATTTTTAGATTACAATAATAGTCAAAGATTCAGCTGTAAAGGCTGCTGAGAGGGTCAGCACCTCTGTATGTGTGACCATTTTTGCGTGTTACCATAGTTAGAATATTTTAACTGATACCATCTAATAATAAACTCGATCCGTGCTTGTGATTTTCAGTTGGTCACCAAAGACCCCCCCATACGCTGATAACATACTGCCACACTCGCTGGTTTCACTAGTTAGGGATCTAAAGGTTCATGCTCCTTCTGTTTTTTTTTTTTTTTTTTGATGCTTAGAGATGTCAGATGCTTAAGTGCCCCTTGAAAGACTCCATGCCTAGTCTGGCATTCTTGATCTAGAGCAGTGGTTTCCAATGAGTGAGCTCTGCCTCCCTGCAGAGGTTCACCTACATCAAAAGTGAGATTTATAGTGCCAGCTAGTTTTCCTAGGAAATTTTCTGCTACTTTTATTTTGAGACATGCGGAGTCCTAAAATTGAAATGTTAGGCTTTAAGCAGTAGAAGGCCTTATTATTAGGCTTTAAGCAGTAGAAATTATCTTTTTTTGCTTTTAAGTTTAGGGAGCAGTTTAATGTATCTCTTTTTAATTACGATTATTAAATATGGGTGAACATTAGCCTATCAAAAGTTTACAAAATACAGTAACAGCTAGCCCTAAAAGACATATTTATTCATGTACTGTCTTTGAACTATTTTCATGCTTTTTCCTTCAGGTTATTCATACAAAATTTTAGAATCAGAAGATACTCTAATGTGTCTTTTCCTTATTTTACTGCTTTTTATGACCAGAAGCCTTTGCTGTTTCAGTCCCAATCTGTAGCTGAGATTGGAAAAGTCATCATTTCAAATGGGAGTCTGTGGACTTCCACTATGTTTGGCTCCATGATGGTTAAAACAAGCGACAATTAATTTTTATCAATTATACTTCCACATATTTGCAAGTAAAGGTTTTTAAAAATACATTTTGAAAATCATGCAGGTTTTTGTAAGAGTTACAGTGAGCTGTGCCGGTGTTCTCAGAAGACTGATTACATCAAAGTTTCATTTTTACTGTGTGTCAGCTGAAAACCATTCTTGCAGGCTGAAATTTCAGATTGAACTGAAATCAGTTTTGAAAGAGGAAGGGTATTCTGTTCAAATACAAGTTTCTGTGCTCTGCTAAAGCTAAAATAGGTATCTGTGTGGTGAAGTGGTTCGTAGAAACAGAAATAATTGGATCTGGGCCAGATGCATATGTTGAAGTTAGTGGATAAAATTAAGTTGTTTGACCCAGTGCTTGCTCTAACCAGAGAGAATTTTATCCATGTGTTCTTGGAATATGGTCCTTACCTGCAGTAGCTTGCTTTTCTGTGACTTCCTGATGCATTTTTTTTTTACTTGTTCTTGCTGAAGATTGCAGGGGTATGGAGCAATGCCAGCTCTCCTGTCTGTTGCTTTTCTTAATGGCTTTTGGCCCTATTACAATAAACAGTTAACCTTGTTTATCTTGTTTTTATTGGGAATAGGTAGTAGCCTTTGCCCTGCCATAGAGATATGGATAAACAAGAAGCCGGCAGAGCTACAGATCACTGTTATGTTCTTCACAAAGTATTTTCAGTCTCTCAGTGTGTAAAAAAAAAAAGATAAACCTGATGTGATAATTTCAACCTGTCCCAATTTTTAGGGTGGGACACCCTAAAAGTTTAGAGTAGTGCATTTCAGTGAGGTTTTATTGAGTTGCTAGAGGCTTAACTTTTCTAGCAAAACAAGAAACTGTTCTTTGTATTTATTAAATACACACAGAAAGCAAAGAACAAAAGAGGAAACACTGGTGAAAAATGTCTGAAAAGTTTAGGATTTCCACTGAGTAACCTCCTTCACTCTTTCACTTTTTCTATAGGAATTCCTAAAGGAAAAGCCTTCCTTGATAGTCCTCCAGAGGGCATATGACTTCTTAAGGAGATAATGTGGCTAAGTTCTTTTTCAATATATTCCTATAAGAAAAGCACAGTGGAAAAAAATATGAAAAGTAGCAAACATTCTGCTTTTGTCTGTATTTTTCTAGTGGATGAACTCCTAGAAGATTCTATAAAATGTATGCAATCTGTACAGAAGCAGTTTCAGTTTAGTTCTGTAAAAATAGCTTAGAGATGTTCTATGCTGGTAGCTTCTGGGCAATCCGCTGGAAATGTGAATCAGTGAACATATACACGTGGGATCATGGTGCCTGTGCAAACATGCTGCATTGCTATTAACTGAAGAGAAGGGGCTGCTGCCGTACTTGATTTTATCAGCGAAGAGTTAGATGCATCCAAAGTTACTCAATTTTTATTCATAATTTTTGACATCTGTGTGTTATCATTAATTGATAGAAAGCTCCTTAATAAGCTGTTGCTGCCATTTCTCAAAAAGTGTTTGGCTTTCCTGGGAAGGTATTTGTGACTACTAAATTTATATTCTATTTTCCTCCAAAACCATTTTAATATACTAAAGATTACAGGTACCTAGTTTGGTAGAAAAATAATCCTTGAGTAATAATACTTGAGTTTCAGTTCCTTGTTCCATGGTGGTAAGTGTTCCAGCATTCATGTTTATTTTTACATTTCCTTTTGCTATTGTTTTCAAACACGAATGTATGGTGTTGTGAGGAAGTAAAAGAAGTGACAACTTTCCTGACTTGATTTTTTTCATCTGTAAGTCGCTAGATGGTGCCATTTCGTTTCTCTGGGATCAGAAACTGTCTTGCTTATTATTTTTAGTAACATTTGTTAATTATGTTTTTTAAAGGAAACAAAATAATTGGACCTTTGAGTTCTTTTTGGAACTATCACTTTTTTTCTGATACTGTGCAATATATATATTGCTCAAATAAAACTAACGTATTAATGAAAATGTACAAAATTTCCAAGTTCTGTTCTTTTAAATTGTCATAAACTTCTAGTTTTACATTCATTTATGTATGTTTTACTGACTTTGATAATGACACCTGATTTGACAAAATGCACATTTTAAATGTGGAATTGTTCCTGAGGTGTTTTTCCTTTTCTTCCTGAGGTCTCAGTAAGAATATGGATTATTACTTCAATTGAGGTATAGCGGTTTTCATCCACAAACAATTTATTTCTCTATGACTGTACTAAGAATTGAAAAGAAGAGAGCTAGCAGTGTCTCGTTTGTGTATCTTACAGTAGTCCTAGGACACCATAGAAGCAATTTTCTGCAGTTCCATGTAACAGACTAAAAGTTGTGCAGGGGACTTTTGTTTCATAATTTCACATTCAAAAGCTACGTGGTAATTTAGTGTGTTGTCACAACTGGTGTGCTGATTAAGAGTTAGGTACAAGTGATGGGTATCATTTCCAAGTTTAACCACTTACGTTTCTGTTTAGCTGGTCAGAAATAGGAAGACTTGCAAAACCATTTTTGCAAAATGTCTTTGACACTTTTTTCCTAGCATCTCAAATTGAGAGTATGGCAGAGTAGAACTTAACATTCACAGGAATGCTTTTTATTAATAAAATCACTGATTTTGAATGATCCTAATGTCAGATGTTGATTTGCTGGCCAGCAGTCTTTCCTCGGTGAGGAACAATGTTCTGGAACTGTTTAATTTCTGTTTAATCAGTTTAATTTCCTTAAGTGTGGCAGTTTATCAGGCCACTATAAAATGAGCAGAGGTACAAACTGATGATTTATTTGTAATGTGCAAGTTGAGGGGAATATTTCACCCAGCAGTTGTCCAGTTTTGGGTATCCAGCTACCCAGCCAGAAGATATAATCAATTTTCCCATATGTCTTTGTAGTTTGTTGTGTTCCTTCAGTCTGGGGTTACTGGGTGTGCTGATCCTGAGCACTGACATGGATGAAACTGTGGGACGGACAGCTGCATATTACAGGTCTCTGGGTTTTTTAAAAGCTCTGATTTCTTTAAAATGACACCTTTTCATTTCACCTCCCCAGCTCTTTGTCACCAACCCCCTCTTCTCTTGTGAAGAACTCTGGATGTTACTTACATTCCTGCTACTTGGTTGAAATATCTTTATTTTTATTTTTTAGACTTCCCTGCATCCTCACTGTGAAGGTTGCATAGCACCATCCTTATTACCCTGATCCTCATGAGGACTTAGACTCTTCACTGCAGGTGGCTTCCTTCAAAATCTGAAACACTGCTTGTTATGCAGGGACAGTGACTTCCTTTTAGCTCATCAGCATGCCAGTGTCTAATATCCTCTGTAGTCTCTCTGTACGTTTAGGGCAACTGATGCCTTCTTGAATTTAGGGAGAGGAAAAAAATCAGTATTGGTTTACTTTATAACTTGGCTTTGTCAGACAACTGTTTGAAATACACAATTCAAACTTCCTCATGGCTGCCGTACATCTGAGAGCTTAATGGTTTTCTTATTGCTTTCTGCAATAAGCAGACAAATAATTCAGTATTAAATTTATATGTTTAACTGTGGGCAACTGATATAAAGTTGAGGACCAGGTCTTAAACTTAGATGAGAATTAATGTATTGCTCTTGTTACAGAATTAATGAAAACAATATTTCATTTCAACACAGAAACTTGGCAATAGCCAAACAGCTCCATTTTCTTCTACCATTTTACCTAAAGAAACTTTTTTTTTAAAAGCTTCTTTTTTTAACGCTTTTCCAGAAGTTAAAATTTGCTTTTGTTGGGCATTAACTTTTAGTTGTATATATTGAAAGTGATCCTCTGGGGTTTGGTTTCATACATTAGATGTGGTACACGCAAAACTTTTTGTGACTCAATGCTTCTTGAGTAAATTTGGAAATACACTTAGTTGTTCAAGATGTGTTGTACCCCACACTGTTTGCAGTAGAGAAAATGTAAAAATAGGATATTTATCATGATCCTACTGTATACACCTTTTAGTCAAATAGTCTTGTGACTGGTCACAGATGGTTCGGATGAAGTTGTACCAAGCTGACTTCAAAGTCTGTTATATAAATTATGATAGGATGTCCTGAAGTAAGTTCTCCTTTCTGAAGAAAACCAGAAAACTTCGTAGCTGCTATTTAGATAAGCTCTTCCTGAGTTACGAATTTCTATTCATAACTAAACCAGGAAGTAAGGCAGTCAGTAAAGCACCTCTGCGAGGATATTAATATTTGCTTCCAGGAAGTGAATGCTCTTGAGTTTGGGCTTGAGATTATACAGTCATGCTATAGGTGCCTTGTAACACAAAGGAATGGGTTTCCTTGTATCACAAGGAAATGGATGAAGAGCTCTGCACCCCTTGTGGCATCTAACTCACTTCTTTTCCGGCTTAAGTTATTTAGGCTTCACTTCCGCTATTTGAGCCTCAAAAATGGGTTGCTCCATTTAAAAAGGAGTGAATTGTGATTTTTTTTTTTTTTTGTAACTTGATTTGTTATGGTAGTGTGTTAACTACATCTGTCTTTCTGATAACAATTTTTGTGGACATGTAAGAATGACAAAAGAAATGTCCTGGAAAGTGTTAAAAAAAGTGATATTTCAATAGGTTTACGAAATGATAGTGGCTGAAGAGCCCAGAAAACATGGGTTTAGATTCTTCCAGCTCGGGGACCACTGGCAGTGAAAACTGGTAATACAGCATTAAGTAAAAACAAAAATTCCCATGTGCTTGCATTTTCAAAGGCAGCATGGTTTTCATAGGAAGACTCCACACAGTTCATGTCACAAGTGGGAGCAGCAGGAGTATGATTTGTGTGACTCTCTCTTCAGTTTGTTCTTTTGCTTAAGAAATAGTTCTGAAGGAGACATTTTTTGCCTGATGTGTAGTAAGTTTTCTTTGCTGGCAAGGTGAGACTCTTCCTCACAGTAAGCATATAGTACTTGGCTGAGGTGTTTATGCTTCTTTTTACATATGCCAAGGATGTTGCACGCAAAAGAAAGCGATTGATTGATATTTCTAATCAGCTGAGCTGAAGATTAAAATACTAATTAAAATATTACTCTTCTAGTAGAAATCAGAGAAACCAAAGGAACATCATAAAAATTTATTATCTATTTTTTAGACACCTGTTTTCACAGAGGAAGCCATGTTCCCCATAGCACACAAATGCTGCTTTTTAAATAATTTCAAACATTTCAGCAGGATGATCTTTATGTGCTTGTTTATGTGAGAGAAAAATGCTGGTAATGTACTTAGTTGTACTAAGTGTACTTAGTTGCAAGATGATGCTCCTAGATTTCATGTGCAGTAAGTATTTTTAAGTTATTTCTCCTTTCACTCAAAAGCTTGCTTTTGACATCAATTTTGTTGGGGCTGGAAGAGGAAGAATCTAAAACATAAGTATGCATCTGCCATCTTTAAAGAAGAAAACACATACAATAACAATTTCTTTATTTAGAATCACAAATGTGGTGGTGGTGCTACTGAATGTAAATTAGATCTAAGTGTAAAGTTCAGATTGGAATTTCCCCACCAGTGCTTAGCAGCTTTCAGACCTGAAGTTATTTTAGGTGTAAGTCTGTGTTCAATCACTTCCTGCCTGCGTACTGAAGTGCAAGTGTTTCAGACCTTCACTTTAGATGTCAAATTCAAGAGGAATTCTGTATACATCTGGGGTTAGGCTGGCTAAACCCTATGCTTCCTGAAGTCAATGACATTTCACATTGTCTTCAGTGGAAACAGAATTAAGCTTATGCTTCTCACTTCAAAAATGCATAATGAAACTCGAGTATCTAGCTTATGAGATTTTAAAAGATAATTTTGATTACTTTCTAATAATTAAATTACTAAATTCAGAGAACTAAATCAGCAAAACCATCTACTGTGTAATTGTAGTTGTAATAGATCCTATAAAATCAATCAAGATTTTATGATTAAATGGCAAGTCCACTTAAAAGCAGCAGCAACAGTGTTATCTCCACATCATTCATTCACACACTATAAATAAGAGCAGGATAATAAGATAAGATGCTTATCTACTTCTAATGACAGACAGAGGCTGACCTCCGTAACAGATCTGTGAGGATGTGTAATAGCTGGAAAGTGAGCTGTTCCTCTAGCAGTAGTGTTTTTTCAGCACTGAGTTCCTGGGTTTGAACCCCATTAACAGTCCGTGTGGCTCTCATTGTATTTACCCTTGTCTTTTCCTCTGAATATGTCTGTTACAAAGCCACTGACAAATGTACTAGCATCATTTGCTGTGATTTGAAAAACTGTATCCAGTGAACAACCTAGTTCAAATTCTGATCTTAAATACGCATTGCCCTCTATCTTGTTTATATTCATGATGCTAAACTGAATACCTTGATTTAGCAGGGAAGAGTGCTTGTAACTTGATGAGTGTCTTCAGATTTGAATACCTATGGGAAAATCTGTGCTAAGGAAACCATAAAATTGGGAGTTTAGGATTAACTGTAAAATCAATTAAAAGATCCAGACTCAGTCAGCAGCAAACATGAAAGGAATGTGGTGAGGAATTTAGCTCCGGAGTATTCACTGATCATATCTCTTTGGAAAACAAGAGGGCAAGAGCTATAGGAAACTTTTGGCGGGTTTGTTTTTAGAACAAGGCTTATCATTAGCCAAGAACAAGAGATGTGTACAAATAAATAATAATGCAAAATAAATCAGTGCTGTGAGTGAAAAGGGCCTTTTGTGAAAGAGCAGGGCATCAAAGTTTGGAGATGTCTTCTTCCTCCTTGTACGTGCCTGGCTTGTAGATGACTCCCCTGTTGTCTTCACCTGCCTTTTTGCAGCTAAAATAAAACAAATGTATTAAATAATTGCAGTTCCAATGAAGGAAAAGCACCATTGGTTACTTAAAATGGTCCATTATGCATGCATGAGATTTTTTCTCTGTACCAGTGCAAATATTACTGTAGCTTATTGTTACAAATACTTCAGGAGAATGCACTCTGTGTGGCAGAGTCAATGCTGATCACAAAGTGATCAGGCTGTATGAAGGTTTGTAATCTTAGTCTTTTTCCCATAATTTGGCCTTGGTAGCAAACAGTCTGGCTAAATGATCTCTTGTCAGTACAGACTTCTTCCCCTTAAATGATGTGGCCTTTGGGAGAGGCTTTTTCTAAAACTCTATTCCCCTCTTGTTTCACTTACTGTTCTAGGAAAAAAAATGAAAGGATTCAAAAAAGCAGTTAGGAACAGACATGCTAGCAAAAAAGAAGATGAACAAACGGCAATTGAGAAACAGGAAAACTGGGTAAGTCTCCTATTAACCCAGCCTGCTTGTCCCGCATAGTCTGGAAAGGGAGACTCATTTCCTAACTGCTTGTGGGAGCAGTCAGTACCTAGAATGGAAAGTGGTTTTGTGTTCTCCTGGGTACTGACATGCTCACATATTCTCTCTACCTGTATCTTTTAAGGGTCTACATAAGCACTGTTCCAGTAATTATTTTTTGGCAAAACAACCTTACATGGTTACTTTTCTCAAAAAAACAACCATTCCTGCAGTGGCAGAATGGTAGCCACTGTGGCACAAAGGTTGCAGCAAGTGGAAACCTTTTAGGCATATAAATGTATTTTGCTGGCAATAAAATAAATAAAGAATAGAATTACTTGTATATGATACAGGAGAAATAACATCAAAACTTGTAGGAAGAGATCACATCTTATAAAAGATCAAACATTACCACTATAAAAAAATGATGCATATTTCGGACACATAAGCACATAAGTGTCAGAAGAAAAAAAAGGTTTGACTTATTTTCCTGTGATGTTGCAGATGGACATCTTACCTTTTCCTCTTCAGTAGCCAGAAGGCTAGTGCAAGAATTATGAGAACTCCCAGAATGCAGGCTACCACAACAGAAACAACAAAACCTAGGAGAAGAGGGAAAGCATACAGAACAGTTAATTTCATGTACTTGAGAGGAGAAGGTTAGTCTAATCTGTCACAACATTTGCATTCTGCATCTGCAGATTTCCTGCAGCCTGCTCATACCAGTTTGCAATTATGGAATGGATAACTTTGCATAGATGGATACTGGAATGTCCTGATCCCACAGCTGGACCCACAGTTCACGATGCTGTGAATTTGGACACCTGCTGAAGTGACAAAACCAACATGCAGACAGAGATGATCAGAAACTCTTTGGATTTCAATGCTTTAATGTATAAGAGAGCATAAGCAAAACTGAAGAACTAAACACAGGCAACTAAGGATGTTAAATTTGATGTCTCTCTTTTTTTTTCCAAGGCAGAAGAACACCACTGAAAGTGGACAGCTGAACAGTGATACGTTTTGCTGTTGAGAACATTGCTTAGAGGCATCTGAGAAGGTAAGAATGGATATTAGTATGAAGACCTGAGTGATCTCATGTTTACATTGAAATGGTAGGTATCATCATTATAATGCTGTCTTTGTTAATGACCTCCATATATATTTTTGGCAATGGAAGTATTTTTATTTATTTTGGCCTTCCCAAAGTCCTGACAGTAGGTGAGCACTCTTTTCTTAACTGCATTTTCATAATTGGTTTACATAATGTTTTTTATGTTTTATCAAAGGACTGTTTCTCTCTAAGCAACATCAGAACTCTCTCAGAGTGAAGCTGACAGGTTTCACGTATTTCATCTAAATACTTCCTCTTATTAAACCAGCTGTTGAAGAAACAGAAATGTAAAACCTGGAGTTTAACCTTATCCCATTTAACCCATTAGATGCTTAATTAATTTTAAGTCAAACTGAATAGAAGCAGCTTGCAATCCATGAAGCTGAAGAAAAACTGTATTTTAAAAAAGGGGAGTTTTGTTACAGTAAGGGTGCATCCAATGGACAACGAAATATAACACTGAATGGGTAGGAAAAGAGCTTGTAGTTTGAAGAAGATGATGAGGGGGCATTTCTGTTTGATGAGAGGACTTTCTTGCAAAATTTAGTTACATGGTAGTTCAGCATGGTGCTGTCATCAAAACTAGACACCGGTTCCCATTTAACTTGTGGCAGTGGAAGGTTTGAACATTGTAATAAATTTCAGCTGCATGTACGTGAAGCTGATTTTAATACATTACAAACATGTTTGAGTTTCACTGAATAATCCTTTAAGATTAGAGACATTTTGAAATGCAGTACTTGTTAATAGTGAGCACAAATTTAGATTTTAATTATTGGCATCAAAATGTGGATGACTGAACACTTCAGTCATTTGCCTTTCTGATACTAAACACAGTTCAGTGGCCCCATCTTGTGGCGGCTGTGCTCAGGGGAAGATGGCAGCCTTGTCTTGACACTGAAAATAGCAGAAAAGTTGCTTTGAAAACCTGCTGAATAGGGCCCTAGGGTGCGCCCAACAGGATTTCTTTCACAAATTTCTGTGGTTGCCTGGCCCAAGCTATGATTCGGTGTGTGGCCTCTCCTTCTTAATAAGTATGCTCTGTTCCTACCTGCGGTACAGCTGGCTGCATCAGGCTGGGCACTTCCAGCCAGTGACCAGGTGCACTTTAACTCTGCTTTGACAGGAACTTTTTTCTTTTTTTCTTTTTTTTTTTTTTCTCTTGAGGTGAGGGGCTGCACCTGTGAGGGAGCCTTTGTGACTGCAGTAGGTGGAATGTGAGATTACAGGGGTGATGAATACCTTTTTTGAAATGGGTAGAACATTTTTCTATGGTTCACTGATAGAGTCAATGGGCTTTTGTAATTAAATGTACTTAAACTGAATGGGGTTCCTATTAAAGTAGCACTGAGCAATGCCTTTCATAGCCATAGAGACCAGTTCTTGGGTGAGAACAGTGGGGTAGGCAATAATCCATACAATTCAACTCTGGTAAGTCATGCCAACTTTGAAGATATGTTGAAAATGCTTTTAAAGCTGGTGTCACCTCTGCATGGGAGCCAAATAATGTGACTTAGCAGAGGGAGAGCCAAAAGTTATTCTTGGGTTTGGCACTGGTTCACAGCAACAGTTTTGAGAAAATCACATCTGGGTCAAATTTTCCCCCATAGCTGGAAATAATAATGCTTACACAGTTTCTGTGAAGTGTTCAGAGATTCTTGGATGAAAAGCGTAGCATCTGATTTTCAGTTACTGGGATCATGGATTGTAACTGTCCACCTTTTACTGTTAAGTATTAAGTGTGATTTACATGGAATCGTAGAAAGGTTTGGGTTGGAAGGGACGTTAAAGATCATCCAGTTCCAACCCCCTTGCTGTGGGCAGGGACATCTCCCACTAGTCCAGGTTACAGAGAGAAAGCAGTCAGGTCCTGAAAGGTCACTTTAAGAAACAGCTGGAAAACTGCATTTCTCATTTCTGACTGACCAGTCTGCCTCAGTAAATCACTGCCTTAGAGATGCGGTTAGCAATCAGCTACATACCCTTGCCAAGTCCACCAGATATTGAATCTTGATGAATTGAGAGGGTAGAAAAAGTGGGATCTCTAGGATTCCACGGTGAACTGGTCTTAAACATAAGGTAGCTGCTCACTCCAGAACTTCTTTTACTTCAGTGTTTCTGCAGTGACGTTGCTATAGTAGATTGTTTGTGCATGGATTTAAGGAAGACCCTGCAGAGGAAGCCTTACAGTCTCAGAAGCTTGGCAGCTGTCTTGCAAATTCTGATTCTGCTTTTTAAAATCATTGTACGTAATCTGAGTTGAGCAGAGATTTGAAGGGGATTACTGAAACAGCCATTCTGGACCCAACTAGTTGTCTAGCTGTCAGCCAGTATTTGAGGGTGGAGGTTTGGGAAGAAAGTTTTAACCCTCTTCCTGGTCAGGTAAGAAAGCCGAGAGGGATATTTCTAGTTGACCAATCCACAAAAGCAGAAAAAGGACTGACATTGCTCTAGTTCTTTCCCTTTTTCACTTTTTAGCCATCTTTTAGTTTACTCAAAATGTTG
The DNA here is from genome assembly GCA_013398125.1 of Aegotheles bennettii. Classification (NCBI taxonomy): domain Eukaryota; kingdom Metazoa; phylum Chordata; class Aves; order Caprimulgiformes; family Aegothelidae; genus Aegotheles; species Aegotheles bennettii. The sequence goes on along the minus strand of VZRW01002111.1, from coordinate 320,914 downwards.
TTTGTACAACGAATACCAGTTTGTAATTTAATCACAGGGCTAGTAAGGATTGTTGATGATTTGGTAACTTGTGATTTTCTTATATATTTTGGTTAGACTCTAGCAACAAGAGAACTACTAGTGTAATTCTCATTTTGAAATGAGATTAAATTGAGGCATTGTTCTTTTACCATTATACTCTGCAAGTGGCAACATGGGGACTTGACAAGAGGTGTGAAAATAGAATAGAATATTATGACTATGGCTTTATGTAGTATACAATGAGAAATCAAGAAACAGAACCAGCAAAATCCCAAGCCTTACCTGTGTGTGCCCTATATGCGAATTGTATATAGTCACAGAAATAACTTTTTGTATAGTGTAGAGTCATATTACAGTTGAGAAACAAAGCTTCCACTTGTTACCAGCATAATAGAAGCAAATCAGTTTTCGTAGGTGATGAATTGACAGGGAGGTTGTTCTGTTACTTATTTTTGACCCCAAAGCAGTAAGATTAAGGTTATTGCTTACTGCAAAAAACTACACATGAGCAGACTCATCATGCATAGCAGAAAGGTACTAGACATCTTTCAGAAAGGGAAAAATCTTGGGTTTTGTTAACACATGAGCTGATGTAGACTGACGCAAAATTTTGGCAGCCAACAATATTCAGTATTTTGTTTTAGTCAGACCTTGAAACTGGGCTCCAAACTATTAAGACATTAAAATGAAAAAAGAGACAATTGATCAGAATAACTTCTCTCAGCAGTAATTCAAGAGCAGAAATGCTAGCTTTAAATAGAACAGGGATATAATTAAACTAAACTAGTGTAGACCTAAATATTTAGCTATCTGTTGCTAGTAATGGGAAACATGATAACATAGCTTTGGCAGCAAATAAGGATCAATTGCTGCTGATGCTACACACTGCTCTGGTTGGGAGTTTTGATGCAGCTAGTCTGACAAAGAGATCAGCCAAGTTTTGGTAAAGAATCTAAATCATCTCTGATTTCAGAGAAGAGTTTTGTCTGGGTTTTGTTTTGGCTGACCTCTAATTTTCACTTTTCTCCTTTACAGCTTTATATTAGAAAAGATACTCTGCAGACAACCCCTTTCATAATGTATGCCTGCAGGGAGAACTGTTCCCTGCACTGGCTATTGTGTGAAATTCCCCAATATAGACAACTAATGTGTTTCCTGTTCTTTCATCTAAACAGTGAAGAAACTAGCAGGCAAAGGTGAAATGATGTGCTAACACATTTTATTAATTTGAAAGTTTACTCCTTGACCAGTCTTTTTTGTGACATCTGCTTTTTCTTTTAAAAATCTTTTACTCTCAATTTCAAATATTATAGGAGCTTGCCTAGATTCATCTGCCTTCAGTGTATGTGTCAGCCTTACAACTGCTTAAGAGTATTTGTTTGCAAGACTACACAGAAACTGGAGGAATACATTTTGCCTGAACGACGTACTCCGATGCTTTACTGAGGCGCACAGCTAAGCTTCTCGCCACAGGTGCAGGTTTTTGCTCAAAAGCTGCCCCCCAAAACCTGTGCATTGTCATTGTGTGACACTGCATAAAAAAGCTTTAAAATCAGTTAATCTTCACTGAATGGCAGATTTTTTTCATTTGTAACACTGGTTCATACAATCCAATGTTATATATTATTTTCTTTTGTCAAGTTTGAATTCATCAAGGACCTCTTCTGATTCTAGGTGATTTCCCAAAAATAGTTTCCCTGAAAGGCAAAGTTCTGATTCCCTTTAAATGTGTGGTCTGCATAAAAACAAGCCTGACATTGCTGAGACCCAGCAAATGTCACTAGAGAGACAAGGCCAGCTCAAGCAGTTATGCTGACTCAGCTCAGCTGTAGAGAACTGCTTAGTGACAGCAAATATTGCTGCTAAGCATGACAAGGTCAAACATGTCTTCCTTCTTTTATCTCCTTGCCTTTGATCAGAAGAGTTGCAGGGCTTGCCTGATAGCCATTGTGAAAAAAACCTTATGTACTCTCTGAGTACCTTACTCTCATACAGTTGCCCATGTAACAATGCAGTAAGAGCAGAAAAGGGAACAAAATGAACTGTGGGGAAATGAAATTGCTGTATTTTTGTAGTGATATAGTGCAACAGGACTGCCACTTGGGTATTTCAAGTTTATACAGACCACTGTACACTGTTTCTTTGCATAAAAGCGTTCATACAGCTTACCTTCATGGAAGGAGATAAAAACCAGCCTTTCATGAAATTCCTGAACGTTGCGGAAGTTATTGACCATTTCCAGGGGTTCTGGGTCATCACTCTCTGTGCAGTACATGGCTGTTTCCAGTGCCAGTAGCTGTAGAGGGAAGCAGGCTGTTCAGCTCCCAGAACAGAGAAAAAGCAATGCCAGTATGATCACTGATAGTGTGTGTTTGAAATCAAAGGTGTAGCCAAAGGGAAGAGGATACATAAAGTAATACTTAAGTCTTATGTGGCCTGTGAGACAAAATACAGAATAATGTGCAAACAGTGTGACATCTCCAAACCCAAAGCTGTATTTTGTTTACATCCAGATAAAATTAATTCTCTTGGTAATTATCTAGGAAAATGGATGGAAGGAGATGTGGTGGCCCTTATGTGGCATGCTCTCCCTAGCACAGTCTAACTTCTAAGCAGTACAAAAAGCTACTTTATGAGAGAACTCTCTACTTTGGTAAAAATATGATCTATCAGAGTGGACAAAGTTAAGAATGGACTTTAATAACAAGGACCATGCAGTAATTTGATCTGAGATTTTTGTAATATCATTTTCCCTGTTTTCGTAATTAGGCGAATCAGAAGACAGTGATTGGGAGTATATAGTCTATGTAAGTGGCCACCTAAGAATAAAAAAAGGTAATTGTTTGAGCACAAAAAAAATTAAGTTGGAGAAAAGCCACGAGAATCGAGACTGACAAATAATGCATCACATGCTTTTTAGAAACTTAACATCACCCAACCTAAGTCAGTCAGGATCAAAGTAGCACTAAAATACTTAATGAATAGGGTTCAGACATGAAGCCTGAACAAAAATGATCTGTAAGTGTCTTGTGGAAAGACTAAAAGCAAGGAGTAAGTATATAATGAAAACAGAAATGAATCTCACTTGACTGTGATTTTTCAACCTGATACTGTGCCAGTTGCTATGCAGTTGTCTGTCCTTTATTTACTCTGGTCAACTGAAAACATGCTAACTACAAACAGAATAGGCTATTGATTTATGTCAGTTCTGTGCTGTTCTTCCCACTTAAAGGATTTTAGCAATGGTCATCTTTCAGTTTTATAGGGACATAAGAGAAATCTAGGAAATAAGAATATGCATTTGCTGTTCTTTAGCAGACACCGATCAGGAAAACACGTGCTGTATTTAAACTTGCCTGCTCTTGTGAAATTTTAACGGGGTGTCGGAAAACTGTCCAGAGAACACTAGGGTAACAAGGAGGAGTTGTCAAGGATCCTTCATAGCGATAATATTCATGCAGTCTGTCAGGAAGCAGTTCTCGAATATTGAAACCAGGGACTTGGACCTTCTGATCTAAAATAAGGGATTTGTGTTAAATGCTGCATCATTACTGCACAGGTAGTGTACCAGTGAATTGAATTTGCTTCTCAGTAAGTAGGATGCTTTCAGTTACGTCACTAGGAAAAGGAAAATACATTTTAACAGAGATTATCCCAGTTTAATATGGAATACAGCTTTTTAGGTTTCCTATGTACCAATCTTGTCTTAGATACCGAATCAGAGTTCTGTAAGATAAACTGCGACCATATTAGCCAAAAACACCTTGTGGAAGAAATAAGTCGCAGTGAGAAACACGTGGTGCATGCTAGCCATACACTCTTCACAGAAATGCACTGCATTTGTAAGTATTCCCTGGTTCGAGACAGGTTTGCCTGGCACTTCTGGACTGTTTCTTCAGCCAGGTCAGTCCCTCTGAGGGTGACATGTGATACTCTCAGCCATTCTCAATCCAATGCAGGTTTATAGCCACTCACCCTTGTATTTCACATTCCGAAAGTGCCTGAAGATCTTTTCATAGGATGGGTTGAAGGGTCCAATCTGTAATGAGCAGACTGTTAACAGCTGTGCAAAACACTGCAGTCTGAATATGAGTCTTCGCTTCTGCACACAGCAGACAGCAGTATTTGATGTCCTCTGTCATAAGGCAAGTGTCTCCACTGTCCAAATATTCATATACTAGAATGGCATAAGTACTCCTTTTACTCAAAACATAAACACTATCCTCGGAACCCCAAAAATGCTCTTGCCTGCTCCAGAACTATTGGAGCTGCTTTGTCATAATGCTATCTTAACAACGGCAGTGTAGACCTCTGTGTGCACTTGAAAGACCCTATTGCCCTGGTCTGTTCAGCATGCTGTGCAAATAAAGAGAAACCATATCCTCTGAGAACATTGCAGGCATAAGTTCTCAACTGACAGGCTTCTCAGATCATCTACTAGTTTCTAGTCAAAGCCACGTTTTTCCACCCACAAACATTTTTTTAGTCTGCTGCTCCTCACTGTCCAGGAAGATGAAGAATGACACTATTGGGTACTGCTGGGCCACTGACAAGGGCTATACCTCAATTTTCTGGCAAGCTCTGTAACTCAGTTATCAAACAAGACCATGTTTTTCAGCTGCTACCAGCAGCTTTTAAGTCTAATAATGCCTTTTTTATGAATTCTTTAGAGTTGGTGTTCAGCAACTCCTCTGACAACAAGACATAGTAAACTGATGTCCTTAGATCAACTGTAATAGCCACCAGCTGTCTGAAAGTTTTTCAAAGACCTAATCTCCATTGTTCCCTTATTTGATTTTTAAACACCATTGCTAATAATAACCAGAATCCCACTGTTATTCCCTACCATAACATACAATACTCTGACACTTTTCACAGCTGCAACTTCCAAATAAACTGAAATTTAGCACAAAATTGTTGTCAAAGTCTTAGAGCTGCTAAGGAGTGAGCTTGGATAATATTAATGAGAATTAGAGCTTTGTCTACTAAGTAGAACATTTTCACTTTTTTGATGGAAATGTGAAAACCCAGGCAAATTCAGGTTTTTTTATGCTGTATAAAATCCTCACATTTAAAAATCATCCTTATAGTTATCTTATTGAGGAGTTTCAATCAAGATAAAAGGAGAATTATGTATGTACAAGCTTCTAATTTTTTTTTCTTTCAGATCATTATTTGATTGCTTGTATGTGAGGCTTTAGAGGGGAAAATTGCAAGGCTGTCTTTCTGTCATCTTTAAAAGGGTGCTGAATTTCATTGTTTACTGTAATCTGTGATTCAGAGAATCTGGGAAGTTTGCAACCTTAAGACTGTGGTCAAATCCTAATTACATACAGTGACCAAAGCCAGGGTTGTGTATGCCTGTGCCTTTCTGCTGTGTTTAAACTGCTTCATGCTACAAAAGGCAGTTTGGAATAAGTGAACTTGGAATTCACTGTTGTCGGTTGTTTGATAAACTCTACTAAATCCTTAGTTTGTAAATGAATGTAAAAATGGATTTAACATAGCTGAAACTAGTTTGCTGAAAAACATGAGGAAATAATAAGAGTTCCTCTTTTCTCAAGATTTGTTCCTGTTTATGTATGTGCTGTTGGAATCTCGCCCTTTTTTGTGAAAGAGGAAAGAACCTTTGTTCAGCCACAGCATCATTAAATAATCTAGGTAATTTTGTACATTAAAGATCTCTGATGACGTAATGATTGAAAGCATATTCTAAACAAACAAACAAACAAAGGTCCTGCATCCTACCTCAAGAAGAACAGCCAAAACTGCCAGTCCATCCACTTTGTCCATTGCTGCTGTTACATCTGCGTATTTCTCAGAGTTATAATGTACAATATGCAGCTACAAAGAAGGAGATACTATGTTATGGTGACATCAGGCCGTGCTCATGTTTCTGTTTCACAGCTAAAAAGAGCCAGTGCAGCCACCTCAGGCTGAGACAATACAATGGGATCCTTCAGTCATTTCTGGGTGTAGTGGTAAGATTTTCTTAGAGAAAAGCAAAAGGTCCTGGAATGTCCACTCCCAGCCCCATTGTAGCTGAGTTACCCCCCTCCCACTACATAATGGGGGGAAAGAGTTGTGATCGCTTCAGCCTCAAGGCATCTTGACTGTGGTACTAGTAATTTTTTTTTTAAAAAGTAACACCTTAGTACTTGTGGGGCTCTCTGATGTTTCGAATGCAAAACCTGGTGTTAAATAACTAGAGAAGAAATGGATTCATAAAGTGCTGTTACGTAAGCAAATTATTCTGATACTTCTTTTAATCATTTTGGGGTGAATATCCGATTGGTACTGCTTTTCAAAATCTATTCCCAAAACAATAATTTTGGATTAGAAAAGGTAATAAATAGTTCTTCATTGAATAGAAGGTGAGTAAAGGTAGACAGAGAAGCAATGTTGTGCAGCTAAAATATATGCCTGGCTTACAGAGAAGAACCAGGGTGCCCAATATCCAGCAATTTTCTTGAAATTACTCAAATGACCCACTGCCAGCCCTGAGTTTAGAACCTAAATTTTAACTCCCTGACTTGTGACACAGTAGTGAAAATACATTGGAGTCCAACCTTTCTGCAGTGCACAGTGCATTTTTTTAGTGTGTACCAAGATCATGAATACTTGGATTAGAACCTTGCAGCCTCTTACAGTCATATACCCAAAATAAAGATCCCCATTTGGAACAATGGGACCTGCCCAACCTTCTTTATTTCTTCCCCTGATCTAAGCTTGTCTTACCTCTGCTGCAAAATGCTTCCCACTGACTGTGTGCTCTGAGCCTTCTGACTTGTTTCTGTTTCCCCAGTGCAGGTGAAGTTGGGATGCAGTGTATTCAAATGGGAGGTTTCTGACGTACATGGTAGGTGACAGATACATTTTCACTGTAAACAGACCAAAACCAGATGAAAGCAAATGATACCATAGCTTTCAAGCACAGGGCAAATAAAATACTGTGTCTATTGCATATAGAGCATGAGCAAAGCAGATTCTTAGCTCAAATCCATCTCGGCAGGAGATAAACACTTCTGTTGTCTTTAACCCTTTCTAGGCAATTCAGAAGAATTTAGAATATACCCTTTTTCTATTTTCTTAAACTAAAGGAATTGAATGTGAGAATTACTGCTAGTGGAAATGTTTCTTCACCCTGAAGAATGCAAAATCAAAATCCATTTGTACTTGGCACGTTCCCAAGTTTCCCTAGCCTGTTTTCTAGATGTAGGTATGCTGATATGAAGACTTCATCACCACATCTTAATTTCATTTGATAATCAAAGTAGTTCACCTATGAAATAAAAAATCTCAAGCTCCAGCATCTCTGTCCTTCACAATCCCCTGCTGTCATTGAGCTCCCTTACCTGAATGACCATTATTAGTCAATGTAAACTGGTCAGTGGAGGACACATTATAGCCTATGAATTCTAAAGGCAAGAGATTGGAATCATACTGGAGAATATCTTTGTGGAAATCTATTGGCGATTGGAATACTCCTCCACAAAATGGGTATTGCTTTGGCCAGGCCTTCTCTCCGTCAGGACCTGTGTAAATTAACAGAGAGACACATTTGTCAAGCCTTAACTATGCAATTAATATAAAAACTGCTCTGTTTCAGCCTTTGTGCAAAATTTGGAAAATGAACCTTTTCTGAATTTTCAAGACCTTTTTTTTTTTAACTTAATTTCATCTTTTCAGTGTGCCATTAGAATGAAAAGGGCCACACGCCACCAAAAATCTCATGTTTACCACCCCTCAATTTTTTGACAATCTCAACTGCTGTTGATGTTACACTTTTGGGATACTGGGTAGCTCAGCAGGTTAAGTCTGCAGGCAGCAGCACCGCAGCCAGCTACAGTGCCTCCGACCCTCTTGTGATGACATTGTCTCTCTTCAGAGCCCACAGGTGTGACAAGTAGAGGTTGGATCTGTGACTGTATTTGGCTATGTATTACTTCTCCCCGTGGAAGTAACAGGCATTTGCACAGTAATGCAGTGATTCCAGCCTTCTGAAAAGAATGCTGAAAGAAGTGACTTCATGTTGGCAGAGGAAAGTTTCCATACTTTTCAGTGCACAGGAAGCCAGACCCTTACAAACTTTTCCTTATCGTACAAATTGTCTGGCTCTATCCAGCAGTATTGCATGACCCACAGTGAAAAGCTAACTTGCAGAAATGGAAGGTGTTATGATAATTTGACCTGCAATAACTTGCTCAAACTCTGGTGTAACTTTTCTTCATCCCAGTCTTTTGCCCTAGGGAGGACCTACAAAGAATAGATAATACCAAGAGATTTTTAATTGTGCCTTTGATTTAATTACACATTAATAGCTAGCAGCTGTTTGCAAGCTGTAAGCTGAGCCCATTTGGATTTAAATACCAAAAGAGGTATTTGCAATTTGTGTTTCTCCTTGACTCTGAAGATTTGTTGTGATTCTTCCTAAGGCAGAAATGTCTTTTGGGATCACCCAGCCTGATCTGTAAAACACAGGCCATTGGATTAATTTCAGCTTCAATGAGGCCACATGTTTCAGAAGGGAAAAAGCATCTACTCTTCCTTTAAGCATTACAGGTAAAAGATACTTTATTAGTGCCCAATAGATAATTACTGTCCTTAGCAGCTTGATTTTCACTGTGAGTTTGTCAAGCTTTGACTTTGTTTAGGTAGTGATTGCTTTTAATCCTTTGCTTAGAAATTGAAGGGGCCTCCTAGTAGCATACTTTTGTTCCTCATAGGAGTACTTATAACACAGACAACATAGTTTCTCAGTTCTCTTAAACTGAATAGATTGAATTCCTTGAGTCTTTGGTTAGACAGCTTCTTTTCCAAACCTATAATATTTCTCATGGCTTTTTTGAAGTCTTTCCAGTATGTTAACATCTTCCATTAATCATGAATGCCAGAACCTACTTTTAGGTCAGCGGTGACAAAGCAAGTTCAGATCTTTTCTGAAGGAAAATTAACAATCAGGAGAACATTATTAGAGGCTCACTTTTTTTACGTGAAAGACAGTTTCCAAGGATAGTGGAGGTGAATCTGAAACACAGTGTGTGTGACAGAATTGGCAAGTTTAATTCTGGTGCACAAATACAGACTTACTGCCTTGTTAAAGCTCTTTGAGGTTACTCAAGACATAGATTAGCACATGACATTGTTTGCAGTGTGGATGCTCAGACTTAGTCAGCACTTTTCAGTATAAATAGGCTTTGTTGCTGTAACTTAAATCTTTGACTCCAGTTCACTGCCAATCACATTAATTTCTCTCCTCTTAGATCTTCATGGTACTGTCTTAAAGTTATTGAAATTCTTTTTAAAAGCTAATAAATGTTATGCTGACATTATTGAAGACTGTATGCTATCCTCTACATAATTTTGGCAAATAACAGATCCATCCAGAAGAGCATAAATTCCATGCTATGGGATATACATTCACAAGAATATTTCCCAGGAAACTATATATCAGGATATACCTGGAAATGATAGTTTCTTGAGGTTGAAACTTGATGTGCAAGACAATGACACTGAAATTTAACACTTTCCAAGGAGCGGTGTCAGAAAAATTGGTGAGAAGTCTTTATTGTTGAAAGACTTTGGTAATTTTAAAAGGTCTGGGGTTTCTGTGCACTGATAAGTTAGCAAGTTTGCAAGAAGACTTTAATATGTTACATATCTTAGGTTTGGAGACTTGATAGTTAAATAGGTAGTTTTTAATTGGTGCATAAAATAGAAGTCTAGTCCCAGCCAGTAGAAACCATGTCATGAAGTACCACTTGCTTTTTCAGTACGATGTTTGGATTGATTGAATGCCCTTAATAGTTTGGAACAGAGTATGGGAACTTCCACACCAACACCAGCAGTTCAGAAGGGAAACTTTTGTCTTTTCCATAAAATACTGTAGTTATTGCAGTCTTTAAGCACCTTGATCTTTCTAGCAGCTATCCTTTCCCTGACATAAATCTGCAACTGCCCTCACAGGCCTCTAAGCAACAGCAGTTTTTGCTTGTTTGTCACTCCTGTTCAATTAAAAAAAACCAAGAGAACCAAACAAAAACCCTTTTTTGGTACAAAACCAGTTTTTCTAGAAATTCTGCCACGTAATCTAATTTCAGTGCCTCAAAACTCCTGTCTTAAAGAGCTGAGCTCACTGCAGCTTCGATTTGCATATGTGAAATCAAGATTTCTGTGGTAGATAAACACACAGCTGAAAGGCATTTCTCAGCTAGCTCTGTTGAAAATGAATGATTGATTCTGGACCAGATTTTCCTTTTTCTGTGCCAGCACATTCAGATAAATTCAGTGGAAATCACATTGTGGTTACAAAGGCTCTGTCTGATAACTACTGAATAAAGAATAGCATGTGGATGTATTAAGACTGGTCTGTACTACAAGTCCCAAAAGGTATTAACATAAATAGTATTGCAAAAATATATTAGTAGTTAATGTTCTCCTTTTGTGACAACATCTGTGACAAAGACCCAAGCATCTCAGATGCAGCTATGAGGATCCCATCAGGACTGTGTCACCAGAGCAGTAATTGTGCCATGGGCCTGTCCTACCCACCCAACACTACTATTCAGCTGTTGGAGTGAGCAAATTAAGGTATGGACCTGTTGGTAAGGGCTGGAAGTAGGACCCCTCCTGCCTCCAATGTTCCTTATGCAGCCAGGAGCATTCCCGCTGTAGGGAATGCAGACTCGGGTTGCTCAAATCCAACTTGCGGGCTGCTTTCTTTTACATGAGTTCCCAGGACCATATTCCCCTACCATGCTGTAAGTAACCCTAAGCTTGGCTGTGCCCTCATGCCTGCTTTATAAAAGATGTCTGTAAATAAAGTAATAATAATTCTTTGGATAGTCTTGCTGCCCAGCTGCACAGTGAGCTGAGCGAAATACCCGCAGCACCACAGCTGCCTGTGTCCATTGTATCATCTCCTTTGACAGCTTTAGGTTTTCCATGCCTAGGCCTTCAGCCAGCCCTAGTGCTGCTGGGTGATGCAGGACAGATATTCCTTTAGGAACAACAGTGCTGTCTGCTCCCAGGATGTGCACATTGGCTGACTTGAAAAAAGAGGAAGACAGGCCTATGAGACACCAGTGTTACCAACAGACTTTTGCTCTGATGACTAATTAATATTCATGTTCTCATGGGGTATCCAAGTTCTCTTGATTTGAGGTAAACTAATGTAGTAGAATGCACTGGATCAGTACACAGGGAATGTCTGTAGTGGTTTTGCAGCCAGGCAGAACACTGCCCTGTTTTCAGCCAGCTGGAAGCTGTATAGCTGCCGTTAGCCCAGGGCTGAGTTAGCAGTGAAAGCTGAGAGTTCAGGCTCCCTGCCACAGTAACATGACCTCATGATTTCCATTTTGCTCAGAGCACAGGCAGAGCTCAGTCATGCCATTCTGTGTACACGTAGCCCGTGTGTGTATATCTTCTGTGTCCAGAGCTGGTGAGATAGAAGAATTGCCAAGGGCTGTAGCTGTCCCTGCTACTGCATCCAAGCGCTATATGAGAATTGTTGGGCATGTGCTAATCTTAGCACAGCTTCTCAGCACCTCATTGAATTGAAGTAGAGTATTTGGCAACAGTAAAACAAAAGAGTTTGCAAGTTCAATTAGCCCGATGTTTGTTAACAACAGTTCTTGTGTCTAGGTTGTAGCATGAAGTTGTCTTCTCGCATGCTAAAGCACGTTAATAATTCTGTTGGCACTATGACTTTAAACTTGGCTGTTTAAAGCTAATTTCCTTCATTGTAGCTGCTTGTCCACTCTCAGGGAGTGATCCTGGTTCTTTTATTTCATTCTAGCCCTCTTACATTACAGAAGTGGAAAGCCAGAGACCAAGGGATTGAAGCACAGCTCTCCAATTCTACCTTCAGGCCTGCACCTACCAGCTGCACAGCGGCATTGCCAAAAGCTGCATGCACGTGATATTTTGAGCTATGGGGCATCGGAACAGTTCTTTTTGTTCTTTAACTGAAAACACTTCTCATGATGCACTTCATCTACTTTGTCCATTTTACAGAAGGTGAAGCAGCCCATTGTGGAACACAAAGCAAGCCTGTGTCAGAGGGGGCTGAGGGCGCATGCCCCAGCTCACTCGCCTGTGCTGTTTCTTCCAGGCACTTTTTTTTGGGCTATATATAAGAGTAGTGAAATCAAGAAGAACAAGTAGCATTGCTGCGGTTTGGCGAAGGAAGAGGCAAACACAGGAGAGGTTTAGCCTTTGTATTTGTTGTATCTAATGCAGTAGTTTCCATTATAGCCAAGCCAAATGCTCATTCCTTTGGAAAGCTTGTGCTGCAAAGATAAGCCTGATCACATGCGGTGTCATCTTACTTTGCCACCATGCCCTGAGCTGCTAGTGCTCTATCAACATCTAGCTTTACATATTGTCTGACTGAACAAATAGAACTGTCATTGACAATCAGCACCTGAATTTCTTCTCCACCCTTAATCTTGTACCTTGACTCTCATCTTGACATTGCTCTGCATTGTGATTATAATGGATTGAATTCCTTTCCCTTCCTGTTGACATAATTTTAGTAGGAGGCATTGCAAAATGTTGCAGGAATAAAGGTAAGTGGTGGAAGGTGTAGCTGTGAGGAACCAGGATCAGTAAGAGAGTATGGAGAGGCTCTTTTCTGGCTAATTGCAGTTTTTCTAATTGCTGTTTTTCTCTGGGCAGACCAATATTCTGCCTCTGCTTTTTTCCAGATATTTCAGAACTATTCTGAACAAGTTCAGTTGCCACTTTAATTTTTTGAAGTTGCTTTTATGTTTTTGTATATGTATTTGAAAACCAGTAGTTGAAGGAAAAAAATAAGAATCTGTTTTTTGAATCTTCCCTCTATTCTCCAGTAAATGCTAGAAATTGGACTGCAGTATGGAAGCACTTAACAGGAATTGATGAAGTTTGGCACTGTGAATAACGTACTCTGAAATAAACACTGGTATCTATATTCCCAGAAAGGAAGAAGTAACTCATTTAAACAAGCATTACCCAGGGAAGGAGGGCAAAACTTCTACTTGGATGGTAGTGAAAGAAGTCTTGCTTTTCGTACTACTCAGCAGGGTTAGGTTCATCTGATGGCTGCTGTGAAGGTAGAAAACCCAGGCTTTGGTTATTCAAACTGTGTCAAGCTTTTCTCATGAGAATGTGAAGTATATGTACACATACTGGCAGTTAAATTAATACCTGTAGACATGCAGCTGACAGTTTTCCTTTTGCTTATGTGAAGCAAGTCAGGTAAATTGGAGCACAGCCAAGGGGAGTAGTTATTCACAGCAAGTTCAATGTCAGAGGTTCTTTGTGTTGTGTTGGAGCAGCACCAAAGGCTTTAGAACAAGCATTTTTTGCTGAGATTCTCAGTACTGCCTACTTCTCTGTGGGCATGTGGCGTATAAAACACTACTCTGAATGAGGAAATAACTGTCTAGAGGATTTGATCAATTAAAATCTCTAAATAATTATTCTTCCTGAGCAGCCATCATATCCTTCTGGGTTAGTACCTGACTCAAAGGACTCGTGTACAAAATAACATTCCTTTCCTGAATATGATTTACTCTACCTTGTCAGTGATGGGATTTTCAGGGAGCTGAGTCTCCAATAACACAATACAGGTCACTTGCTCAGCTCTAACTCTACTTAAAAATGAAGACCCATGGGGATAGGGAGAGGTATGCTCTTTGCATACCTCGTAGTCTGCTGAAGTTGCTGTCCTTCTGCAAGGGAATTTAGAACCCAGTAACTGACTCTCAGTCACCCAGATATGAAACCTGATGGATGAATAAGAGATTTCAAGACAATGGGCCAGACCCAAACCTGGTAAAGTTAGTGAACCCAGTAGGTTCTCACCAGAATATATTTGGCATGTTGTCCTTAAAATACAGAACAAAGACACAACTTAGCATCTACAAATTGATTAGTACTTACCAATATAAGACCATTTCGACCCTGTTTAAAGACAAAGGAAATATTACAGTGAATATTTGAAATTGATCTTACTGTCTAAAAAAACAAATTGCCACTTAAATCCATCTACTGAATTTTGCAATACTTTTTTAATTGTCTTTCTAGCCCCAGATGTTGAGCAAAACACAGATGCTTTCAAAGACTATGAACCCTTCTAAGCCGAATTGTAACTGTAATTATTCCTATGATCCTGTCCGTAGGGCTTGACTTTCTTGTGATCACTTAAATCCTTCAGCGAAACTTTTGTCAGTCTTTTGGGTATTTTTGGGAATAGCCACAGACTCTCTATGTAGGTACACCCGATTTTTTTCTGGTTAGGAAACTAAGGAATATAAATGGGGTGCATCTATAACGACCCCTCTCATGCCTAGTTTAGGAGTTTGAAAAACATCACTCAGTTGCTACACTGAAAAATGATGGCCAGTCATTTCTGTACAGTGGCTCTGGGATTTGCCAACGGAAACAGATATGAATAGATGGACTTTGAAAAAAGGGCGTATGATACACAAACCCACATAACTCAGAGAGTCCTGAGGGGTTGAGCGAGTGTTAAAATGATCAGTCCATTCCTTCAGGAACTGAACTTGGGACAGTGTCTCTGCATGTCTTTGAAAATGTCTTCCCTTTTTTTTATTTTGTCCTGAAACCTAATTGCAGTCATTCAGCCTGTTGTGTAATTAAATGTGCTTGTCCTGACAGACCTGAACAGTTTTGGTTATGAGGCTAATGCAGATCTTTACTCTCTGCAAATTTATTTTTGTTTCTGCTTAGAAAACAGTCCTGAATTACAAGTCTTGCAAACACGCAGTGTGCCTGTGTGTGCATGCATGGGTACAGGCAAATATTTATCCTTACATGCACATGTCTGTTCAGTACATGATTCTTGGCTGCATTTCTTGTACTCTGAAGTGTGGTCACAGATACAGCTCTTCTCCAAAGAATGGCGTGTGAAATGTTTGGGTTTAATTTATAGGGATGTGTAAAACAGCTGCACTTAACTCTTTTGTGTTGGTACGTGCTGAGAACACTAAGCTCTCTGCTTCCAGTTCATTAGGGCCAGTATGCCTTGTTCTATTACACTGGAATTTTTAAAACAAGGTCTGTGTAATCATCCTGACTGAAGTCCCCGGGTTCCTTGCTTAGAATAATTCATTCACTGTCTTAAATTTCAAGATGCGAAACATCATTCTCTCCTCTTCCCTTCTCTCCGCAGGGCATTATCTCTTGCGGAGTTTTTTTGGGGGTGCTCGTGTCCTCTGGTTAGCACATTCTGTAGGTAAAACTTGCATGAAGATAGAAACTGGTTGTCAATAGGCTTTGGAAATGGCCACATATCTGAGCAGGGCTTCAAGAAATATTGGCTTAACTACAATAGCTACTCTTACTGCCCATTAAAATGTGTACAAAGAGTTGAAACTATGATTTTTATAATCTAGAACAACCTTTAAACAGCCCATTTCAAAGTTTTTCAGTATCTTGGGCATTTATGCCAATTGAAACAAATATAGATGAAAGCTTAAAGTCTTTTGCCAAGTGAAATTTTTCTTAGCCTGTGAGCATTTTGATGGTCTGCATTTCACTACCATTATGACTTTACTGATGAGCACATTAATAGCAACTAACATAGATAGGGCTGAGGCACACTAAACTCTTATTTCATCTAACTTAGATCAGGAGATGAATAGATGACCAGATGGCAGAATCTTCTTGATTTTGTCAGTGAACATGTAGAGCTGTGACAGTTATTTGCTGCCATCCTCAGACTGTGAACAAGGTTGCTATTACCCTTACTCTGCTTGATAATGAAATGAGGATGAGGCAGACTATCACAGTCTTCCAAAATTGGAAGAAAATCAGTAGTGTCTGATTCCCAACTAGAAGGGAACTGTTTACAGCTCCATACCTGTGGGCACTCCTGCCTTTTTGTTGATGTTGGGGTGAGTGCCGATGAGTAACACGGTTATGTGCCCATGTGTGGCAGAAGAGCCACATATCTGTATTTCACTGATCAATATCCAGGACACAAATACATTTCCAGTGTCACTTGGGAGTTGGGAAATTGGGAATGGTTTTAGTTGTGGTAATCTATGGTAGCTGTGTCTCTGACTTGGGAAGATGTCAGAGACAGGCAGATCTTGTAGCTCTTGCCATTTCTTGGTACTGGGTGTCTAGTTTTAAGATAGAAATTCTGCAGCATTCCCTTCAGAATGTATTGTAAGACATATCTTTTTGACGTATCCTTTCACTTCCAAACCTTCTGCATTGTCAGAGAAAGCACCTGGGAAGCACCAAGCTTTATTCTGTTTTTCTGAAAAGCACCAAGGTCTAGGAACCTCTGCCCTTCAGGTGGGAAATTCTGCTGGAGAATATAGCCATTTTTCAGAGGATATATGCCTGAAATAAGAAAGTGACCCTAAAAGTTTGAATTCCACCCTTTATGTAGCTCATGCAAAAAATACCTGTATAAAGCTCTGTATGTAGACTTCTGTATAAAGCTGACTGCTCTGGATTACACTTGAGCCTTCAGGATTTTGTCCCGTGAGTATACATGCTGAGCAAGTCTTCTCACACAACCCTTTACAATGATCTCCCTCATATCCTATAATCACACTAGGTGGATTATAATTAGCTTGAATGGATGAAAATTGATTATAATCAGCTTAAATAGATGGACATTAACTCCTAAAAAAGCGGAGAGCGCTGACCTCCTGCAACTGATCCTATTTAAATATAAGAGAATGAGGTGTAGTATATGGGGTGCTTCATAGGGATTGCATTATTTCCTCTGGTTTAAAAATAAACAGGGCAGAGGGAAAGGTGTGATGCTTCCACTAGCTCTGAGAAGGGCTAGTCTCTGCTTCATTCTGTGAGAAACAAAATGATCACAAAGCAAGGCACACTGAGCATGCAAGAAGTCTGTAAGGCAAACTGAATCAGAGAATAAATTTATTTTTCCTGTATATATCAGAATACCTATTCTGAGAAACTGAAATAAGGATATTAACTCCAAACTACTGCAGACTGCAACAGTATTCAACATTGAACATGCTACTGAAATAGTAATAATGAGAAGATGCCAGTTTTCTGCATGCATTAGCTGCCCTAAGTTACAAGAGACAATAAAATAGGAAGCTGAAAGTCTTTACCATTCAACGGCGCTTGCATTGAGAGTTGTATCCTTAGGAAGACAGTAAGCACAGTAGCGACTGTGCCTATACTGAAGCTCTTGGCTGACATCTCAAGGAAAGACTTGTAATATTCCGACAGTTCACAGGTTTCCCTGCACTCTGAAGAAACTCCCCTGTAGATATGTGGCAAATAGCAGAATGCATGCATACAAAGCTTCTGCTAATGAGTTATTGCCCTTCTCTCCCCTGTCTTTCTCCTTTCTTTTAGGACTGCTTTTTATAAAGCTACTGAGACTCAACCCAAAACAAATGATGTAATCAGACCTGCCTCTAGGTCAGAGCACCCTCAGAAAACTGTTCATAGCCTTCATTACCTCAGTTTTAATGAGCTCCTCACAGGGTAGACTCCAGCACTTAGAGAGGGAATTTAAATGTGGAACTTCAGAAATTATTTAGCAGAGACAGAAATGCTTAAAAAGAGCTGTCCTCTTATAGGCCATACCACAGTAGAGCTTTTCTAGCCTATTTCAGAGTGTCTCCCTCAACTCCCATTTTTGGATCGGTGTGATTTAACATAATGGGCCACTGTGAGGACTGGGGGGAGGTGAAGAGAAGTGAGACTGTGTGTGAAACTGTTAATAACTCAGAGGGACCATGGACACTCGCCACAAAAACTGTCCAACTTGCCAGGAAGGGGGTTTTTTTGAGCTGAAAGCCTTGGAACTGGGAGAACACATGAAGCAGGGAGGAGTGAAAATTCATGAAGAAACAGCCCCACAGTCTCATGTTATGTTCAGGACATGTATGAGAGGGGGTAAAGAGGAACACAGGGTTTAAGTCAATGTCCTCTTCTGAAGGGGATTAGGGAATAATCTCTTAAACTGAGTGTACCATGGATAGCTGAGGAGCTGAGGTGGGTTTGGAGAGGCTGTTGGTTTTAGTTGAGTACGTTATTATTTATAGTTGTTATTAACTGTTTATTACATCTCAGTAACAACTTTGTAGCATGTATTAGTTTTGACTGGTCAAACTTAATTTTCAGCATCTTTATTTACCAACTGCTGTTTAATTGCTCAATGTTATTAAGTTGCTTATTTTTTCCTACCATCATTTATGAGGCTGTGATAAAGGGAAAGGAAAGTTGACTGAAGCAGGGATCACTTCTGTCTAGATGCCAGGTAGGGACCTGCTGTAGAGCATGATTCTGGCCTATTGCTGCTGTTCATCTGTAGCCCTATCCTCCCAAGCTAGGCAGAGGCAGGCTGCATAGAGCAGCAGCAACTAGTTAATATCTTGCAGCCTTTTAGAGAGCAAGCTGTCAGTAACAGTTCCTCTCTCACACTTCTCCTTAGTATTTTGTTAATTTAGATTGTAATTCCACTTGTTTTGGTTCAGCCAGATGTAATCTAGAGGGAGAGGGTGTGTGCTGTAGTGATTATTTTTTTTTTAACATTGCTTCTTAAATGCCATTGTCCAAAAAAGAGGGACACCATCTACCACAGTTGTACAGAGGGGCATGCTGACTGTGTTGAGGCATGTGGGCTGTCAGCACACCATTGCTGCTGCATGCAGGACTTTCCCTAACCTGCTGGAAGTTTGGAAATATAATTTTGTAGGTCTCTGTAGAAGAAACTGTTTTGTCATCAGCCTTCACAAAACTAGCAACCTGTCTGACAAGCTCCTGAGGCTGGTATCAATTACAGTTGAAAATTACCTCCTCTACAAAAAGACCCTATTGTGTAGGAGTGTGGACTGAACTATCTGTCAAACTGTGTTTTCATATCTCCTTCCTTCTTTTTTGCCAGTGTTCTTGAAGAGTTCACCATGCTGAAGAATGCTCTGACTCTTAGAATCTCCCTCAGCTCTTTTTTGCATTTTCACAATCTACACCTCTCCTTCCCCAGTCTCTGCTATAGTTTGGCTTCATATCCTCGGGAGGAATTCCAGGCAGTGCTTGTGCTTTCAGGGGTAGCTGAATAGGGAGCTCTTTGCTTGCAAATTACAAGCCACAGAAAAAGAAAAAAAAATAACTCCCTTCATCATGGCAATGCCCTTTACTGTGATCACAGTAGGTATGAGAATGAGACACAGGAAAAATAAATGAAAAATACAGGTAACAAGTGATGCTGTCATCACTTGCAATAAGTCAATAGACCTTTAATGACTATGCACTATATGAAATAGGTTGTTTAGGTCTTTTTATGAAAGCTGTTCATATTATAAATGAGCCAGAATAGCCGTTTTCTCAGACTATATGGAAAAATGTTAAATTAGGTCCGCAATTGAGGTTCAAGGCTGCCAGGAACAGCTGCATTTCTGACATGCAAATTGCCCAGTTTATTTACCAAATCAAACTCTGCCATTGTCAAACACATTTGACAATGGTGGACTCCAGAATTTTGGACAAAGGAAACAAAGCTGATACACTTCCAGCAATTCCAGGTTGCAAGAAATTAAAGATGCTTCCTGTGTCTTTATGATTGCTTTGGCCTTGCTTGCAGAGTTTTGGCAGCACCATCCAACATACGCTGAGACAAAATTTCTTTCATTTTTTTCCTCTCTTCGCTGTCCTTTGCCCTGTTGTGTTTTTCCCATGGAGCAGATGTTGTACAGCCATTACTGTACATACCTTGTTCTATCTTGTGGATGTTTTTTGCAAATTAATTCCTAAAGTGCTTCCCAGTCTAGAGCATGGGAAAGGGTCCAGTTAACGCAGGATTCAAATGAATAGTCATCTTTTCTAGAAGGAAGCCAGATTGGGAATGTGGGCTTTCAGCTGTTGTTCAAAAAGTGTCAACACATGAGTTGATGAGCAGGTATAGAGAGTTAACTTTTAGTGTCTGTTACAGCTATCTGCAAAGTTAATGGGAATGTTTCTTGTTTATCTTATTGCAAGCTGGTTAGCTTGGATGATGATCAGTCAATATGCACAACTGACACTATTAAATATTTGATACTCCCTGCCCATTAAATGGATGAGATGAGGCCTTCTCGTAAGAGAGCACATTTGGAGTTGTCATTTTCAAATTCACTCCCTCTTCCTGGTGTGTTTAGCTTCAAAGATGAAGCTAAAATATAATTAAAAAGGTGGCTTTGATGTGAGCAGTGTCAAAGGTCAGGGGAGATGCTGATACTCCAAGAATACTTTTCTTTCAAAAACATTTTAGCAAACATATGGATACGTGGCCATAACAAACAGACTTTATGGAGCACTGTGCATACTATAAACAGAAAGCAAACAAGGTCAGGATGGTGACCCCTGCCACCACATGAAAAGCACAAATGGTATCCTGTGTTATGAAAGGTTACCCAGTAAAGATGTATGAAATAATAAAAGAATCTCAAAGGCAAAACCTTTTCTGTGGTTGCTGCTGTGACCAACAGGGTTTCTCCGTACTCATTTTAAAGCACATTGAGGATTTGCTTGTGTGTGGGGGGGATGAGAAGGGATCCACACAAAGAGCAACAGACCAGAACACATTTCCATTGAAAGTTTCCAGCAAACCTAAAATGTGAATTCATGGTGCTCTCAGGTGGGCTTTATATAACAACTAAATAATAGGTTTACAGTCATGAGTCACTATATTTGTTGTCTGCACACACTGGAAAGCCCAAAAGTGTGGTTAAAAAAAGACTCAAGCAAACAAGTCAAGGAGCAGAGTACAGCAAAGTGAGGCATTCTGCTAAAGATGGAACACAGCTTTCTTCTCATGGCTTTGCACTCCTGGATCCTGCCAGAAATACTCCTCAGAATAACAGGATCACTTTTTTTGCTGGCCTCTGACTGCTTCATCACCACACATGGTCATGGTGTTGGCTCAAGAGCTTAAATGTGAGATACTGAAGGAGTAGCCAGACAGAAGTCTTGCTATAGGGAAGACAGAGGCATTCAGATATTTATGTCATTGGTTCCGGCCTTGTGTAGGTTCTAAGCTGACAGGGCAGAAAGGAGTCCCCATGCTGGATTTCAGTTTTTGACTGTGTGACTGACTTCCTTCTGCTTCATTTTTGCACCTACACCTTTGGAAATACCTGTAGATGCTGTGTATGTTCTACATTGCAGCCAGCTGGGCCCATAAAGCAGTATGGGCTGGGAGGTTCGGAAAGATGGCCTCACTGCTCTGTTTCCTCCTTTCACTGGTGCCACTGGGCTCTTTGCTTTGAGCACAGAGGTTCACTGCAGTTGATGCTGCTGCACAGAGGATGAATGCAAAGGCCCCTTGTCACTCCACTCGCTTCAGTAACACAGGGTGGCTGGCTAGAGTCAGACCAGAAGGCCTTTCGTTTCTCTTGGAGTGTCTGCATGGCCCAGGGATGTTACGTGCTCGTTAACTTCTATGCAACTATAGCTCTCCTTCTATTACAAAACAAAACCAAGTAACTAAGCCAAGTCTGCTTGTTACTAGGGGAAAAAAAAAAGAAAAACAAACCCAAAAACTCACTTACAGCTTTTTTCCAAAATATGTTTAAGCTGACTGGAGTGACTCACTGATGTCTGCTACACATCAAGAGCTCT
Source organism: Aegotheles bennettii (assembly GCA_013398125.1). Taxonomy (NCBI): domain Eukaryota; kingdom Metazoa; phylum Chordata; class Aves; order Caprimulgiformes; family Aegothelidae; genus Aegotheles; species Aegotheles bennettii. The sequence continues at coordinate 299,284 of VZRW01002111.1, read as the reverse complement.
AAAGGTATATTTAAAAATAAAACTAGAGAGATGACTATTAACTCTTCTTCACCTCAGCTCCAGAGGTATTTATGGCTTAGTGTTCTGGGCTGAGACTGTTCTCAATCAACAGGAGAACCTATGCTTAAGCGACTACAGGATGATTAAAATAGCCATCTCCTCACATTGGGCTTGCAGAATGCACTTGGCTTGTGCAGAAACTCAATATATATATATATATATACGGGCGTGCGAAGCGTGCCCAGGGACTCTTTTAAAGTTCCGCTCTCCCAAGGTAAAATAGTCCCCCTGTTGAGTGTCTTTATAAGGGCGGTATTTTTTTAGCTTTGGAGACATAAAAGCTTGCTTGGTTTGTCTTGATGGTAAACACTTTGCCAGTCATATGTTGGCTTTAAAAGCCAATGTGAAAAAAGTTGGTGTTGCAGTTTTGCAGAAATGTAAATCTTTTAATAGAGACTGCAAAAGCCAGGGACTTAGGGGTGGGGGAAGCAGCAGAGGGAAATGGGGGTCAGTGCTTTGCGTGAGGGCATGAAAAATGGGTATGTTTGAAATGAAATGTTTTCTGCTTATATTTCAATATGTTCCAAAAATCTTTAAAAATATTAACTGTCATCCAGGAATGCAGAGTCCACATCATCTGGCATACACTCCCTGGGGGAAGGCAATGCACCACTGGTGCAGCTGCTGGTCTGAAACCTCCCCACAAAGGGATTTTTCATGCAGCCCCTGGAACCTGGGGGCTGTTGGGAGTTCTTCTACCAGCTTGTTTACTGCAACAGTCTCGTGTCCAGAGCTACACCACAATATTTCATACACAGCAATAAACCACATTATCATAGCTAGTGGGGCTAGTGGGGACCAGCACTGCAGATTGTAAGCATTCCTGAATATCCTCTCCTGTTACAGAACCATGAACTCCTGCAAACCATTTGCTTGAAGAGGTGCTGCTGGGAATGGGAATGACTTCTTCACTGACTGACAATGCATGAAGAGTTTTTCCACATTAGCTGCACAAATCTGTCCAGATGATGGTAAGTCAGATGGATTTTTAATTTCACTTTTAATCTCAGCCCTTAGTGATGCATCTTCACAATCCCTGATGACTTGCAGCCAGCTAAATACAGCCTCAAACTGCTAAAACTCTGGCATGTTTGTAGGTCTCTTCGAGAACAGAATAATTTGCAAACAGTATAATTAGCATGTGCCAACAACACATACAAAAAATACACAGTGCACATACTTGCAGGAAGAAGTGAAGTCTGCAGGTCGTCCTAAGTCATACCTTCCTTGTACATAGATACATTGTGGTTTCACATTGCTAATGGGTTTTCCAGCACCATCAGCTGTGTCTGCTCATTTTCGCACGTGACAAGGTGACGTACCACTCCTCATTCTGTAGTTAAGAGCCGGGGTTGACTCTAAACGTTAGCGAAATAGCTGGCTGGAATAGCAGCCTGCTGGCAGCAGAAATGCCTATGCCACAACCTTAGACAACCAGTCTAGTTGTGGCTGTGGTTGGTGTTCAGGCAGAAGGACACAGGATGGCTATGGCAAAGTTTGGAATCAGCCCAATCAGCGGCCCAGCAACTAAAGTTACTGTTTTCTGGTTTTTATTCTTTCCTTCATTTCTTAATGGCTGGAGTGGCCCTGTCCCAGCCTTTTATCCTAGGAATGGCAAAATGCAGTATGTTCTCTGTGGATAAAATGCTGTAATGAGAAGTCAGGCTTGTTAACCTCCGTTTCCTTATAGAAGGACTAAGGAAAGCTTAATGGAAAGCCTTCTCTTCATGCAGAAATACTGATAGCAATGGTGTAAAGTTTAAGCCCTGAATCTGGGAGCAAGATTCATGGTTACATGCCATGCTTATGGGAACCTAAAGGCTATTTAGATCAGCCTTTTGATCTATGACAGCTTTTACATTTACCCATCAAAAGAAAATTATCCTACATTTGGCAAGCATTTCTTGGTTAACCTGTTCTTCAAAGTATTGGCCCTTATGTACCTGAAAGATGTTAAGCCAGCCATTTTCCCTTGGGCTTGCACGAAGTGACATTAACTGAGTCAAAGGAGGACTGGGTGTGCTGAATTAAAAGCCCTTTTTTAAAACTACACTGTGCACCACACAAGTTTAATAATTTCTTGGAAAAAAATGCTCAGTCATGTTTACAAGAGTAAAAATCTCATTATGCTCTAAATGCAGGCCTGGCAGTTCATGCCTGCCTTAAATACCATGCTTAGTACAGCAATGAAGTCTCATATTGCTTAAATTTTTAGGGCATGATGGAACATTCAAAGTGATCTTTTACTGAAACAATAATAATTTAAGGAAAGGATCACTGCGATGAGATCCCTGCATCATTTTTCCAGCTGTTCGCTACTTTACAAAACTGTGCTAACATGCACTAGGGATAGACTGATGAGTCAACTGTTTTTAGCCTATGTTATATTGCTTGTATGTTTGAATCATGGGAAGTGATTCAAATGAAATAAAGAATGATGTTGATATGTTTATGTGAATCAGTGGAGACATCAGAATGTAGTTACACAGCTGCTGCTTAACTGTCTTTTGAGTGACTAGTGATAGGGCAAGGAGGGACCACAAAGTGCAGGAGGTCTTACCAAGCTTACTCATTTACTGACTGGAACGTCTATTCTGGTTCCTGCTATTAAAGCACACTTTTAACAAAAGGGAGTCATAGTAATGAAAGGTTTTACTGCAGTTACATGTCACCTTAGTTTCTTTTAGACACACAGATCTCAGAACATACGGAAGTACATGTTAACATGGTACAGCGTCACAGTGAATTTTGGGTACTCTTGCATTATGTGAGTGTGGATGAGTTACTAAGCACTTCCTGAGAAAGTGCCAGTAAACCATTTTTCATGGTGCACCATAAATTCCTGGCCACACAGGCATTACAGAAATCAGCCTGGGTAAATTCTAGAGTCTAGCAGGTAGAGAAGTAATATTGTAGACCTGTAGATACTTTTAATAGTTGCCTTAGTTATATTGAGTCTAATTGTACAGGGCTCTGAGTGAAAGGTCACATTGCAGGTTTAAAATGCTACAAAAGGTCTACAGATAGTTTTTTTGAATGTGAATTGTATCATGCTACGTACTAGCTTCCTGATCCTCCCCACCTACAGAATGCTATGCATTTAAATGATTAAAAATATATTTAATAGTTGACTGTTAGTGTGAAGCAAGTCAAAATCCCAGAAAACTCAGCTACGTCTCTGTTCTTCAAAATTCAGAGCTATCTGTTCATAGGAGCACTGAGTAGCGGTTGACACATTCACCTTTTGCTGTAATGAGTAAATTGGTTTCTTGCTTGAAACTTAGCAAAACTGCTTTGAAAGATCTAGTACTGCTCATAGGGCATCCCAGTGGCTTCTTATTTCAGAATAAGCTTAACATTTCCCTCTCACTGTATTTTACCATCTCAGTTTCAAGTTCTGGCTAGAGCAGAAAAATTTCAGGAGGCCTTGTTCAGTCCTTGAATTAGCCAGTGTTAAGTGAAGGGAGTGAAGAAAGGAAATCTGAACCAGTCTCGTCTCCTTTTCCACAATTCAGATTGCTACTCAGCATTGTGAATAACTGAGCCTGAAGAATAACATAATAACAACTAATACAATTCTAGTGACATGGCAGGAAAATTCCTGTTTCCCTGGTAATGAGCTGTTCTCCAAACAGGATAGAATGCTGCCAGTTGTGAGCTAATACAACTCTCATTCCAACTCAGTTATCAGTGAAGTGTATATACTGTCTTTGTGTACAATGGCAAGTTTTTCCCAGGGATACTTTGCTTTGGAGTGAAAATACTTCAGAATCAGAATGCTCTGAGACATTGGCACTTTTTGGGTTAATATTTACAGTAGAACCAAGATTGGATTAGTGTGCAGTACAGTACAAAATTATTTGTACAAAACTAGAAGCAAGTACGTGCAGCAGAGAGACAGGTGGGATGCCTTTGAGGTTTATTGCAAACAAAGAGGCAAAAATAGCTCATAGGGTATTTTGTCTATCAACAGTCTTGTTTGATGTAGAGGGAAAAGTGGTATCGTTTGTGTACAGTTACAGTTCACAGATACATAAGATACTTTTACTGTAGTAATGTTCTACATGGAAATAACAGATATTATGGGTGAAAAAAAGTCATATTAGTTCACACAGTTAATCCTGGGACTTTCCCATCATATCATTTTTAAGTGTCTGGAATGGCAATTAGAAATTAATTTAAATGCTTCTTTACAAGATTTTCTTTACACATTCTTTTCATAGGCAAATAGATTTCACGTTCTGATTCCTGAGTTTTATCTGAAATACTGTCATTCTGTACCATCTCATTCTCTTCCCATTCCTCCCAGATTATCATCAGAATAATCCTTTTAATTTTTGTGACTGGGTTCCTTAGATTTCTTAACAAGCTAACCATAGTGGTGAAATTGAAAACCTATGTGTCATTTAAACATGCAGTGTTTGTGGCTTAGAAACGTCTATGGTTTTGCCCCATGTGACACAAGAAATAGTACTAGTGAGTTTTAGGTGCTGGAACTGCTCAAGTGCTTTTAAACAGTTTCCCCTTCCTTGATTGAATGGATAGATGGATAGGCTGGTCCCAGCTGTCACATTTTCCAGGCAAATAGGTAGTACTAGGTTTTCTTTCAACAGGATGGTTGGGAGTTCTCTCTGTTCTGACACAGTTTGTAAACTGAGCTGTCTATTTTTTTCTAATATATCTGTAGTTCTCTTGTTTGCCAAAATTAGTGAGTAAGCCTTGTTCAGTTGGCATGAAGAGAAATTAGTTATGTTGGCTATATAAAATGTTCTGTTTTGATTAAGATAGTATGAATCTTAAAAGTAGCTTAAGCACAAGTACATCATCATTATTACATTTTCAAGACTGCATTTGGAAATAATATAATATAAAATTTACATAACTTATTACAGTAAAAGCTAAATGGCAGTGACATGAAATAATACTCCTGGATGTCACCCTGATGCACGTGCATTATTGAACAGATTCTGGCGGACAGTGTAACAGTTGATGAAGCTAGTGGTGAAAGCTGCCAGACATACAGGAACTCTCAGGCATTTGTTCAAAGCGTGAATTAAAAATAACCCTTCGTCTGTACAAGTAACACCTCCAAGCAAACTAAGTGGAGAACTTAAAAACCATTCAGTTTATTTGTATCATTTATTTTTCACATTTCCCTGGCTTTGTTAAAAAACCCCACCACACAGAATAGTGACATTCAGCCTTATTTATACCTTGCATTGTGACCAAGCTGTGACAGTGCAGACAAGGCAAAGTTTGGATGAGTTAAAGTGTTGCCTTTGTTCAGTAATCCTTGGAAAGTGATGTAAAATCAGCATACGCTCTCAGAAATCATCTGGTATTTTTGTTGAAAATGGGAATTCTGGTAAAAAGGCTACAGTTCTTGGCTTGTCTGTTGCACTGCTCTCTTCCACGCCTGCTCTTTTCCCCTGCTAAACAGTATACCACCTGGGGAATCTGACCTGTAGTTCTAATTGTGTGAAGGAACATGCTTCTGGAGGAACATATATATTTATACATACTCAGAGGCAAATATACAAAGAAAAAAACCCCATATATATGTGTGTGTGCATGCTTGTACTCAGTCCAGCCCACATGGATCCGATTGGTAGCATGCAATTTCTTTGGCCAGTTTCCTCTGTTCTGTGTGTTTCAGGGAGCACAGCTGCTCTGTAGACCTCAGGCACATACTTGAATTAGACTTTTTTAAAAAAGTAATCTGTCCTGGTGGAATCTGTATCAGCCTGATACAATAGTCAACGTTATTCCCCATAAGAAGCAACTCATTAAGAAATGAGGGATCACTCGTTAGCACTGGAGAGAACCATTAATCCAGTGGAAGCAGAAGTTCAGGTAGTTTCTTACAGTGAGGGTGTGAGGAGGGGGCAATGAAGAACACTTCTGTCCTTCGGCACTACGGGTACCATTGCACAATGCTTGTGTCACACCGCCCCCTCAAGGTACGTGTCCAGAAGTGTCGTGGACATGCTCTGAAGGGAGTCATGCCTATTTACACGCTTTACTCTTATGTTCTAAATACTGTCACAGATGCTTGCTCTGGGCATTTGCCTAGGTTTAAAATTTTGTCCTTTGTGTTGGGCATTTTGCCTTTTAGAGAAGAATCTTGAACGTTGTAAAAGGAGTTATTTGTGGTGTTATGATCAAACGCTGAAAAAGTGTGTGACCTTTATTTGCAGAGGTGCAGGAAATGGAAATAGATTTGTTAATGAGACAACACGCTGCCGGAAATGTGCTTGTGGTATTTAATGTGCTGTAGCTTACTTTCATCCACAGGTGCATGCAGCTAAGCTTCTGTCTGCTGCAGAGATGGCATATAACTCACAGAGCTGCTAGGTGCTAAGGTTTAACACTGGGCTGGCAATTAAACAAATGCCAGATACTCTCTATTACCCCTCTCCCTTCCCAGCTTCTAGTAAAGGTTTTATTAAGCTGAGGCACTGTATTAATTCTAATGCTTTCTGTTGATGTTTTCCATGCCAGTTGTCTGCTTCAGTCGCACCCACACTGAGTAAAGAATTAATTTCCTTGTGGTGGGTTTCTGTGTATGTCCATTGCTATCAGCATTACATCTGAATGTTTCACTTTTACACCTTTGGGAAATAAGAGGTGAAAGCCCAATCTATGAAGTTTCTAGTAGGTCTGGACTGGCATGTAGTGTTTTCAGAGTGTTTACTGCTTTATGTGTTCAGATACCCTTTTCAGTTGAGTGCTCAGGGCATCAGCCAATCTTGTTCCACACATTCTGAGTTTACCACTTAGAAAAGAAGAAACATGCCATGGGAGATGATAATCTTTCTATCTTTATGCATTTAATCTAGAAATTGAGGATGGATGTTTAGCCATAGAGATAGGAAGACTCTGACACGCGTGCTCTGAACACTCTGTTTTCCCCAGCTGTAGTTGAGAAGGAGGTTAGACTTCTCATTTCTGGTAGCATTCATCCCATTCCTCCAGTGTTGTCCATTCTTCATTCCACACTCCTCAATTTCTACAACAAATGAGGAAGCCACCTAAGGCAGCAATCTGCTTTGAGTGATGTTCACCTAGTGATTTTGAAGGAAGCCAGGATCACATGGAAAATTCTGTGGCATCATTAGACATAATACATACACCAGGGAGGCAAGGTATGTTTTCAAATATTTAAGACCACAGATTCTATTTCTTAGAAACGCAGCAGAACTGAAGAACGCTCCAGGCAAACTTCCCCACTGTAAATTGTTAGTATATATGCAAGATACCAATTCAGGGCCAAATTCTAGGCTCAGATGCTCTCAGATTGAGCATGGATGGATGACTACATATATCCCACAAGAGGATGTTGCGTGGAATATCTTTTTTGTAGTAGAGATGGTGATGTGCTATATTAAATAGAAATCTCTAATCGATGGGTCCAGATGGAATGCACCCAAGGGTGCTGAGGGAGCTGGCAGAGGTCATTGCTAAGCCACTCTCCATCATCTTTGGTAAGTTGTGGGCAACAGGAGAGGTGCCTGAGGACTGGAGGAAAGCAAATGTCACTCCAGTCTACAAGAAGGGCAAGAAGGAGGACCCGGGTAACTATAGACTGGTCAGCCTCACCTCCATCCCTGGAAAGGTGATGGAACAACTTGTTCTTGGCACTATCTCTAGGCATATCAAGGATGA
>VZRW01002111.1:237211-281929 GCA_013398125.1 Aegotheles bennettii | reverse complement strand
CTTGGAATATCTTGCATAATTTTGGATCTTGTAAACATAGTTGTGAAATTTATTTGACAGATTTTATTACCCATTTGAATCTAATCATGATACCCACAGGCAACCTGGCACAATAAGGTGATTCTTCTGGAAGTTAATACCACCCCCCACCCCATATTGCAAGCAGACAGCTTTTTAACTTCAAAGGGGCATGGTACTATGAGGCTTGGGGTGTGGAGGTTCTTACCAATACCGCACAGACAAACACTGATTTTTTCAAGGTAATTCATAGATGTGTCATTTAGGATTTTGTGTGAATGTGAGCATCTGCTTGTCTGTGTCAAAATACAGGTGCATTTTCTCAAAATAGCCATGACCCTTTTAAAAACTTTTTATCTTTGGTTCATAAGTTTTTCGTTTGGTATTTTTTTTTGTCCACTGAACATTAGATTTCTCTTTTGTTCACAGAGATGGTTAGTAATGTGTCTTTTGCTTAGTATTGGGAAAATAGAAGTGAAATAGTGGGGACTACAAATAACTAAATAATTAGTTACTAGGTTATATAAAGAAAGTAAGACGTCTTCTTGCTGTGTTTCCCCCTTTTTTCCTCTCCTATTTCCAGCTTGAATGTTTTGACCTGTAATTGATTGCTAACTCACTCAAGAAGATTCCATTCCTTAAGGGTTTAAAAATTACGTTACACTGTTGGCTTTGCCGTGCTTTTTCTGGCTGCTGTCTGAAAATGAATATTTGTGTGTCTCGATCTTGCTCTGACATAAAAATTGAATAATTTTTCTTTTTTCTTGGCATGCTACTACTATAATGAGGAACGATATCGGTGAGGGCTAGAAAGCATTTAATTTTAAAATATATATGTGTGTGTGTATGTATTTAAATTTGGATACTAAGTAGTTACCAAGGTAGCCAAACCACTAGAAATTGTATTTAGAATATAAAGGAGAAACAGAGGCTATAAATAATTAAAAAATGCTTTTGTTGTTCAGTAAAATAAGCCTGCTACTGATGTGTTACTTCTTTATTGTCTCCCCCTTTTTTTTTTTTAATAATGCACGTTTTCTCAGTGTTACATTCAGGCAGAATATGATTTATGTGGTATATGCAGGAAGATCAGCTATTGACATTTCTTGATCTAAAGTTTGACTTGACATATAGAAAGACTAAATTACAAAAAAATATGGCACTGCTGTAGCCTGAGAGCTAAGCACCTGTGTGTGTGATTAGTAGGGTTCAGAGACCTTATTTCTTTACCATAACAAAAGAAGCAGCAGCACAATATGCTCTATGTGTCTTTGCATATTGCTGCTATAGGTGATTTCACTTGGGTGTGGCAGTTTTAGTTGTTGCTATTTTGTGTTGTGGGGTTTTTTGGCGTTTTTTGGTGTTTTTTCATTTAACTCCGTCACACCACCCCCACCCCCCAGTTGTTTTAACCACTTCCTCAGGAACTGAAATATGTGTTTCCACTGGTTGAAAGTTTTCCTTACCTACCTGTCTGCTTTTCCACTACTGGATTAAGAATATAATATGAAAAAGCATTAATTTTTTAACTTTCAGGGTTTTCAGTGTGCAATTCTGATTGAGTAATCAAAATACTGAACAATGTGGTTGAGCCTAACCAGGGAGGTGAATTACATCCAGATGAAGCTAATCTTACTGTTCTCTGGCAAACGTTCTTCAGTGTAAGCAATGTGTTGGGGACTTCAATGAGCTATTTATTCTATGAAAAATTGTTCACCTACCCATGTTTTATGTTCTTATGTTGTTTAGTGTGTCTGAATCGTATATGGCTTTCCATTGTAATAGCGTAGTTCACTGTAGCCATTTGTGAAATTTCTTACATTGAGCAATACATTTATTTAGTGACAAAGAGGAGGAAACTACATGTAGCATTATGCATGAGCACAAATATTAGTTGATTTCATATGTTCAGTCACTATCACAAAATAGCTTACTTGTTTTCTCACTAAAAACTTTAGTCTTTCTGGTTTTGGCTGAAGGATAAGAGCAGAAGAAATAACTGGGGGTTTTCCATAGCTGTAAGGTGAGAGTAGCTAGCTTTCTTTTGTTCTTTCTTTCCTTCTTCCGAGCCTATTTGAATTCTACATTTGAATGTGACTTGAGTCAGGCTGACTTGATAGTGTGGAGATTTCTATTCATTATGCATCTCTTTGTTATGAGGGTATGAAACACTGAAAGAAGGGTCAACATTTTTGTATTGTTAGTAATGCTTACCAGGAAACTTGCTTCCTTGTAAATTCTCTTGCTTTGATTTAAATGTAATTTAAGTTTCTTCTTTTCTTATCTTTTCCTCTGGTATGCAGGTGTTAGCTGATTTTAAAGCATTTTAATAGTATAATTGAAAACCATTTCCCTTTTGGTCTGGTTTCAGTTTGACTAGAATGCTTTTAGTTTCTAAAATAGACAATAAAGATATCTAACAAATGAAACTCACGTAAAATATTGTTGCATAGAATATTTATTTTTCTAATATCAAGCAGAACAAGTTCAGTTCATATATAAACTTCTTGCAGTGGGACTGAGGGTAGGATAGAAAGAAGAGTTTTATATGAAATGAAGTTTGAAAACAAATGGGAATACTCCTTACAATCTAAACAGTAAAACAGCTGGCTTGTAAGTAAGGTGTAAAACATGTCTCTAGTTTTCAAAGCCTATAATGTTTCTTTTTCCTGCTTTCTCTGTCTAGAATGGAGCTTTAGCCTATGCAAAGGTTTAAAAAAATACCCTTGTAACATGCTTCCTTTTTCAGTCACCTGGTTTTCATTACAGCTACTCATCTGGAATGGACTAGCCATTAAGTTCTTAAAATGTGGAGCAGATACTTTTACCAGACGTGTATGCAGTTTAAACACACCCCTCTGCTCCCCTCTCCCCCTTAGCCAAAGACCAAAAAAAAACAAACCCCACAAACAACCTACAGTCAACAATCACATACGTTTAACTCAGTATTTAAGTTCTGAAATTTACTCCTAAATTAGAAAATCATGTTAGCATTCTGCTTGGGCTTAGTGTGCTTCTGTGTATGTTACTGCCTGTCACAGAATCACAGAATTCTAGGGTTGGAAGGGACCTCAAAGGACCATCTAGTCCAACCCCCCTGCCGGAGCAGGGTCACCTACAGTACATCGCACAGGAACGCATCCAGGCTGGTTTTGAATGTCTCCAGTGAAGGAGACTCCACAACCTCTCTGGGCAGCCTGTTCCAGTGCTCTGGCACTCTGTCACTGTCCTATCTTACACTTTTACCAACATGTTTAGTTGAGATACTAAAGAGTATTTTTGATGCCTGCTGAATGCAAACAGACAATAGGGTCATATAGAGCTTGTGGTAACTGCATTTTTTTAATACAGAAAAGAATGTGAAGTCAAAGACTGGGAACATGATTAGTTGTGTTTAATACATGTGTACTTAGTACGAAGTACTAAGTAACATATTGCCTGTTAGGAATTTTTACATACTGCCTGTAAAAATACTGACTTACTGTTGGAGGACACCTGTATTTTTTTAGGCTTGTTTGATTCTGCTAATAAAGTGTTTTATCAGTGCCAGAATGTCCAATTCTGCACATATCCAGATGTCCTGTGGTCTTGACTGATGTTCTGCAATGAGTCAAGAACTCTTTAAGTTTTGCCCTGAGAAGGTTTTTTCAATTGTATATGCTGGTTCATAACTGAGTTCATGGGCCAGAAGGAGAGAGTGCACATGGCTCTGTCATGTTGTTGTTTGGACAGTTCATTGTAAGTGGAAAATCCTTGATTACAGTCTCAATTCTAATGATTGAATGTTTCATGTGGATTTTGAGTAGAGAATGCATGGATATTCATTGCTGTTGAGACTGCAGCCTAGGTAAAAGCTGTAAATGCTAGGCTTGGTGAAAGTCATACACTCTTGCTCTGTCTCACTATTCCCCTGATTCATGGCAAGTGGCATCTGTAAGAGTCAGAAACGTTGGTCCTCCCTCCCTCAGCATGTAGGAGTGCTGGAGGAGTCTTGCAAGAGTAGGATGTGTGTGTATTAAACCTGAGGCATTCACATCTTGAATTAATGGGTATTTTGTGGAGAAAATGGCTGATTTACACAGTCTTTGAAAAGAGGTTGTACCTGCATGCAAGAGGGAGTTCCAGAGCTGTAAATTCCAGTGGCGGGCAGAGCCTTTTGGCAACCCCAGCATGGAAGCCCAGAGCAGGACAAAATCCAAGATGTCTTCTTGATATTTCTCATAGACTAGTAACTTCAGCAATTCCCTGCTTGGAATACTGGCTCTCCTAGATGAATCTCTCAGATGCCTGATACTTCTGGTGCATTGTGTATGGAAGTTTTAGGTGGCTAATTCAGAGTTGCTTTGGCAAGTCATCTGGAGTTTTTTGTAGAGTGCTGAGTTTTGGGATGTCTTACCCTTGCCTTCAAGTAAAACGACATAAAGGGCTAAATTGTTAGGGCTAGTAGGCTCAGTTCTGTTTGATGCTGAAAAACTTCTTTTGGTAAACTTTTCAATCTCTCATTCTTCACTTTTCAGTCTGTAAAATGGAAGTGGGCTCTCTGAGAAATGTTGTGAATCCGGTGACTGTAAAACTTTGCATTTGAAATGTGATTACTAAAGAGTTTTGCATAATTTTGGTTAAATGTTTGTGCAGAGTTGTGTATTCCCACCACTTGTGATTGCTTCCCAGGACTTTTTGCTTGCAAGTTTCTCTCAACCTTTACCTCAAGATCCTTGCTGGAGGCAGATTCTGTGGGCCTGATGTGTCAGAGACAGAAGGATCCTGTTTCACAAAGCAGAGGTTTCACATCTTGATATGCAGATTGTTGAGTTTGTTGGGTTTTATTTCTCATGTTACTGGAGTTTGCTCAGCTGTTTTTTTGCTGCATTTGTCACGTTCCTTCAGAAGCAAAATGTAGAGTAACATTGTCCTACCACCAAATCCTAATTAAATAGCACACTGGGGGGTTGTTGGACAAAATGAAGTTAAAGGTATGCAAAAGGAAAAATAAATATATTTATTTGGAATACTTTAATAGTATTCTTGCTTTTTTATTTAAAGATACACACATGTGCATATAGCATACTATACATATGTAGCATATATATGTGTTTGTCACCAAGCGCTTATGTTTGTGGGACAATTTGCTCAGCATGGTATCAGTATTCCAGTGCAGCCACAACTATGTAAATATTGTTCCTTGTGCAGATGCTGAGTGGAATCTTTTTCAGTTTAGCTTATATCAGTATGGCTGACCTGCTATGTCAACATAAACTGAACTGAATAAAGGTCACTTTGTCCAAAGATTGGAAGTAGTTTAATGACCCTAATCTAGTTTCAGTGTGCTCTCAACAGAAGGACCAAAGTATTGCTCTCACTGTACTGATATTTTGCAGCCTTTTCTTCAGTGATGTAATAAAGAACTGTTTTAAAACTTGGCTGTAAGCACAGTTCTGTAGTAGCTGTGGTCTCAGGTCACTTGTGCTCCCGTGACTGGCGAAGTCGCTGGTTTGCACTGATCACATGGCTGCACTACTGCCAGGTTTCTGGTGGTGGACTCTGTATCTTGCAGGTTTCTTAACTTGGCTGCCTTACAGAAACTGCTTCCTGTTTGTCTCCTCCTCTTCCTGCTTCTTTTTTCTTTTGCCAGTTTCTAAATTATGCAGTGTGCTATTTAAACAGAACTATTAGTTTCAGGAGTTGTTTGTACGGCTACATAGTTGTAACTTTCCTACAGTGGAAATCTGCAGCTTTGTTCTGTAAGGAATACAGTGTTTGCCAGGAGTGTTCATGTTTCACAAGGCTGCGCTTGGAGTCGGGTTTTAATAAGGAAAAAAAGGTCAAGATTCAGAAGTACATATTTGAATAATCATGAGGGTAAGATGGGGTGGGGGCCCTACGGTGAGAGTGCCAAACTGATTAGCTGTGTCTTACTCATTCTACTTGGCATAACTTGATGAACATTGTTTATCAGGATGATTTACTGAAAGTGGAAGCTGGAGGGGGAGGGACATCTCTGAATGTTCGCATAGTTATATATGAGTCTGTATGTAGTGGTGTTTCATTGTTTGCTGTCTTGGGGATGGATGTTTTTCATTTACAGAGGGCTTTGTAGTTTGTATAACAAATGAGTATTCAGATTTCACTTACAAAAATCATTCTGTAAAATCATATTTCCCCTTCCATGATGAAAAATTGCATTTCTAAGCTTCTGAATAAGCTAATACTGATGCAAAATGGCAAATGACTTACTGTTTTGGTCAACATTTTTGGCATTGCAGATTTGCTTTCCGTTTTCTTTTGATATGTTAGTATCATCTATATTAAAAATACAGCAAAATGAGACAGTTGGTAACGGTTGCAGTAGCAACTTTAGTTCAAGCTGACAAAGCAGCCAGTGTTCCTTAGCCTGTGTGCCACTAAATAAAGTGTAACAGACACAGATAATAAAAGTTTTTTTAACGTGGTTAAGATATTTGTTGAACTTAACATTATTACAAAGTAGGGTGTGCTAATGTAGTGCACCCCTCCTCCTTGTTTTTTTAATAGCACTAAAAAAAAAAACCCAAACCCAAATTGCTGTTGGAATACTGATTATTGAGGGAAGACATGTATGTGTACAAGTGGGTTTGAGAGTCTTTCTTCACAATTCTGTGTAACTGTCTGGCCTGAAAATCCTGAACATCCAGGTCTGTCTTAAGGGCCAAGTTCCAGGGCTGTGTAATGTGCTTTGAATTGAGATTTGCTATGGAACTGTGTCTCTTGTTTCTGGTCTAACATGTCAGTGCCTTCATGTCAGTACCACAACTGAAAGGAATAACATGCATTTTCTTTACAGATGAAGCCAAACTGTCTACCTTTGATTTAGATTATAAGCATTTCAGGGCAATGACTGCAATCTTACTGTGCATTCCATGGGAACTGTCTTGTTGGAGTCCAGACTAATGCCTGAAGCATAATCTTAATTTATTAATAGTAAGTGACAGTAACTGCTTCAAGATCTGAATTGAGGAGTAACTATAGAGCCAAGCTGTAGTGCAGGTACCTACTGAGCCAACCTCAGTGAAATACAGAATGCAGTCTTCAGCAGCCTTTAAAAAAATCAATTGTGTAATCCTCTCAGAACAGAGCAACTGCAGGTCACAAATTTAATACTAGCTTCTGTGTTTAATCTTAGTGGGAGTCACTTCCATGTTATTTGAGTACTTTGTGGGAGGAGATGTTTGTGCAGAAGATAAACTGCACATTTCTAATGTGATGCAATTGGAACAAAGTTCTTCCTAAAAGTTAAAGCAAACAAATGAGCCATCTTTTCCTATTCCTGATACGAGAGATGGAACATTTTAAATGGACACAGGTTTTTTGGGCATTGTGCAGGGTTGGTGGACTTGTTTGCTGGCTTTGTGCAGAACATTTAAACCTGATGTGAGCTCTGCAGAGTGAGCACTGCTTCAGTTTAATTTAATGCTTGACAAGCAAACAGTGCTGGTATTTAAAATACCTGAATGTGAAATTGTAATTGTCTGGTACGTGGTGGAAAGCAAGAATAATTGTTTACATCGTAATGCTTTGACCTACTGGTTGAGAACCAGTTCTGTTCACAGCTGATAATATAGTGAAAGCAAAAATGCTGTTTCAAAGTGGGAGATTTCTGCTGGGATTTTAATGCTAGGAAGACTGGTTCGTGCTGGCAAGGAAGGTGTGGGGTAGTGGTTTGTTCATGCAACACTTATCTGTGTGTAAGTGTGTGAATGGTTTTGACTTCTGTTTTTGTTCTGGTTAATTTTTTGCCTTTCAGTTTGTGTAATTTGGGAAAATAAATTCATATCAGGTTAGACTTGTGGTCCATTTAGCCTGTTTTTAGCTGATGATGGCTATATAAGGTCCTTGCTTTCTCTTCTGTTTGCCAAATAGTGGGTTTTTTTGATAAAATTTTGGCCAAATTTGTTAAACTCCTTCCACTAGTCTAGCTGGCAATGTAAGATGAAACAGGTCTACCCAGCTGTCCTCTGTCTCTTGCAAAATTACCACCATAGCTGTGGGAACCTGTCAACTTTAGAAATAGGAAAATTTGGGTTTTGGAAAACCAGAACTAGAAAACTGAGACGTGAGAAAATTGTTTCTTAAGTAATAATTGTAGCAGTTAAATAATTCTGGAGTCTTAAGAGTTTAAAGTAATTACTTCAAATAATATTTCTGTGCAATGTGCTTTTTTCTCCAGTAATCGTAGTAAAATTCTTACTCCAAACATTCCTTGGATTGGGCCTGTGAATTGAAATAGAAAAACAATTTGTAATAATGAATACAAATGCAGAAAACAATTAAGAAGCAATGTTTGCTAGTTTATTTTTCCATCTGATTTAAATAAAAAAGGCAAAATCTAATGGTGGGGAAGTATATTAGCTCTTCTAAACAGTTAAGCTAGTCACTTATCTCTCAATTAAAAATTGATCTGCTTCTTGGTTTTTCTTTTTAATTAGCATCTAATTTGATAAAGAAATGTCTTTTGGATTTCTTAGCTTAGTTTTGTCTGATAGTTTTTGATCTTAACAGTTTGATACGTACCATGTTTTGTGGCTTGGTGAATGTATTTTTGAGTTTTGCCAGAATTAGCCCGCTCTGGTGATCCTGCCCTGGAGCAGCTTCTGTGCATGCTTCAGTTTCCGCAGTTCCTGTCTCTAAGGTGTGACTCCAGACAGCGAAGGCTGTTCTTGAGCTTTTCCACAGTAAATAATAATATCAATAATTTACATGTACACTAGGATTTAATCCTCTTCTCTTTGTCCCTTCCTCCTGGCCTCACAGACCTCGTGTTTCTCATGTCTTATTTTTCCTCTGTGACTCTTTTGACTGGCTGCTCCAAGAAGCAATTATTTATAGTGTGTAGACAAATCAGGTGGCATCATACTCTTTTGTATTTTTGGGATAACCGAAGTTGTCTTTTTATTGTTGTTTTCAGCCTTTGCACTTATAATTTTGATTTTCTTTTCCCATCATATTGGATGTTTGAAAGTGTAATGCTATTTCTGTAAATTCTGGGGCAATGGGTAGTTGGTAACAATTCTACTTCATTCAAATCTAAGTGTTGTGTATTGTAGTATCCCTCCTTTAATGACATGATCCAAATAGGAAGTTGTCCCAGAATTTGAGGGTTCAGTATCAATTTACTTGTAGTTTCAAAATTGCTATGGTTTATAAAGACACACATGCTTTTTCTTGACTTGACTAATGAAAGTTTGGCTTTGTTTGCCTGTTTTACTGTGTTCTGCCTGCATAGGTTATTTATTGAGATTTTGTTTCTAATCTGAGTTTGCAGATTTTGCTACTGGGTTGGGGTAGGAGTTGGAGTATCCTGTTTCTATGACTGCCCTGGGATGCTGTTTCATCCTTTTCTATTATCTGCTGGTTTTTCCCTTTAAGCCCTTTAGCTTAAGAACATCCATATTTATTTCATTTAAGTTTTCTAGACTTAGAAAATTAGATAACATCTTCTGGTGTTTTGAAGCACAGCATTGTGTTAAAATTTAACCTTTCAGCTTCTTGTGTGTGATTGAAAAGGTAAAATCTCTATGGATAAAGCCTTTACTGCAGCACAGGAATACGTATTGTATAAATTGTGCATATTATGATATGTTACACAGTAATTTATTCTGTGGCTTGTTATCAGATTACCAGTCTTTCTTGCAATATCTTCTTTAAAATGGCTTCTTGTATAACTAGTTTTAATGAAACAGAAGTGAAGTCCTGTGGCTTTTTTTTAATCCTGTGCTTGATGGACTGCCTTATTAAAAGCCAAAAGGAAGATTTTAAAACTTTACCAGTGTTCTTTTTACTTGTATGTATTTCTGTATTGTATTTCAAAATGGAGTAGACCTCCTGTGGATGTAATACAAATAAAAAAAAAAATTTCATGGAATTTAAAAGGTAAATGTGTAGCCTTGTGACTAAAACCCAAGCCAGAAGATGACTGATGTGCTTTAGTGTCAGTAGCTCTTCAGTCTGTTAGTTTAATCCCTGATATAATTCAATGAACATGACTGGCTATTTTATATAACTGTGCTGCTAAGGTGGAGTCAGCAGAGCTATTGCTTATGTTCAGGATGTGTTACACAACTGTAATATCAGCCGAGTTGTTTGACACTTTCTTTTTTTTTTTTTTTATCTTTTATAGTGTGCCGGTCAAATAAAAGTCCATGGGTCTGTCTGACGTGTTCAAGTGTCCATTGTGGAAGGTGGGTACAAAGTGATAGTGTACAAATATTTTAATCAGACCTTTATCTTTTTCCTTTGCTTGACTTTGAGGCAGTTTAATCAAAATTTTCCTGATCTCTGTGATAAATGTTTCATGATCTCATTTAACATTGTATGTTTATATTGAACACACTTCTTTGCTACATTGTAAGAGTCCAGAGATTGTACTCAACATGATTTTTTTTCCAAAAAAAGAAGTGTACAGTGAATGTGATTGCTCAGCTCAAGAAATGCCTGGAGAGCTGCTACTTCAGTGGATTATTGTGAAGTTCCATTCTGTAAAAGATGTTTCTATTGTAGTAAGATTAAACCAATAAGAATTCTTGGAAACCCACCAATCCAAAGTTAGCACAGTTTATTTTGAGAAAAATAGCAACTGTCCATCTTAGACAGAAAATACCTTAAATGTGTGCTGTAGTGTAGTTTTGGAACAAAGTTAGTGCCATGACATACATAAGGACTAACTACCATCAGAATTAATTCAGAGTACACCTGCTTTTTGTCTCTTATTAGTTGAAGTATACCAAAGTCATCTGTAGAGGAATGATACAGTCTGTGCTGTTATTTATGTCAGGATAATTGTAGAAAATTTGCTGCTACATAAATGGTTGAGATGCACACATTAATGAGAATGCAGTTAGTGTTGATATTTGAACACTATCTGAGATGTGAATATGTTTTTTGTCTTTAGGGTAGCATCTGTGCTGATGTGCTTTTAATCTGGAAAAATATCATTAAACTTAGTGACTTTGTCTTTTAAAGTGCATTCAGTAAACTCCAGGTTTTGTTTCTTTGATCTGGATAGCAGTAAGTGCCACAATTTTAGTAATAACGCCTCTTATTCAGTGTTTTCAACACAAAGCCCTTTTTTTCTCTTTTTATTTATTAATTTATTTTATAAATTTATACTTGGTGAAAGCTAAGAGAGGCAGAGCTACTTCATGTTATGTGATGATGTGAAAGGAATAGTTTGGAATATTTTTATTTGTTACCAAATTTAAAAAAAATACTGCTGTCTACATGACCTTTCTTGTGTCCTCTTAGTGAACATTGAGTCAGTTATTTGTGCAGTTTGTTTTGACTTCGCAAACTGTACACATACACATCCTTAGAATGGAAAGTAATTGAATGAGAAGTATGTAATATACCTTGTAGTGGGAATACTTGATCATGAAAGCACACAGCGCATTCTTCTGTTCAGATACTTGAAATTAAAGGAAGAGAAATAGAGCTTTTCAGATCTTCACTTGAAGTACATCCTCCAGGTCACAGTCATTGGGAAAATTAGTAACCATGTTGTAGCAGCAGAGCACTTCTAGTGGGAACATAGCTTTATAAACCTGTCATTTGCACTGTTAGGCTGAAAACCAGCTCCTGCAAGCACAACTGTCTGGTTTGGGTTATGACATAACTGGGGCAGGATTCTGCCAGCACAGCATTGTCAGTAACCCTGTGTCTTCAGTGCCCTGAGTTAGCAGAATTGTTTACACCTGCATGTGTGGACAAGTGTAGAATATAAAAACCTTCATGTGGACTATGTGCAGAGTTCCTGTTGGTTAGCATTACTGAATTCAACAAGCAATAAAAGGGGGAGGAGGGAATTCACCTGAGGTCTAGCCATGCACTGCTAAGTGTTAAAGATTTTCAGCTGATACTTAGGGCTCTTGCGTTTGCAATAACACTTTTTAAATTAAAGATGCCTAATGATCTAGATGTTGAATTTTGAGTGTGAAAATGCTCATTGTGTCAGCAGAAGAGCTGCAGCGTTTTAGATTTCCTTTTCAGTTATGTGACCCCAAGCTCTAGAGCCTTTCAAATTTATAAACATTATAAAACATAGAATGCTCTAATACTGAATCGTGCTGCAAAATGAGAAAGCTTAAAATGGAATATGCTTTTATCTGGAGGTTGGCACACTGTTAAAGTAATCACAGACATGATGAGTGCTGGGTGGAGAAAATGGTAGAACTGTAAGAAAAGTACATGGGAAAGCAGTATGGAGAGCTAACCACATTACACATATGGAAAAAGGGAGCTAATGATTTTCTCAGTTGTGAACGTGGATTGGTCTGTTCAGGTCTCAGATCCTGGGATTTGGTACGAGGATTGCAAGTTTGTGGTTGCTATGAAGGAGACGATGGAGAGGTTAATTTGGACAATAAAGGGGTACAAAGTTAGAAGATTTAACCAATGATTTCACAAAAGTGAATTGCTTATTTTAATGCCTGTATAAATATCAGATGCTTATTAGGCTGCCTTTTCTTTGCTTGTTTTCAATGAATGTTGGTTAAATAACTGTTCAAAAGTATAAGACTTTTTTGGGGTTTTATTTATTTTAGATATGTGAATGGCCATGCAAAAAAGCATTATGAAGAGGCGCAGATTCCTATGACCAATCATAAGAAAACAGAAAAACAAGAGAAAGTTCAGCATACTGTGTGTATGGATTGCAGTAGTTACAGTACATACTGGTAAGGGTTTAAATGCTGTAATTTGACAACTTTTTACATACTTAAAGGTGAAAACCTCAGACTCTTGTGAAACATAGTATTACACACATTTTTGAGCACTTTATTTCTTTCTTTCCAGACCTGGCTGTTTAAAAACGGTTATGAAATAACCCTCTGCTTTTGCATGTGTATTGTAGCACTGGTTACGGCTCCCACATTTCAAATGACTTAGCAGAAACTTTTTGAATTATATTTGTAAGGTTTGGAGTTGTTTCTGTTTGCTTTGGAGTATGTTGAGAACCTAACCTTTTAATTGTAAAAGCTACTGTTTGGTTGTAGTTACTCCTTCTATCAACTTGGTGAGCCTTACCAGAATATCAGAAAGTAAAGTAGTACACTATAGTTCCTTCCCAAGAGATGCGAACTTGAAGTGTGTATGTGTGTCTTTTGTTTTTTTTTCTTTACTCTGAAAGAAAGGCTAAACTGAGTCCTATGTTGTGGCTTTTTGTTTTGTTTGAAGTATGACCTTTATTCTAGTCACTCTGAAGGTAATAATGTATGGAGGATTTTCAGCAGGGTATTTGAAGTCTTGATTTTATCTCCATTTACTATGACAAACAGCATGACCAACTTGCTGAGGCTTGATGAATTGGACTAGCAAGTCAGAGCACCCTGCTGACTTTATTCCAAACGCACTGCAAGACGACAACAGCTAAACTGTGGTCTGTTACTGAAACAAATGTGCTTGTGAGGAGTAGGCAGACAGGAATTTAGGAAGCTTACTGGTGTTTCACAGCATATTTGTGGTAGGACAGAGGAGGAGCAGTTTATCATGTGGTATCTTTTCTACTGTAATTGAAGTAGAGAGCTGAGTCATCTATGGATGAACAGGAACTAATTGTGGAGAGTTGTGCCTTGGGGAGTTCATGTTGCGTGTAATTCACTAGCACAAGTATAAGTTCTGTGCTAATGTGAAGCTCAACAAGTTTCAAAAGCAGTGTATCTTTGCTTTCATTTAGGATATTTCCATTTTTTCCCACCTGATTATCAGAAAGATGCCTGGATTTGTTAATGCACACAATTTTTTCAGTGGAAATGAGCTTAGATGTGTAAAGGTGAAGCAGAAAGTGTTCAGACCAACTTCTGCCCCTTTATTTCAGGCAGTGCAGCAGGGGCTGCTATCAAATACTGCTTGCCAGTTAAAGCAAATGGTTAGGTGAATTCAAGTCATAACTAGCTACTGTGGAGACTGAATTTTGAAATGTTACTAGTGTCTTCAGTGTAGACATGAATCCAGTAGACAGTGCTATATTTATGCAATGTTATTTTTTTAAGTGAAGTTTTAAAGATTAATATTTTATGCTAGCAATGTGGGCAACCTCAATAATTCGAAAGTCAAGAAAATACCATCCTAAGTCTTAACTGAATTTTACTTCTACTGTAACAATAATGGAGATACTTGGATGCAGTGCTACCTTTTATAGTTTTATTTGCAGTCTTATGTACTGCCTAGAGTTGAGTAGAATACACTTGTTTCATTTTTATCCCATGAATCCCAATTTGCTGTGTTCCTTAGCTTGCATGATGGTAGCAGTGAAAGGCCTGTATGGACTCTATTCTAAGCAGAAGGCATTCAATCCTTTGCTTTTCTTTGGCCATGTCATAAACTTACATGCACTCATGAGAGCGCAGTCCAGGATTTGCCTTAGCTATTCTTGTCAGGCCAAGGGGAAGAAATACTATGTGACTGTTGAAGCTACTGTGTTTTATTGAATTCTGTTTCTAGTTCACGTTCAGTTTTGCTGTAAACCAAAACCAAATCAAGCAGTCTCCTGTAACTGCATTTCAGTGTGGAAGTCTAGGTGTGTGTTTTTACTTTCAACATAGCTTTGAAAGGAAAACATTTCAGTTTTGGTGGGATGGTGGTTAATTTATTTTTTTTTTAGTATGAGATGGGTTTTTTATTGTATTTGTGAATTTAGTAATGTTTTAAAAAATACAGGCATGCTTTGAGGTATCGTTAAGTATTGGACAACTAGGGATTTTCTTTCCAGAGATTTTTGCTCTTTCTTATGTGTCTTCTTATTCACCTTTTCGGTCCTCACAGTATAAAAGTTGAGAAAATGTTGATCTTTTATCTATTATGAGAGTATGAC
The DNA here is from genome assembly GCA_013398125.1 of Aegotheles bennettii. Lineage (NCBI taxonomy): Eukaryota > Metazoa > Chordata > Aves > Caprimulgiformes > Aegothelidae > Aegotheles > Aegotheles bennettii. The sequence goes on along the minus strand of VZRW01002111.1, from coordinate 267,072 downwards.
ACTCTTCTTGATTCTTTGGTTGCTTTGGAGACAGTAGATGTAATACTAAATCTTCAGACTGAATTAGGTTTGATACCCTAAGCACTGGGGAGAACAGACTCCTGAATTCCACCTTTTTGTGGGTAACCAGCCTTTCAGTTAGCTCTGAAGTATTAGGCACAAAGAATTCACAAGAAGTATAGGTCTTTCTTCTCTTCAAGCTGTCGTAGGATGCTTTTGCCTGCTGTGTTAGTAGTTGTTTCTCTGTGCACAAGAAGTAAAATGATATGTGTAAGAAGCCTGCTTTCAGAAATAGGGTTGCTGAAAGAGAACTCTTGTACATTTGTTTGCTCTGTGCGAGTCCACAGGCAGTCGGTTAGCACAGAAGAAGAAAGGCTGCCCTGTTTATGTATTTGCATAATATGTTTCCCATGTTCATTTAATCCCAGACACAACTTGCAGGTCAGGTTTCTAACCCATTAGCCTCCTTGTTATCTCTTAAAGGGACATGGTTGTGCTAATGTTCCCCCCCCCTGGCCAGGCTGATATAAAAATAACTAAGTGCCAAAGACTTAAAAAAATCTTTTTTTTTTTTTTTTAGTGCTGGTTCTATTTAAAAAGCAGAGTTACTGTGCTAGCACATGAGCGTCTGAAAATGAGATTGCTTGGGACCAGCATTTTGCATTCTACAGTAAAACTTGAGTACTTATTTTACTCATATAAGGTGTTAGCACAACTAAGGAAACTTGGATTTTCTTAACTTTTTTTGTTTTGTAATTCTTCAAATCCAATCCGGGCTTTTAAACGTGGGATAAAGTTCCATAACCTACTGAAGGGGCCCGCACTAAGCGTAAGTGTTCCCCAAAGCAGTGCATGCATTTGCTGGCTTGCTGCTGTTCCAGCAGCAAAAGAGACCAGAAAAGACCAGGCCTTGGAGGTAGCAGAGTTGCTAAAAAGAGAAAGGGTATAGAGAGAAAAACATTGTGCAAATCCATATAAGGGACCCTCCCTGAAGTATGGGATTTGTTCTGTGTAATTGCCATTAAAAGCATATTGTAGAATTGCTGTATGCAAGAAGGTGTCTTGTTGATTTGTGATAATCCTGGGAATCACAAATGAAACACCTATTGTATCAGCTTCACATACAGGAAGTAATCTCTCAGCAGTTTGCCTTTAAGGTGTACGGGCTTAGCAAATTTTAAAAAACAGTTTGATAGTATTGCTGTTATTTCTGATAGTAGTGCTGAATCTTGTGTTGCAAGGGAGGTAGTTTAAAAAACCTGCCCATTAAAAGAGAATAGAAGAAGCTTGGGTTGCTTTCAAGTAAATATTAAAATTACTTTTCCACTGTTGCAAGGACCATGACATTTAATCACAGAATCATAGAATGGTTTGGATCGAAAGGGACCTTAAAGATCATCTAGTTCAAAAAGTTCATCTAGTTTAGTGATGTATTCGGTTTTCCCCCTCCATCTTGGGGGAAGTGCTAACTTCCAGTTTTATGTAAAGATGTAACTGGTATGTGAGATCAGACTGAAAATAAGGCTAGCATGATCTTTAGGGCATGGGAACAAGTATTAGGTCACCTTTCAGGAGTAAGTTGGCTTACAGGCTTTCAGGGAGTTTGCATCTGCTTTCATTCCCTGTTTATGAATGTTAGTAGCTACACAACTAGGGTAGCAGTGTAGTTGTGCTGGTGTACCTGGCATGTGGGCACGTTGGTATTAAGGAGTTGGACTGTACTGCATCCACAGCTGCAGTCTGATGCTTCACTGTAAGTGCAGGGCTGACAAACACTACTCAGAGCCAAGTTACCTTTGGGATGTGGAGCAAGGGAAATTGTGACAAGTCGCTGCTCTCTTTTTGTCAGTGTTCTCACAAGAGCTGGTGCAAGTGGTGCTAAGTCTTTTTTTACCTTCCTGTTTCTCATGCCAGCATATGGGTTATCTAGTTCTTAAGCTAGATCTTGGCTGATCCTGCAAGAGTGCTGTGAAATGCCATCTGCAGCTCCTGTGCACAGCAGTAAGGCCCTGCTGACTGCCTCCCTTGAGAGAGACTCGAGGCTGCACAGAATCCTTGGTTTACCGATGTGCACGTGTGGATTCTGCAGAGCTGGGTTTCCTTACTGACTGCAGCATTTCTGTTTCTTGGTTTTAAGGGATTTTTGTCCTTCCATCCCCTCCCATTTCTAGTACCCTACCCCTATATACAGGTACCATCTTTTCTTCACAAATGGAAGAAGGAGCATAGATAAGAGGCAGAGGGTTCACATCACTCTGGGACCTCTGTTTCCCCCTTTTTGTGGGGGCAAGAAATGCAAGGGATTTAAAATACAGCAAAGCAGCAGAAGTAATGCTATCTTGGACCAGTATTGTCCTTGTGACAGTTTTCTTTGCTACTCTCTCATTTCTTCGAATCAACATGTGGATTTACATATACTTAGGAAAATAGTGAAATATGAAGTGGGTTTGTTTTTTTTTTGGCATTCCCTAAAAGGACCCTCCTTGGTTCCTTTAGAAATGACTCCTTTTTACAATTTACTAAAATAAATTTATTTTTGCTGTACATTAATAAAACCTTTGTATTCTGTTTATATGGTATCAGCTGATCTCTTCTGATAAATCTGCTGTGGGTGGTCTACTAATGCTGCTTTTGGTTACACCATATGAATTTTTATTGAACTGGAAATTCTGCATTGAGAAAGCAGAAGATCATGCTTCTTATTTCTAATAAAGGACTGAGCTAGAAGAAAAAACATAAGATGGTGCCTGTACCTTCTCTTGCTATAGGATAGTTTTCAGAGGGAACCAAACTTGGGTGTAGGTGTTGTGCTCCCCTGTTCCCCTCGTAATCATCCACTGAATCATTCCTGTGGTTCCCCCACGTAGGCTTACATGACTGTTTTGGAGTACTTCATTGAAATTCTTTGCACATTCTGATAAATGTTTTTCTTGCAGTTATCGCTGTGATGATTTCGTAGTCAATGATACCAAGCTGGGCCTGGTACAGAAGGTCAGAGAGCATCTACAGAACTTGGAAAAGTAAGTAGTTTGTTTACATTCAGGCTGCTTTGGGTGGACTCATAATATTGCATCATTTAAGTGGTATTTCTGTTTTATATTTACATACATATTTTATACGTATGTATTGGTCCTTCTGTGTGTGTGATACTGCGTATGTTTAGATATCCTTTTCACCACTGAGAAGCAGAGGTGCAGAATGAATGCATTTGGCTGATGTTGTATGTTTTGTTTCTTATAACAGTGAATCTTGTAGGAGCTGTGTATGGTGATATGGGAATTTAGATATCAATTAACTTCCTTGCTACCTAGCCAATAATTACTGTCTTTTTTGATATAAATGGCAGAGAATTTGCAGATATGAAGTGGGGCTTTGTCAAAACCGGAGTAAGTTTCTGGAGCAGAGAAACTGAAGCAAAAATGCAGGTGGAAGTAGTCTTCACGTGGTAACATGGAGACTTCTGTTGTGTGTAATGACAGTTTTTGAAAGTTTGGAGGATTTTTTTAATTAAAAAAATGAACCACCCTCCCCCCTGAAATCTGGAACAAGTTATGATTTTACTGTTAGATTAGAAAGCAGTCATAAACTGGTAGAGTTGAGGGGCCGGTCAGTTCCAGTGATGTGGAAAAGAGTAATTGTTCTTGTAACTTTGTATTAGCATTACACAAATATTACAACCTCGTATATTTTTATTTAAGTTAGAGAAGTCCACTATAATATATAAGTATTTTATTTTTGATAATTTTACTTTGTCCTGGTTTTTTGAGGTTGTCTTTCTAAAGATTTAGATGACTTTTCTGGCAGAAGTATTTTATGGAAAATTCTGTATTAAGATTTCCTTGATAAAGGGAAAAAAAACAAACCAACATTTTAGATGAAAAGTAGCACGCTGGTAAGGCCACTCTTCATGGCACATACTGTAGCACGCATAACTTACTACAGTTAACTCAGACCTTAGTGTTGGAAATAGGATGTGTGTCTTTACTCTGATGGAGATGCAGTCTGTTTCAAGACTATGAAAAGCATATGTTGCAATCAGGAAGCTCTTCTGGGTTGTAATTACAACAGATTGCAGATATAATCACTGTGTTAAACATTAGGATGATTATGTTGTCCGTTTCACACAGTATTTTGTTTTTGTAGTAAGTAATCTCTGTTAATGGCTTTCCAACAGTTCAGCCTTTACATCAGACAGACATAGGAAAAGAAAACTATTGGAAAACTCATCTCTGAACAGCAAGTTATTAAAAGTAAATGTAAGTATGGCAGGTCTGGATACAGTGAGTTTAAGGGGTTTCTCTAAACCTGTTGAGGTGTATAGTTGAATTACTTGAAATACTTACAATCAGTTACCCAGATTCTGCTTGGTGCACCTTGGCTTTGGCATCCTGACCGCACACCTAGAAGAGCCCCTTCTCACAAAAGAATGTTTGATATTCTTCTGCATTTCTGTTGACCTGGGCTTGAAGCTTCCCTGTGCTTAAGGAGGGTTTCATGTCAATATGGAGCTCCAGGGCAGTTTGAGTTTAGTGGGATCAGCAAAATGGGAAGGAGCTGGTACCTATTGGGATTAAAATGGGGCTAGACACAATACTTTCCTTTTCTGAGCAGACAAGGGTTTGGGGTTTTTTGTTGTTTGGTTTTGTTTTGTTTTTTACAGCACAGAAGGCAGAGAAGCAGGTGCACTGGCTTTTTCTAGGGGTATAAGATAGTAATTGTTAGGAAAAAGTAAAAAATTTTAACAGATTTTTTAAAAGAGCTTACTAAAAGTTGCTTTCAGAAGTTATTGTGAACTATTCTGAAACCTTTTCTCACTTCCATCTTCCTGCTATTTTTACTTCACATCTGCAGAATAGCACCCAGGAGAGGACCATGCAGTCCTTGCTAGACAGCTGAATGGCTACATAGTTTCTTCCAAAGAGTGCCCCCGACTAATTGTGTCTGTTTTCCACAGTTTGGGTTGAGGGAGTTTCTAATCTTTGTAGTTTCCTCCAGATTTAACAGACTGCTCAAGGCTTCCACACTGTGCGTATGAGACATGGGACTAGATGGATGAGGGTGGGTATCTTCATTTTTCAAAGGCACTTTAGGGAAATGGCTGTCCAGTTCTCACTGAACATTATTGGAGTGTGAATATTTAACATACAGACACACAAATACTTTGCAATAAAAGCCTGTGATTAACTCTGTGTTGTCCCAATCTAGAGTAGTTTGCAGAAGGAAAAGATGTAGTATAGTTTTCTGTTGACATGAATGAGTAGGAAACAGGTTTTTTGTCAAGATGGAGCTTCAAGGCGGTTTGAGGTGGTGAGGTGGTTGCTTTGGCTTTGAAAGTGCACTTTTGTTAGTGTTTAAATCTGTGCTGATACAACAGTAACAGCTTGTGGGGAGAAAGTGGGGGAGCAGTAAGTGTCTGTAACTTAACTGTTCTCATTTCCAGGGAAGCACCACTGCCCTTTGTGCCACAGGCCTTCGGAACCTGGGGAATACGTGTTTCATGAATGCAATCCTTCAGTCACTCAGGTACCTCCGCTTTGCCCACGCCTCTGCAAGAATGGTTATGTGCTGTAGCATTAGGCGAGGGAATTTGGGAAGTTAGCAGTGTGTGAAAGTGTACCTGGAAAGTGTACCAGCAAAGGGTGTGTGAAGGTAGCATAGAGTTGTGTCTTGCAGTGTGAGGGCCTTCGATGATGCAGCATTTCAGAGGAACCTGGCATATCCTCTGCAGAAGAGGAGACTGCCCTTTCAATGCCAAGGATGTTGAAATGTGTTGATGTTTATGGTCTCTGTGAAAGCAGAGACAATGCTTTGAGGGACGGGGTCTCTTGGAAGTGGGTAGGGGAACAGTTTCTGCAGTGCTGAGATGTCAGACTTCATTTCATGGCTGCTGAGACTACCGCTGCTCTGTAACTGTCCTTTAGCATTTCTGAATTTGTTTACTTTGCTGGGACATGACTGATTGGGCTATAGCAGGGCTGATCAGTCTCCATTTTAATTTCCATCATTCAGGGATCACTGGCAGGAGCTGAGGCACATGCTGCTTGTGTTCCATTACTGGGACTGTGGTGGTAGAGGTTAGGATTGAGAGGTGACAGTAGCCATAGAGTTCAGCTGCTCAGCAGATGCAGTCTGGTTTGTTAGGGAATGCCTTCCGATACCTCCCTCTGTCATGGTACCTTAGTCAAAGCAGAGCCAAAACGTAATTATTTCAGGTGGTTGGGATGATGATGATGGTTACAGATCTGCTCAGTCATTTACACAAGATGAGTATTTGCTGCAGTGTTTCTTGTGACTTGAACTGTTTGCGATTGCCCTCCACTATCACTGCATGAAGTTGTGTTTATGCAAAGTACAGCCTCCAGAATACATAGTATTCTCTTTGTTCTCTGTCCTTTAAGGATTTTATTAATTTTTCCTTTTTCTGTAGTAACATTCAACAGTTTTGCTGTTACTTCAAAGAGTTGCCTGCTGTGGAGCTGAGGAATGGGAAGACGGCAGGCAGGCGAACTTACCATACCAGAAGCCAGGGGGATAACAATGTGTAAGCTGCATGTTCCTTGTTAGCACTGAACTTTGTAGAAAACAGCAAATGCTTGGGTAGTAGAGCCATTATATGCTTTCAGTGTTGCAGAATCATAGAAACATGATTCATGGGGGGAACAGAGTCACAGAAAAATAGTTGGCTGTACAAAAAAAAAGAAACTTGTGTCACTTGCAGTTTGTTTATGTGGGTCTGATGCTGCAGGGGGAAGCAGTCGGGTACATCAGAAAGCACCAGAGTGTAACTGCATTTAAAGTAAGATTAAAAAGTGCTAGTTACACGTGCTCCAGACATTGCGTTACTTAAAAACAGCTAAAACACAGTCATGGGGATGTGTCTGCAAGTGAACATATTAAAAAAAGAATTCACAATCTGTGGCTTGTTTGAGCAAGTGTTAGAGGGATGATGTTAGCAAATTCTACAGTAAAACGGCAAGAGGTGGATAGATTTTCAGGTGAGTCCTCAACATCTGAAACTTTCCTAACCTGTTTCTCTCTCCAGTGTTACGGAGAGGGTTTTGTATATAAAATCTTTGAAGTACTGGAAAGGATATTTACCTGATCATTGCAATCTTAAGCAATGTCTGGTGTTTGTACCACTGAGGTAGTAAACCCATAAGGGTTATACCACAAACGCGCGTTAATCGCCAACTCTTACTTTCTTTGCAGTTCATTGGTGGAAGAATTCAGAAAGACACTCTGTGCTTTATGGCAAGGAAGCCAAACTGCATTTAGTCCCGAGTCTTTATTTTACGTTGTTTGGAAAATCATGCCAAATTTTAGGTAAGTTTTGTAGAATAAGAGCAATGTTCTTGACGGCAACCTTGTATTGCTGGTGTCCTACTCTAAAATGTGCTGAATCCGTGGGATGTACTCTATGCAGCTTTCCTATATGCCCACAGATATGCTTTGAAAAGGATCTTCACTTTGACAGTTTGTGTTCATCGGTAGTGCTTTTTTGTTTGTTTCCCCACCCTTCTACCACGTGTGACATGTAGCAGTGTTGGAGAGGACAAACATCTTGAATACTAAAATAGTAGTAGTTGTACCTTTGAGCCAGTGCTCCAAAGGGCAGAAGAATCAAGATAGTGACTGGCAGGTAAGTGCCAAGTGCATGGTGTTGACAGAACTCAAGCTTGACTGCAATACAAAAGTGATGTAGTTGGATTAAAAAAGGTAGAGCAGGCCTAAATGCAGACATACTGGCTGAAACTTCCTTGATTCTCTCAAAAGGCTATAGTCACCAGCTGGACATGAAATAAGGGCTGCAAGAAAAATCCTGTGCATAATAGGCATTTTGTGCCCATGCTAACAAAAAAAGATGATAAAAAGAAAGGAGAAAAAAAAGGTTATCTGTGTAAATTGAAGTATCATTCCTCTCCAAGGTCTCCCTGTCCTGGCCCCTGAACTTCTTTCAAAGGAGCACTGAAACCTGTTAGGATATATTGTGCTGAAGGTAAGTTGCTCCATGTTCTCAGGTAGTAAAGATTTTTTGTTATCTGTTACATCTCCAGCAGTGCTGAAAAGATGCTGTGAACACATCTGCTCAACAAGTAACTTGAATAACACTAATCTATTATTCTGTTCTTCACACTGCCAAAATTGTTTCACTTGGCTTATGAGAATCAAGGAAGTTTAATACCAGTAGTTGCAAGGAGCGACCAAAACTTTATAGGCAAATGAACATCATCCATAATGTCCTTGACCAGTTTCCCTATTACAGTCTTCACTATAATTCTTGTTTAATGAACTGATTTCTCATTTAATCTAAGTTCCCTTAAGCAAATTTTCAGCACTGTGGGTTCTATCACAGCTTTTAAAAGAAAAAGTGCTGTTTGTTGGGGTTCTACCCCTCCCCTTTTTATTCCCAGTTAGCTGGGAACATGTCCATGAGTAATTGATAAGAGAACTCATGAAATCACATGGAGAACAGAGTCCACTGCTCAGTAGATCCCTACTCCCACACGATCCAGGGAGAAAATTTGAATTTGTTCAGTGCTTAATTGTACCTTGTAAAAGCTAATGATGCTGCAGTTCTAGTTCTACCTTGTGCAGTTGTGAGACTGGGAGGAGAAGGTGGCTGGACGTACAAGCGAAAGAAAGCTGGAGCCAGTAGCATGTTAACAGCAAACCAGCCACTTTGGCTTGTGCTTACGAAGCCTGAAGTAGTAGGGCAGGGGGAGGAAACATGGTTGGAAATGTGGTTTAATTGTTTTAGCCCAAAGAAATTTCAGTTGTTAAAGGCATGTCATGCCTGCCTGCAAGGACTGCAAGTGCTGTTGTTCTTGCAGAAGGTTATAGGAAAAATTGCTGCTGGTGCACTCCATGGCTCTGTCTCATATCGCATAGAGGGAGTAGAGAACATCATTTATGGTTACTATAAGCACAACTGGGGTGCCTCTGAGCTCTAGTGCTGTGGAGGTCCTGGTCCTTGACTGCTGGACAAAGTCTGCTGCTGTCATTTTGCACGCCAAGAGAGTTCTGTACCTCCTGCTGAGTTGCAAGATGTGTATTTTGCTGATACACTGCTGTATAAATAGCGTGCTCTGTTTCCCTAGTACCCGATTGTGTTTGTATTCTGTCGTGTTGCTGGTAGGAGAAGGAATCTCAGAGGTGGGCTTGAATTGAATTGCTTCAGGTGGATGGACATGACTTTTATTTCACAAGCTGACTATCAAATAAACTATGCTTTTTGCTGATGGGCTTTTAGATCATGATTTATTTTAAATAGTGCATCATCCATATCATGATGTTCTTTGAAAGATCCGTATCTATACTTATGTTTTTTAACAAACTCAAAGACTCTTTCATCTATAATTAACATATTTGTATGCAAGTATAAATACATGCCCCAGGAGCACAACCAACAATTGGGGAATGATTCCAAAGGTTATTTCATCAAATTTGTTGCAAAACAAGGGTGCCATATACATTAGAGCTGTTGTATGAGGAATTTAATGTTGAAAAAGGTGTCTGAAGCAAAGACTTTCCACAACTTTCATCCTCAGCTGTTTGTTATGATTGCCTATATGTTTATTAAATTGAAAATACTCATATTTGCTCAACTAAACAAATCCCCTGTTAGCAACTTCAAAATTATCCTACAGTGTGCACAGTTAACACATGGCTTTGAAGCTGAGTTCTGTTTTACTACCTCTTTTATAGTAATGTGTAATTATTTGGCAACTCTGGGAGAAGTCCTAGTTCTGGTTGTACAGGACTCTGGCCTGTTGAAACGCAGCAGTGTTTCTGTGTGCCAGTTTTTCTGTTGTAAAAGGTAGGTAGTGTTGCTGATGTTTTCCAGGGTGCTGTAAGCTCTACATACAAACTGTGATTTCTTTTAAAATGGCTATTTTGGGAGAAAACATTACTGTGTTTCTACATGATGAAAAGGCTTTATTTCATTTTTATTCTGTTACCTCCTAGCAGTACTTTTGTAGAACACACCTCTGTTCTTCACAGAACACATCAGCCTCACGTTGTATACTTCAGTTGCACAGAGTCTCTTCTCATTTCTCTCGGACTCTGGGTACTGTGCCATGAGTCTTGCAGACATCGTCTCTCCCCTGAGCAGTAGCGTAAAAAAAATAAATCTCTGTTCTTTCTCAGCCGTTCCTATGTGACAGTTACTGCCAATACTTTAGTGCAGTAGTGAGGAGGAAAGGGGCAGGGGAGGCATGATAAAGTTGCTTAAAAGAATGGACAAGAGGAAGAGGGAGAGCCGACTCCACTATGCAGGGATTTTTGTAACTAGGCCTACAAAGACTTGCACATAATAATGTCAGTGTTGCACAAAGCTTTCACTGTATCATGATGCGTGCTTTCCAACTTCATCTCAGTATGCATCTTATGGCAAATGAATAGCAGTTGTTTGTTAAATTTGATGCATGATTTAGCTTAAATAACTTTGAAGGCCTATTTTACCCTGATGGCTTTTCTGTTCCCTTAGATTAGTGGTGAAATAATAACAGTGACTCTTTGAGCAGCATTGCTGCTGATGGCATGACCCATCTGAGACTGGAGCCCTATTGCAAAAACTCCCAGTTCTCAAGAGATGCTCTGGATACCCCACCATTACCTCCCTCTCCCAATAAATGGTGTGTGGGGTTATGCAGGGGAGGTGTGCAATTCTGAGCATGGCCATAGATCTTGCCCAAGAAGAAATCTCTCTTTCATCCTAATTATTTCAGAGTTCATATTGTTGCTGAAAGATGCATGTGGAAAACAAACCCAAAGCTTAAATTCCTGGCTTTAGTGGGAAGGTAACGAACAGGCAAGAAAACATCTGGAACTGCCAAAGTGAGTGGGATCAATGGCTGAATGAAAACCACTTAGTGTCTCTCTTTTGAATCTTACCAGGTTTGAGATGTCAATACCTTGACCGTAATTTATCACTGTTCCAATTACAGATGAATTCAGACAGTGCGCTGTCTGAACCTAATTCATATCAATTCTGTGGAGGCACCAGTCAAATGCAGTCCATAACAAAGGAAAAGGAGAAATGCATGCACGAATGAGGGGAAGTCACCGTTACCATTGTCTGTTTTCAATTAACATGTATATGAGTCCTAGGATGTTACTAGCACAGACTGAGTTTGGTGAGGCAAATTAAGGTTAACCAAATAGGTGAGCAGATGTTATGTTTCTGCTGCTCCCTGTTGTTTTTAAAAGGTCTCTTCCTAGCTAAAATGTATATTGTTAAATATTGCGCTCTCCTCAAAAAGAGACATACAGAGAGCGAGCAAGCTGCAAAGGACCAAAATTGCTTAGTTTGTTTAGACAGAACTGTAAGTTTTCAAAGGCTTATTGGAAAACTTTTTTGATACAAAATATGTGTATCTCCCTGAAGTCTGTTCAGTATTACTAAACAAACAAAGGTTCTTTCATGTGACCCTGGTGCTCTGTGTGTGTCCATACTAAAGCAATCTGTATATTTGGTGATTTATTTTTTTTTTTGTTGCTGTTTCCTTTTCTCTTAAGGGGATACCAGCAACAGGATGCCCATGAGTTCATGCGTTACCTTTTGGACCATCTACACCTGGAACTCCAGGGTGGCTTCAATGGTGTATCACGTTCGGTAATTTTGCAAGAAAATGCCAGTCTGTCTGCAAGCAACAAATGTTGCATGTAAGTGTTTTTTAATTTCTTCAAAACCTTAATGCATTTCTGAGTCTGTGTGTGGTGGATCTGAACTTTCAGATTCATGGTTCCTTGTTTAAGTTCTCCTTAGTGCCTCTGTAATGTTGTGAATCACAAAGCTGCAGGTTCTAAAGGATTAGCATCCTATAGGACGTGCTCCCTTTCAAAAGGATCGGTGTTTTTCATAGATGTGAGTGAGCATACAGGCTAAGTTGTAAACACATTTTAATTCATTAGTTTTTAAGAAATAAATAAAAAGAATTCTAGGGGAAAAAAAGAATCTATTCTACACCCATATAGAATTCTTTGTTCAGACAATCATCTCGTTGTCTGAGGGTAACAGATGGCGTGAATACAGGACCAAAAAGGGTGGCCAAGTATTTGTAGGTTTAAAATTGTCAGCCACCTGCCTGGATTAATGAGTGAGTAATGCAGTTACAGTTGGAAGTCAATTTTCCTGCAGATGATCTTGCTGTATTTGCATCTAACGATACAGTTAAAGCTGTTGCTTTTTTTTTCCTGGTAATTTTGATTTTTCATGTTACTGTGTGTCTTGGAACAGAGGTAATCCACATGTTTCCTTCTCAAAGTACTTTTGTTTCTGAATTCTGTCCTGGGTGCATTTTCTCCGATTTAAAATGTCAGAGAGAGAAAACACTTTTATTTGCTTCAGGAAGGAATGTGAAGTCAGTTCAGCCTGCACCTTTGGGGGCCCTAAGTCCTTGGATTCCCTAAGTAAAAAGAGTGAATTTTCCCTTCCTGTACCCATTAGGAAATAGTGAGCAGGTGTGAGAGATGCAGGAATTTATAGATGCTTCGTTAGGGAAAGCCTAGGGTTCAGACTCTGCGCTTTAGCACATTTATGTTGTTTTGCTGATGCTTAAAAATCCCACAACAGAATCCCAAAATGTTCTTAGAGTTGAAGTGTATTTGAAAACGAAACCAATTTTGTTTTATCAGCATTTTGAATGTCAAAATCCGAGGAGAATTTAAACTTAATTCATGTATCTACTATAAATTTGTCTTGAGAATGGCTGTTCAAATGCATGGTGAGGTGGAGTAAGCTGCCTTCTGTCAGGGGCAAATTACACTTAGATGCCTACAGTAAAGTAAGAAATGTGCTGTGAATGCTCTTCTCTCAAGCACTGGTTTGTTTAGGTAGCCATTTCCTTATGCTCAACAGGAAGCCTTCAAATTAACTGCAAAGATGTGTAGGTGGAGTGCAGATAAGGAACGCAGGTTTGTGCAGGCATGTGGTGTCAGGTATGCAAGCAGAAAAAAGCAAGTTTATAAGTTGTATAATGTAACTTAATGTTTGGGGTTTTTTTTTAGTTGGACTATGAGAAGTCAGTCCATTACATAATCTACTAAAAAGATGGAGAGTAATGAAAGCATAGAGAATGATGATAATGATGTACGTTGTTTATCAGTCATACCTAAGCTGTCTTTGGAAGTGCACAAATATGCTTTAAGAAGTTAAAATTATTTGTAACAAAGGGTATAGAAATTAAAACACAAACAGGCTTGACCTACCTGAGAAGGAAGAATTTTTGTTTCAGAAACAACCTTAATTACAGGGTTAAAATACTACTACCCCTGTGAGCATCAGCTCTCTGCTACAGAAATGCAGCAAACAAGAATACTTTCAACACTGAAATTTTGAGTATCTGCTTAGAGCACACATGGTTCACACTTCCTTCAGATACAAGATAAATCTAAAGTATTATAGCAGCTAATACTTGCACTGTTTCGTGGTGGATGAACTTGGTCACTGTTTGTTACACACGGACAAAACTCCTCTGCCTAGTAGCTCTTCAGTTGCTAGCAGTAAACATGTAACAGGTATTGCAAATTAAGCTCAGACATTCTGACTGACTTAACCTCTCTGCTTGGTTTGTCTAGAAATGGAGCGTCTACTGTTGTCACAGCGATCTTTGGAGGCATTCTTCAAAATGAAGTCAACTGCCTAATCTGTGGGACTGAATCTAGAAAGTTCGACCCATTCCTAGGTGAGATGCCTCTTGCTTTCAAAATACCAAGTGACTTAAGGCAGAAAAATAAATCTAAAGCTTGATAGAACCGTACCAGTTTTACCCTGAAAAGATTAGGCATTGTTTAATTCAGCTCTACATTTTTTAAAATAATGTTTGTTTTTCTAGATCTTTCGCTAGATATTCCAAGTCAGTTCAGAAATAAACGTACTAAAAATCAAGAAAATGGACCAATGTGCACACTACGAGGTAAGAATGCTTGGATAAAGGAAATGATTACCATGACTAAGAGTATATACTCTTCAGAGTGGAGCCAGGCTTTCACCTAGAATGTGACTTGGTGTCTCATGCCAATTGATTTTTCTGTGATTCGGTGGTAGAAGGTGCCAGAGTAATATTCTGTACAGGTTTTACCCCAGTCACTGTGTATTAACATACTACTTATGATGAACAGGCTGAGGTCAGCTAAATATGAACAAGGATTCCAGCAAAGGTTTTTCTTTGTGGTCCAAGTATTTCTAATGTATTCCAGTCTTTCCAGCACTCTCCTCTACACTGTTGCCTAGTGGCATTTGCTCAGGCTCTGTGCTTAGAAGTATGTGCCCCTTGTGCAGAGCAAGGATGGCTTTTTAAACAACAGAAACACAATCCTGCTAGATTGGGCAGTAGTGCTGTTACTGACCTTGTTTTAAAGGATGCTATTTTTTACAGACTCGTGAATATACTTTCTGCAGATTGTGAAGTATTAATCAAAACTGCATTATTTTCTTTGTTCACTTTGTATCTAAAACAAAATCACATTTAAAAGTCAAATATTCTTTGTAGAAAGTAATTTAGTTTCTTCTGAAAATAGTTGTGCTGAATGTTGGATGGAATCGTGTTTGAAAGATGGCAGTTTTGTGAATGCCTTCTTTTTTCAGGGAACAGGGAATGCTACATGTTACAACATGTTACTGCTCATATTATTCACAGCTTTTTGCTGCACAAATCTATTTAATTAGAATGACTGAGCAGATAGCCACATCTTTTCTATAGCACTGTATTTGTTACATTTATGTTACAAAAAAAAAATTATCACTTGATGTTGTCTTGAATTAGGTTTCTTTTTTCTTTGTATGTTTTTTTTTGTTTTGGGGTTTTTTTTTAATTGTGCCTTGTTCATCTTTAGATTGTCTCCGCAGTTTTACAGACCTGGAAGAACTTGATGAGACAGAGCTGTATATGTGTCACAAATGTAAAAAGAAACAGAAGTCCACCAAAAAATTCTGGATTCAGAAACTACCAAAGGTTGGTAATAGCATGAAAAGTAACAGTGTGACAGTATGTCAGAGGATATAATGACTCCACCATTAGTAGACCAACACCTGAACTAAGGCTACTGCAAATATCTAGCACTAAATTAAATCTCTTCCTCTTAATGCAACCTTTTTTTTTTTTATTAAAAAATCCTGTAGGTGCTATGCTTACACTTGAAACGATTTCACTGGACAGCATATCTGAGGAACAAAGTTGATACATATGTTGAGTTTCCCTTACGAGGCCTAGATATGAAATGCTACTTGTTAGAGGTATGAAGACTCACTGATATTTTTGTAGAAATTTGTTCCATGATGCGTGTCTTTATTACAGTTTATAGTAGGTGCTATTGAGATCTGAAGTGTTTTCTGTCTTCTTAACCACAGCCCGAGAACAGTGGCCCAGAAAGCTGCCTGTACGACCTTGCGGCTGTTGTTGTGCATCACGGCTCAGGGTGAGTACACGGAGGAAGCCTGCTCCTTGGCAGAGACCTTCTCCCCACTAAAGCACAAGCAGCATTAATTAAGGTTTTTTTCTGTCCCTAGTGAATGTTTGTATTTTTACTGGTGGAAATAAGCAGTAATTTATAAACTTACATGGAACTAAGCTGAATTAACTTCAGCTGTATCTATGTAATTACTCCTGTGAATGCCCACCAGCAGTCTTTGGGGGTAATGACTAGAACTGTGAGCGAGGATGAAAACAGCCTAGTTCTATAGGCATGGAACGCCCTAAACGAGGAGAGTGACTCAAGGGGCCTTTCAGAAGGTAATGCCTCATGCTGAAATTCTTAGTACAAAGCAGTGGGGTTTTTTTCTCCTTTATTCACGTTGGAAGGCACGTGTGCATTTATGCTGAGCACGTCTGTGTATGTTTGGAACAACTGTAGGCTCAAGTGTGGCACGGTGAAAGCAATTACCCTGTATCTTCTCTCCTGTAGGAATGAACTTCAAAGTGAGTGCTAATAGGCATTGCCAAAGGCTGGCTACTGTTCAGGTTTTGAAGTAAAGTTGCTGGGTGTGTTTTATTTTTTCCTTCTCCCAGCCCTGGATGGATCTGTTGAAAGTATCAGTAGTAGGGACAACTGTTTATACTGAGAGAAATATGCTCTTCTCATTTAGGCAGTCACTCCATGGGTGCAAGCTGTGAAAGGCATTTTCTTAAAGAAATTAAACCCGTTAGTCAAGACCTTGCCCGTTACCTGAATTAAATTCAACATAATGAAACAGAAGTTCTGTCCAGAAAGCCCCTCTTTTGTTTTTTTTTTTGCTTTCTCCAAAGGAATGGTCTGGCCTCCTGTAAAGAAAGACTGGACTACTAAAAGCAGCCCTGTAGCACCACAATGCATCAGACTGGTGCTGCAAAGTCATAGGAAAACTATGGACAGCAAAGGAAACCTGGTGATGATTAGAATGGAATTAGATGGATGGAAACATTGAGGGTGTTATAACACGTAAGCCAGTGAAGGCAGGCCTTGTCCTGGGCTGGCGGGGTAATGGATGAGTTTGTATTTCTGGTGTGGTAGCTTCAAGAAATATGGCTCGAGGATGTGGATTTGCTTTCAAGATGAAGTTGAAAATTTTTCTTGTTGGTATTCTGGGATTAGTTTTGATGCGAGTGCTTTTGATTATATTTAGACTACGTGAGTCTCTAGATGTAAATGCGGAAGATTTCTGCAAATAGAGCATAGTGAAATTTTTACAGCTAATGGTTGTATAGTAGGTGAACATGGAAGTTCAGTGTTGCAGGAAGCCTTGCTTGCACAAAAACTGTGGGATGCTAATAAGATCACAGAAAAATTAACCCTTTCATCTCACCCCAGTCAGTGATTATTTTACTTGACGTAGCACTTTGAGCCCCACAGATTACGAAGGGCAGCGTCTTGCCAACTGTTGTGGAGGGCTGTCAGTTCCTTCGTTCTTCTGGCTCCTGGCAGTCTCTTAGCCCTAACAGGAAATGCATTGGAGAATGAGGTGGTCTGTCCCCTTCTGATTGTCTTTTCTTTTCCTACCTCCCCCCGCTGACAGCGTTGGCTCTGGACATTACACCGCATACGCAGCTCATGAAGGCCGTTGGTTCCATTTCAACGACAGTACTGTAACTTTGACCGATGAGGAGACTGTGGTAAAGGCCAAGGCCTACATCCTCTTCTACGTGGAACGGCAAGCCAAATCTGGATCAGACAAACTTTAATACCTCCTTTTAATTCTCACTTATCAAGTCCACCGGACAAAACATTTCCATTTTTCCGTAAATACTTGATCCAAGACTATTAATTTCATTGTGCACTTTTCAATTTTCTTTTTGTGGGTTTTAGTTTTGTTGTGTCAATGGTAGCATTTGACTTACTGAACTTGGACACAAACTAACCTTTTTTTTAGTTATACCAGAAAACCTCAGCAGATTTTGATTTGCTGCTTTAGTTGTGATAACTCAATTTTTATATATATAGTTTCATGAAATACTTAGTTATTTGACTTTTTTATATTAATATTTTCAGTTCTCACTTTCTAAAGGCACATTTACATCAGAGACGCTTTCTGTCCTCCTTACAAGCAAGATAAATGTGCTTCTGATCATGAAGAGCAATACACCTTCGTGCTGTTCCCACAGCTGTTACGTAGATATGATTTAATCTCTTAAAATCAAGGAATTGTTGACCTATTTTCCCTCATGCAAGAAACTAAAGTGACCTCTGAACAATCATTCTTTGTCTGCAGAAGAGAGGAGATGTGGCATCATTAACTAGACCAGGTAATTGCTGCTATATTGGTGTGTATTCAGGCTGCTGACATTCAGGAATCATTGTAAATAAACAGTTGGTTCAGTTGTATCTATACTGCAGTTCAATTCAGGTATTCCTCGCATATTATGCTCTGCCCTCCCCCTTTAAAAATTATCTTAAAATATATACATGTCTAAATTGTGTTGAGGTTTGTTTTTTTTAACTGAACCTGAATGGCCTTAGCCATCTCTTGTTTTAGACTGTCATCCTGAAATTTGATCATAAACACTCACTTGCTTGAAAACTTGAGAATTCCTGGCAGTGGGACCCCAGCCCTCCTTCCTGGTGGGAATTGGGAGTGCAGCCCCAAAGTTTGGGGTCTTAGGTCTAAATGTAGCTCCTGTCCAGTAAATGCCTGCAGTTCACTTAAAACTGAAAGGAAGCAGGGGGTGTTCTAGGATGCTCTGCACAATTGTTTTTACCAGTTCAAATGCAAAGGGAAGATGCTCGGTGGTTGCACAGCGTAACCTGCCTGACAGGAGATGAGAGCCGAGACTGCTTGCTGACTGGAGCAGGTTTGGAAAGCTGTAGTAGTTACACATTGGCACAATGTGGGATCTTTAAATGAACACTGGAGGTATGATACAATTTCTAAAACTTGGCTATGTAAAGGAGAAAGATTTCTGTTAAAACACCCAGAATTTTACTGGCACTGCTGTTCTGGAGAGTGGAAGTCAGCTAATAAGATTTTAAAAAGGTGCACTGTCAAACCAGTATTGTAAAAACCCAGAGTGAGTCCCAAAAAATCTGAAATTTGATAAATGCTACATTTTGATTATCTTCCCCCCCCACCTCTGCCCATCCTTTCTAGCTAGCCCCTGTGTGTCCAGCAAGCAACTGGACACTCATAAAATCTCAAAAGCGTGGTAATAAGAGTAGAGTTTACTTAACGTAGAGTCACACAAACAGCACCTTTTAGTTATGATAACAGTAAAATAGTCTGAAAACACGCAATAGCTCAAATAAAATGTGATTACTGTTTTAGTTAATGCTTCTGAAAGACATCGTAGCACACAGTGAAGATTTCCCTACAGATCACACCATAGCTCAACCTGGTGCACATGGAGGAAGCTTCAGTTTCCTTGCTGTGGGTTACCTGCTTGGCGCTGCACTGACACGTATAAAAACAAATCAAAATCAGATATTTTTTAAAAATATCATTCTTCATAGCTTTTTCAGAACATCTTAGAAAGAAAGAGGAAAATTGGCTTAATATAAAACTGCAGGAAGCATGCAGCAATGCTAATGGCGTATGAATATGTAAACTGTATACTAGTTAAAACCTATTGTGATTATTATTTGATACATTAAGTAACATATATAAGTGTCTTTTCCTTAAGTTGAACAATAAATAGAACTATTCGTTGCTTTAAATTGTAGATAGTTTGTCACCTACCGTTTCTCTGCTCCGTGCAGCCAGAGCCTTTCTTCTGATCGGCACAGGCAGGCGCTGTCGCTGGCCCAGGCAGAATGAGGTACCTGGCAGTTCACTGGTGTGCGGGGCAAGTGAAGGGTCTTGCCGTACTCTTACCCTGAAGGGCAGCTGTTCTGCCCACAGTTCGCTGGGGAGTTAGGAGGATTGCGTCTGTAGCTGTTTTGTCTGCATGCTACTTGGATTGCTTTGGAATTGTAGTTTTGAGAACACAAAGCTTAAAATACACAACTAGCTCTGGGCCAGCAGCAGTTTAACTTACAGTAGTCAGGTGTATGCAGTGTTCTTGCAAAACAGTGATGTAAATGTGCCTTTCTGGATTTTTAGAAACTGAAATTTGTAATCTTCAGCAACATTCAATTATTTTAAGCAGCTTCTGCTTCTCCAGGTCATTTTTGGGGTCAGAGTTATGTTCTCACTTCAATATTTCCTTCTAGTAACATTTGCTCTGTAACATTACGGTCTTGGGCAATGGTATCCAGCACGGTGCATCTGAGGCACGGCCATAGGAGCACAATGCAATCAGGTCAGTCTTGTTCTTGCAGCAGGTGGTGATACGGACACAGCCCATATGGTTTGCTGGAACAAGTACATTGTAAATCCTTTCCTAATTTAACTTTCTGCCACTGCAAACCCAGATGGACAGTATGAACAGTTTGTTGTGGCAACGCAAGTATTTATCTTCCTGGTGGAGAACTTCGCTTATCCACTGTATTCTATTCAGTGTGGTGTCAAAAAAAAAGTTTACTGAGCACTGAACCAGTAACATATACTGCACCTGGCCTAGTATTACAATTTTAACCTTACTTGTATATCCTATATTTATCTACTAGCGGGGGGTGTGTGTGATATCTCATTTCATTTAAGCCAAATGTTTCTTTTCTACTTACTGCTGTGCTGATCATAGTACACACTAATTGGCAAGAATTTTTTTTCTTGCTTGTGACTGCTCTGCAAGCAACAACTGCTCTTTACAGTTCAGACTTGCAGTATTTTTCACCAAAATTTGCCTGATTAAAGGTTGTCCTTTTGTTAGTAATTGTTTAGCCACGTATACAACTAGAGACACAATTTATGTAAAGCAAAACTGCAACTGTCCAGCTCTCGGACTACTTCTGTTGTATAATGAGCTGTTAAGTGAGTGCAGCATTCTGCGGAACTCCAGGGTGCTCCCAGACAGAGCTCCTTCCCGTGGCATAGTCAGAACTCACTTTCTAGGTGGTAACAGATGGCAGCGTGAGAGTTCGAAACTTTGAGACAGGCAGGGAAAAAGACAAGGAAGCCACTTAGAATGATTTTGCAAAATCAATGGAAAGCAGAACATGTGGTGTTCAAAAGTTTCCCCAACAATGTTTGTTTCATTACTGATGTGTCTGTGTCTTACTGATGAGGTAATCAGCACCTTGAAAATTGATTCCAATGTGCTTTAGGATATCCTCAAGTACTGTAGTGCCACAGTTGTAATTGTTGACCATTAACATCTAGCATGTAATTTTCAGTGAGGATTACTGACTGTGCTCATAGTGTGTGTTTCTGGAGCATTTCCAGGTTGAATGTGAATTATATCTCATTCACACAGTGTGTTTATGGAAAATGTGCCATTAAAGTGTCTCCTTTCCTTAGAAAATGAAACTCCTCTTGTCCTTCTACAGGCTTGCAAAATATCGTTAGTGTAAATCCTTTGAACGTGGATGGCAGAGCATTTTAATTTGTTCTGGGGAAACCAAAATAAAGCAAATCAGTGTTCCCACTATTTAACATTTCTATCAAAACTTAGCATTTAAACCCAAAAGGGACCTGCCATTCAATTTTAAAGGGCCTTGTCACCCAACAGCTGTTAATTTTTGTCAGATTGTGGTGTGTGTTCTCTGCTTGGTTAAAGAGTCCATATTAGCAATGGTAATGTTGTCTTTTAAGTTGGCTTCTGTGTTGTTTGTGTTTGTTTGGTTTTTTTATATATAAATCATATTCCCGTGTTTATTAAAACGCTGAGCAGTCTCAACTATTTAAATGTGCTCAAAAATGAAGGTAAGTTCTGAAAAGGATGAAGGGACAGAGTAAGAGTAGTGGGAGAATGAAGAACAACTGCTGGCACACCATTTAAGCTGCTGTTTTCCAGTGACTGGCTTACCTGGTATGTAGAATCCATCTACCCTTCTTGTCCCTTTTGTGGCTTCATAAAGCACATGTGCTACTGTCCATAGCCTGTTCTTGAGTGTGGGTGGGGAGCAGGAATGTCCTTCTCATTTCAAGGAAAATATTAAGTGACAATGGCTATGAAGCCAAGCAGACTGGCAATTGTTAAGCACAGCTTACTGTAGATAAATAGAAAATTACTAACTCCAAAGAATTAAACAGATCCACAATTACCTTTTTTTGGAGTCACTGTGTGTAAAGCATAGCCATTACTCAAGCACAGATAAGATGCTAAAATAATTGTTGCAGATTGCAAATGAATTTCAAATCTTGTTTTTCAGAGTTGAATTTCAAACTGCATTCTCAGGGCAAGCAGGAAAAGATGAACTCTGATCCCAGCTCAATCCTGTCATATCTTGACAGAAGCCCAATTAAAATGCATAGGTACATAAAATCTCCCAGCTACTAAAAATGTACAAGCCACTTCAAAAATTCCTGCAGGGATGTTTTGCTATGTATTATTTTCCTGTGTTAACACCAGACAGAAGATGGGCATAAACTACCTCCATCTTGGGCATTTCTATTGCACAGACATGAAAGGTATAGAGCTGTTCACTGTTGCTTTTAATTCTAGCCTGCCATTCGCTGTAGCTTTGTTTTTCTTCTAGGAGAGATTTTCTGCTACAGTTTCTCCCTTTACTGGAAAACAAATGCTTCTATTCCTAAAAACAATTCCATGTATTTCTTTTTCCCACCAAAGCTGCCGAGACTATGGTAACAGAACTAAACCTACAAAAACATGAACACAAAAAAACTCTTAAAACTCAGTCCAATAGAGGACATCTATTAAAAGCCCAAGCATACAAGCAGCTAAGCATAGACTTGCTTGTTGCATGCATGTCTTCCTGCATATCCTTACTTCCCTCATGCATACAGTAGGGAAAGAGCTAACTGGGCTTATTCAAGTAACTCTGTGTGGGAAACTGCCTGCAAGTCTGAGGCTTGTAAATTGAAGCTGCAGACTTTGGGTGCGTTAAAGCACCCAGGTTCATTTTGCAAACTGTAAAGGTTCATAATCCAGTACAGTAGTAGATAGCAGAAGTGCAATCTTAGAAAAATCAATGAGCAAATCAAGGCTAAAACTGCTGTACACTGCAAAAACCAACTTCCACTCGGCAAAACCAAGTCCTCCAAAGGAGGCAAAGCTGTTCCTTGCAGCTGTAACTACACCCGGCAGTTCATAACTCAGCGCAAGAACTTTGCTAAACTTCAAGAGTGCCTAAAAGGAAAAAAAATCCCTTTTAAGGAAGCATTTCATGACAGTCAAGTACTGCTCTTCTGCATGCCCATTCCATTCCCTTGTAGAAACAGAACGCGTTTCATGCACGCACGTTTCTTTTCCTCTTGCTGTTCTTAGCTTCTGCACCAGCTGCTCGCCAAAAATAAACACCATTCCACAACCATATATGTGCAACAGCCTTCTGGTGATTGAGCCCCCTCCAGCACTGCTGTTACGCCACAAGGCCAGACAATTACCTTCTTTCTAACACGCTCTGATGGGCCATGCATATAACCCAGCTGAATCGGGAATGCCTTTTACATCTGTTTTCTTTTCTGGACAAAAGTAGTAGGAAAAGTTTAGCAAAAACATGTCACACGTTGCTAGAGGTGTTTGGGGATCCTTCACTTTGGTCTTTCTTTGCTGAACTTTCATTCTCCAGCGGAACTAAAGAAGGATAATTTTCTCCTGGGACCTGCTTTAAAATACTTATCCATCTGCTGGTATTCAGAGAGAGTCAAGGTGTGTAACATTGAGGACTGGATGAAAAACAATTTCCAGAAAGACTTCTGTAACAGACATGAGAACACTGTCAGTGATTTTTTACTAGAAGTTTGCAACAGGTACGTTCTTCGGGTGTGAAACTACTGTAAAGGTTAACTGCCTTGAAATGAGAGCATTGAGAGCTATTTACTGTATACATCCTGCCTGAAATGGAGCACTAAGTACATGGGTGCTTTGACTTTGCAGTTTTAATATAGCATTAAGTTGGTTTTACAGTAGCAATAGTGTATATTTCATATTGACTTTCCTGAAGCCTATTTTTCCTTTTTTTTTTTAAGAATGAATTAATATAGCAAAGTGCAATCCTGCCTACTAAATTGCTGCTTAACTGAAACCAGTGCAAAAGCATTGTTGGGGGGATAGGGTGGACCTATAGGAAAGACATGATTGATTTCAAATAGTGAATATATGTCATAGCAAAACCAAGTTCCTCAAACGTTACTAAACGTCACATTTGTTTCATTCTAAGAAATAAATACTGCTTTTGCAGTTAAATTTAACTCTATCTAAGCTTTTTACAAACTACAGTAAAGGAAAAGAAATACCACTATGCAAAAGCAGCTCTGGGCACACAACATTTCTTGCAACAGCATTACTGCTACAAAACAGTCCTAAGGAAAAAAAAATACCTTAGGAAGAGCAGAGGGGGTAAGAGCCAGTCCTACTGTAACACAAAGGATGGCTGCGGTTCTGGATTAGAGCTGAAAGGAGCATGTCTGTGCCTATCCTGAAATGGCACATGTTTGTGCCACAGCTACCCTCGGCTTTGTGCCACAACATGGCAAAGCACAAAGGTTCTATTTGGAAGTAACAATTTAAAAAACCCAGCAAACTACAGGATACTGACAGGACAGGGTATCTTGGTGAGCAGCAGTAACTGTGCAAGCTCAAAACAAGGACTGAAATGCAGGTTCAGAACAGAACACTACATTGCAAGTACAAAATTTCTGAAGTAACTGTTCTAAAACAACTGATTAAAAACATTTGGATTCCTTAGCAAAATATTAGGAAGCACATCTGTGCTTACAAAGGAGGGCGTAGGAGGAAGTATGCTCTCATTTTGGCACTGGAATGTCTACGATGAAGTCTCACTTACTTAACTATTTACATTTTTTGCCATCATAAATTAGAATTCAGAAAGAGGACACAAGACCACAGCTCTGCAGAATCCACAACCCCAGACTGGTTGCTGGACAAAATTCAAAGCAAAGCCTGGGTAGTAAGCAATCTCAAACATCCATAAAAATTTGGCAAATGCCTCTCAGCCTTACATGAATGCACTTCCACAAGTTAAACTGAACTCATAAAAAGTTAAGAGTTTATTTTGTCACTCACCTCTCCTCCCACCTCATCCATTCTAGCCTTCCTAGGAAAAGTTCCTGCCTCTTTTTTTTGCAGTCACTCATTGAAAGCATTTCCATCTGAACAAAATTCCTAGCAATCTGTGCAAATAAAAATGCAAATTAAACAATTATCCAGCTTTTCTCTCTGAGTTTGGAGTATATTCATTCTCTTAACAAAACCAGAGGGGTGGCAGGTCAGACCCTTTCTTGACTTTGCCTGCTTTAAAACATGTTTTTCTAACTGATCCTAAGTGCAACGGAAAAGTGTAAAAAAAAAAAAAAGATCATGCAGCTGACATGGTCTCACTTTGTTACTTCTGCTCAAAAGGGGAAGTCAAGCAGCAACAGGAGGATGGAGTAGGCTGCAGGGAAAGAGAGGAATATACTAGATACCAGTTTTTAAGGACAAAAGAACATGCTGCAGTGACAGCAGAGTCCATTGTTGGCCCACTGCTGTTGTACACCTGAAACACTGACCCAGGCTGTAAGCACAAATCTTCATATGGAAATGCTTACTGACCCATTACAGTTCTTACAGGATGGAGGCAAGCTAATAGTTCTGCCCAAAGGTCTTACAAGGTCAACATTAGCCCTGCTGTAATCATTTTTCTGCGCAACAAGAGAGCCTAAAGAAGTCCTGTGACAACTGAGAACCATTAAGCTGCATTTATCTGGAGGGATAGATGGATAGCTGAACTGCTGCTCCCTGGAGAGAGGTGCAAGCCAGAAAACAAACACGCTGTAGAAAAAAGGCTTTGCAGGTTGGTGCAAAAGCATCCTTGCAAACGTGCCTGGTCAGCATAACAGCTAGCAATAATTGGTCTGCTCTGGTTTTCTGCACAAGGACAGTGTAAGTCAGTCATCAACAACACAGTGAGTTGAACAGCCCTTTTCTGTACCTTTCCAGGTTTACCCAAGCAACAAAAAAGCTCTTCTAATTTGCTGTGCCACTGTTTAGCAGTGGAGTTCTTACCAGTTTGAATGATTTGAAGGTTTAAGAGTTGTGTGGGGTTCAAACATCAGCACTCTTATGTAGTAGCTGGCACCTGTTCAGTAAATCCAAGGAGCTGAAATACACCCATTAATCCCTCTAAAATCAGGAGTGGGACTGTCTTACTTGCCCATGCTCAGTATGTATGTCTACCACAGCAGCCTCTTCACTCAATTGTCCTCTCATCCCGACTCAAGTCTCATCTCTGCTAGGTCTTCACTCGCTGCACTTGGAGAAGTGCAGCACCATGCAACTCCTTTAGAAAAAAAAAAAAGCATCTGCAGCTTAAATAGGCACCCACATCCCCTGCTCCACTGTGCCATCAGAGCTATAGATGTTACTACAAAGTAGTACAAACAAAGGAGGCAAGTTTTGCAAATGCTCAGCTTTACTAAGATCAACATATGTGCCTCCCCCTACTCATGCTTTCTTACCCCTCCTGATGGAAGAGAGCATATTTTTCTAGCTTTCATGTTTATTCTTGACAATACTAGCTTGTCCAAGCTCGATTATTTATTTTTCCCCTCAGCTCACCTGTAACAATCATGTTTTCAGATGTCCAAACCTGCTGTCTCTGACCCTCTCTGGATGCGGCCACGTTACCGACGACTGCATCTTGCTGCTTCTCAAGAGCTGCCCAAACCTCAAGACACTCAAACTGGAAAACTGTGTGCGGATCACTGACCAGACACTAGAAGCAGTGACCCTCTGGGGGGGCTCACTGCAAACACTCCACGTGGATTTCTGCCGGAACATAACACAAACTGGGCTAGAGAGAGTCAGGGAAAAATGTCCTTCGCTAACACTGAAAGCAGAAAGAAGTGCTAACATGATTCCAGACAATAAGCCAGGAAAAAAGCTGATGCTTGAAAAAGCATCAGGAAAATGGGTCCAGCTTTAAGTGCAACAAACTATAAACTCAGTCAGTGTGGGTATTTTACTTCACTTCCACTCCCCTCTTAGCTAGCAATGCTTCAATGAACCATGGCTACTTCCCTGCTTTCTGGTTTCAGTCCAAACAGAGGGTTGATACATTTTGTAAAGGCTGCACTGGAGCATCCATCTCCACTAGAACAGTCTTGAGGAAAAAATCTATTTGCTTCCTGTTGTTCCTTGAAACTGGAAAATCCTGCATTGCTGTCACAAAATGCTAGACCTGGTTAAGAGACTGGAGACACAGAGTAAGGAAGTCCCTCCCATTGAGTCACAAGGTTCAGAGTGGACCCCCTTCCTTTCTAACCACCTTATGCAATGGGAAAGGGCATAAAGCCGCAGCAGACAGAGCCTGGGTAACTGCATAGCTTACACAAATTGCAGGGAGAAAGTGATTAACAGCTTTCTGTTAAAGGATCTATCCATATGGTCACCCCATCTGCTAAGCGTGACAACCATGCCACGCAAGATCTTTCTAGCAAGAGCAGTTTCTGACAACCATCACTTCCGCAGTGATTAACATTTGTCGCTGAATTGTCATGACAGCTTATTTATTAAATGAGATGCATGGCGATGCACGCAGAACAGTTTGACTCCTTGCATAACGTACTTTGACAAGATACACCAGGTTATTTTTTAAAAGTTGACATAAAAGAAAGCGCAGTCTGAACAATGCTGGTTTGCATAACTAACCATCAAGGAAAGACACCGACTTACAATCGTAGCAAGCCCATTTCTCGTCTACATGAGGGGCTCTGCCATTGGAGATGATTAATCTTACCGCACTGGCAGCAGAACACTGATGAAAGCTGCTAGTTAAAACCACGGGAACTAACTGGAACTCACATTGCTGGAATTGAAGCATATCAAGTTACCATGGTTTAAAATAATCTGATAGCTTTGTTGCATTTTAAAGAGTTATATCTACAGGTGTAGCTTTGCAGACTTACTACTTGTCTGTGTTTTAATCTCATTATATAACTGGAAGGCTACAAGAGCTAGCTTTTCTCTGAAGTAACAGAATTTGTGACAGAATTTCTTATATTGCTATTTAACAAATTATTAAAAGTTTTCACAAATATCTAACATAATACATGTTTAAATTTAGAGAACAGCGTGGCTGTAGTACCTCCCTAGCACAAAAGAATGTGTGAAAAACTATAATGGAAATAAAGCCGACCTTCCCCCTTCCTCCCCCCCCCCCGGTTGGCATCTAAACTGTAGAAAAAACTTCTGAAACTAGGCCTCAGTTACTTTTTTTTTTCAATTTCTTACCATTTCTTACTGTATTCTTTTTCCAATACTGTTGCTCCTTTTATTAAAGCAATGAGGAGAAAATGCTTGGGGTGTAATAATGGAGACCTTGGCTCTGATACCTTGGATAGTGGTGAAAGAAAGATTTATTTCAACTGATACATTGTCTTTCCTTCATGTTTGAACAGAAAGAACAGAAACACGCTATCAAAATTCCACCTGAAGCCAATTTTTACTGCCAGAGTAGTAATGCAGGATTGTATTTCCAGTCAGTTTCTCTAGGAACGTAAGTTTCAAACAATCTCTGCAGAAATACTATAATAGACCACATTCCATGGGCTTATTCTTTCCCCTACAAGAACCCATGATCTAGCTATGAACTCCTGAAAAATGTTCTTTCTGTGGTACATCAAAAATGGAAAGGACTTTACAGCTCTCAGCAGTAAGTGAATATACTTACTCCTCCTTTCTATCCTGGTTAATTGATCCACAGATATCCTTTGGTACTCTCTAATTTGGCTAAGAAATAAATCACAGCGTTACAGAAACTTAGTCAAACAGGTGAAATTCTAGAGAAATACTTGATCAGCATTGGTATCCGTAAGAAACACACGGCAGACAAACAAAGCAAGTAATTTCACTATTGCATCTTCACGACTTGGAGATGTTTAATAGCACAATGCTATAATATTCTGGTATTTCTTTAATTCATTCCTAAAATTTAAGTAGGACTCCTATATACTACAAAGCTGGAAGCACAGACAGGAGGGACAAACAGCAATTTGTAACTTTGGAAGTAGATTGCTGGGCTGAAGAAACTTAACCTGATGTGGAAATTAGAATGTTGACATCATTCTTACCTTGGATACACAACTGGTGAAGAAACACCAGCTTCACGTATTGCTGACAAGCCAAAACAAGGTAGGAATTCTGTACAGTCATATTAGTACCCAGAGGCATCTCTGGATGCCAGCTCCCTAAGCACTGTCATGAAAGATACATCTCTGTACATGCAACACCCAGCCGATTTTCAGGTAGCTACAAGATAGGAAAGCACATTTGCATATTATTTATGTCTCCCACAGCAGGACATAATCAGTGCTGTACATTCTTTATCTTTGTATGCAATTATGTATGAGAAGCATTATGCAAGAAACTTGAACATGATTCCAGTCTCGCTCAGAGGCCTGAGCAACAGAAAAATGCCAATCAGCAGGTTAAAAGGAACATATGCACAAGATAATTATGGTGAAAACATACAGGATAAAATAAAAATAATTAAGCACTTGATAGTTTTAATGATGCTAAGATAGAATATTCAAAGGACAAGCACAACCAATAAAAAAAGTCAGTTAAAGCAATCATGCACAATCCTTTAATCAACATCAGGATTTACCAATATCAACATCCTTTCACTTTACTGCTAACTGCCTCCAAAAGTACCCTCATTAGCCAAGAAGCCAACTGCAGAGCCCATACAAAACTGTCCTTTAATTTTCTGTGCCAGACTGAAACAGACTGACAAATTAGTAGCACTAATTCAGACACATAAACGAAGCCTAATAGGCACTAACACAGGACTTCAGATAGCAGTTTCCCCTTTTGTTTGCAACCTTCTATTTTTTATGTATTACACCCATAAATTTAGACCAAGATGTGAATATACTCGCCCACAACTAATGAGACACCAAAATCTCAGGCCAGTCTGGCACCCTAATACGTAATGAGGCAGGAAACTTAGAGTCTGCGTGATTTCAGAGCCCGAGTCCTTCCTTCCCCAAAACGGCTGGAAACCGCCCTCTAGGCGGTTCATGTTGCAGTTTGGTTCTTGGGCATAGCTCAAGAACCTTTTGCCTTTTTCATGAGCCAACAGCTAGTCCGAAACAAAAGAACTTCACCAGATAAACCCCAGATCTGCAAATTCATACAGCTTGCCAAGTCAGCCCTTGGGCCCCGATCAGCTGGCAGCAGTACACCAGCTTAGGGACACTTCCTAGTTGTCAAGTTCCGAGACTGTCAATCCCTGCTAAGGTACAACAACCACATGAGGGAAAATGAGGAATTTCTACCCTGTTCTCTGGACTCGGATTGAGTTAATACATGTTCTCGCTAGCCCTCAGGCCCCACAGCATCCTTACCAAAGAATTCAGTGAGGATGGGGGGGGGGGGGGGGGAGAT